>CM052196.1:10226726-10251442 GCA_028455805.1 Lasioglossum figueresi | reverse complement strand
AGAGACGAGGGAGAGAACAGGGATTCATAGCAGACACATAACTAGCAGCCTTGTCATCTGTGCGATCTGTATAATGCGATACCATGTTGGTAAGTTGTCTCGCGGTGTTAATACGTTAATTAGAATTTCGCTAATTAATACTTCTGGAAAGCGATTCAGCGTGGCGGTTTGAGCCGCGAGTCGGGTAACCAACCAGGGATGAATGTCTCTGATGTAATTGGAGGATGATGCGACCGTTTCCAGGAAATTGAGGTAGCTGCAGCGGTGAAATATGCTTCGACCAATGAAAATTCTTTTCTTTCCGAGCGCGCGGTATTTTCTTTGCGGGGCCTCGGATTAATTCAGACGATCTACGCGGTTCAACAAGTTGATTCACCGGCAACCTGCGGCTACCAATTAGGGATTTTGCGGTTATTCGAGTTTCACCGATGTCGTAGGACCAGTCAATATTATTAGGACTAGTCATAAGTAATTTAATTACAAGTGAAACAATCTATATATAATAATTTGTGTTTAAACATTTATTCTCAGCCATTCACAATCGGCTACTATTTTAAAATCGATCATCTCATTCATAATTCCGAGAAAAATATTTTTCAGAAATTTATGCAAGTACATATATCAAATAATTTGTGTTTAAACATTTATTCTCAGCCATTCACAATCGGCTACTATTTTAAAATCGATCATGTTATTCATAATTCAGAGAAAAATATTTTTCAGAAATCTATGCAAGTGCATATATAAAATAATTTGTACTTAAACATTTATTCTCAGCTATTTACAATTGGTTACTATTTCAAAATCAATCATCTCATTCATAATTCCGAGAAAAATATTTTTCAGAAATTTATGCAAGTACATATATCAAATAATTTGTGCTTAAACATTTATTCTCAGCTATTTACAATAGGATACTGTTTTAAAATCGATCATCTCATTCATAATTCAGAGATAAATATTTTTCAGAAATCTATGCAAGTACATATGTAAAATAATTTGTACTTAAACATTTATTCTCAGCTATTTACAATAGGATACTGTTTTAAAATCGATCATCTCATTTATAATTCAGAGAAACATATTTTTCAGAAATCTATGCAAGTACATATATCAAATAATTTGTGCTTAAACATTTATTCTCAGCCATTCATAATCGGCTACTGTTTTAAAATCAATCATCTCATTCTTAATTCAGAGAAAAATATTTTTTAAAATCTCTATAGTATGGTATATGTATAAAATAATTTTTAGAAGCATTTACTCTCATGCATTGGTAATCAGCAACTATTGTTCGATTATTATAAGTCGCCGATACTTGCTGAACCAAAAAAATAAAAAAAGGTCAACACATAAACGCGATCAAACAAAACGAGCTCGGGTTCGCGTGTTGCGAATCGCCCCCACGTTCCGAGCATCCCGAAAATTCATATATGCAAATCATTCTTACGTGGAAAAGTTGATTTGTCACGTCTCGTTCGCGATCCGCGCGAAACGCCATTCATCCCGTTCTACTCTGCGGCTGCATTAATTGGCATCATTCCAATTACCGGATTAACTACTCGAAACAACTCGGCAATTTGTGGTGCAATTTTATCCACCATATCGGTCGGCGAGCCGTCAGTTATTTTCACCTCGAATTCTCATTCTCGTCACGTACCGGACAGCATGACGAACGTTCCGATTTGTTGCATTACATCGCCGCGTTCGTTTTATCGCGAGGATCATGAATTTGCAGAAGAATTGCGCGCTCGCGAAACCGGATGAAACAATATTTGCCCGAACCGCGGAAGAAAGTTTACGGATGGACGAGCTTCTGTGATAATGTTACACTGCCAGATATGAAACGGAACATTTTTATTTGCGCCCCGTTCACGATGCGTTTTGCTTTTCATCGAGAACATTTTGCTTGCGAATTTTCGCACCGAGGAGTACGTACAGAGCTGTTCATTTTAAACAGTTTATTAATTTTCAATCAAGTGTAACATAATTTATTTTAAAACCACCGCAGTTTTCACGCAATTATCTTTATTATTATTTAAACTAGATTCCAGCCAACCCTTTTCGAATTTTACACACAGGTAAAGCAGGGATTCCTTTTATCCTGTGGAATATAAAAATGCAGAAAATACAATTTTTAACACAATGGCAGCCGCGTAAAGCAGAGTTTCACTAGAATTGAAACATTTTATAGCAATAAATATAAAACTGTTGTCGATATACATGTATTTATAATTTCAAGAAAATTGATCATGGCAACCATGAAATTCATATGCCATTGCAATCATACAATTTAAATAACAATAAAGACAATTGCATACAAATTACACTATCTTATTTATTTATGTATAATCAAACACGTATGCAAAATTTTAACGTCTTAACTGCGGAATTTAGTTTTAAAAATCCCTCACAGAATGCGGAATTAAAATTAAGCAATGACGAGTATACACGTCGAACGCAGGGAAGATAGGTCTATTATAAATTTTACGAAAAACGAGGAAGAATTACATTTTCATTTGATAAAAATGAATAATTGATTCTTGAAAAGTTTATTGTTATTACGCCGCAATAGAGATTTGTATTGACGTGTTTACGCGTCGAACGCAGTTAATTGGTTAAAACACTCGATTAATAATAATTAATAAAAATGTGTTATCTCGCTGTGCCTTCGATTTCCATCGCAATTTCTTCCTCAAACTTGAAACACTACACTGAACATACTCATTGCACAAAACAGACGTACAACCCACAATCGTTCCTCAGAGCTCTCCCACCTTCATCTCGCATCGGTGCGGTGGAATCGTAAAATTTTAAGACACGTTGCATTTTTATCTCGCCTTCAATTACGCGTGCCGTGAAACTTTTTAACAGCGTCGCCGTTAAATCTATAAATGCATCGCATCATCCTTAGCGACAGGGAGTTACGATGTTGGCGCGAGTAAAGCCGAAGGAAGGACCGTCTAACCAATTAGCAGGCCTCGTTCTTTCGTGTATACACGTTGCCCGCTATTATGCATCCGATAAAATTAAGAGCCACGCTAACGACCAAAACTGCTCGAAAAGTGTCCGGATTATGGGCTCCGTATTGTATTTACATTAACCAGCATTGATCGCGAAACAGAACCGTCCGTTTGCTTGATAGCAACCTAACCAACCTTGAAAGTTCGACCAGTTGTTGGAAAATCTGGATACATTTTTTAACTTTAAACAAAAATAAACACAGACCTAATCCATGTACATAAATTTTTACGTTTGTTCAAATTCGATTGTCTGTATCTCGGCAACCAATCGAGGTATTCAAAAAATTCAAGCTGCATCTCATGCATTGATGAGTACTCAAATAAAAAAATACAAAATATTGCACAAATGAATAATATTTGAGATAAACATTTCCCAACCCATCAAACACGTTCCTATTTTTAAGAAGACGTTTCGTCAACTTTGACTAGTTGTATCTCGGTAATAAATCAAGTTATTTAAAAAATTCAAGGTGCATCTCATGCATCGATGTGTACCAGATATATAAAAAATATACAAAATATTGCACAACAGAATAATTTTTAAGATAAATATTTCCCAACCCATCAAACACGTTCCAATTTTTAAGAAGACGTTTGGTCAACTTTGACGAGTTGTATCTCAGTAATAAATCAAGTTATTTAAAAAATTCAAGGTGCATCTCATGCATCGATGAGTACCCGATATATAAAAAATATACAAAATATTGCACAACAGAATAATTTTTAAGATGAACATTTCCCAACCCATCAAACACGTTACAATTTTTAAGAAGACGTTTGGTCAACTTTGACGGGTTGTATCTCAGTAATAAATCAACTTATTTAAAAAATTCCAGCTGCATCTTATGAATTGATGTATATCCAATATATAAAAAATATACAAAATATTGCACAAATGAATAATATTTGAGATAAACATATCCCAACCCATCAAACACGTTTGGTCAACTTTGACGGGTTGTATCTCAGTATTAAATCAAGTTATTCAAAAAATTCAAGCTACATTTCATGCATTGATGTATATCCAATATATAAAAAATATACAAAATATTGCACAAAAGAATAATATTTAAAATAAACATTTCCCAACCCATCAAACACGTTTCCATTTTTAAGAAGACGTTTGGTCAACTTTGGTGGCCTGTATCTCAGCGATAAATCAAGTTACATAAAAAATTCCAGCTGCATTAGACGCACTGATGCATACAGAATGCACTGAATTTTTCCCAGATGTTCTGGAAAAATTGCAGAACTGTTGCGTGCAAGAATTGGTTGGCGGGCGCGTGCATTATGCGACAGTGCCGCGAAGAGAATGTCTAAGTTGAAGAGTGTTGCAGGCTGCAAGTGCATGGTTTAACGAGGAAACTGATCTGGCTTGCATCAGACCGTTCTCGGATGTATATATACATATACATATATAGCTTTCTTGTGTGCCGTGGAAAATCGAGCTTCGCGAAGCCCCGGTTACATGGTAACTCAGTTTCACCTGAGCTTTGCCTTTCGGAAGTGTAACGGGAATTCTGATACACGCGGAACGAGCGGCACACTTTACCACATATATTCTTCGCCTCTATTCAGAGTCACTGTGCTCTTCCGCGGCGTGCTCGTCTTTTTATCGCTGAGATTTCAGTCTTCTCTTTCTTGTTTCTCTCTCTCTCTCTCTCTCTCTCTCTCTTCATCTCTTTCTCTTGCCCTTTTCTTTTCGAGTTTCCCCGTGCTTGGATGCCCGTAGCTCTCCGCGAGCGTGATTGGGGAACGCGAAATAACGAGGGTTGACGTGTTCCTTCGTTGTGCCGTCTCTTTATTCACCATTATAGTGATGGCTGCAGGGTAATGTTGTAATGATGTACTACGGACTGTGGCCATTGAATCCGACCATATGAACAAATTCCTGTTTTCCGCCATACCGCCCTCGAAATGTCACATTTCCAGCATGGATTCTTCCTGAACAACTAAACAAATTCCTGGTAAATAATTGATCCCGTCTGGGAGATTGTTGAACAAAATTAGAGACTCACGACTGGCTTGCAAAAGGATGCATCGATTAATTCAATTTACTATTTTGTGTGTGGTTATTGAATTGGATATAAACGAAATTCTATTTTCTGTACGAATTCCTACCGAATAATTAAGTAAATAATAGTAAATAATTCATCGAATGTTGGAGATTGTAAAATGCTGCACTCTGATGAAATGAAATTATTATTATGACTATTTATAATATTTAATCGGATATGAACGCATTTCTATGTTTTGCAATGTTGGAAATGGCACTGTGACATTTTCTGTATGAATTCTCGCCGAATAACTAAATAAATTGTTAGTAAATAATTGACCGAGCATCGGAGCATTAATTAATTATATATTTATTATTTCGACTGCGGTTATTTAATTGGATATGAACGAATTTCTATTTTCTGTAGTACTGTGTTGGAAATGACCCACATGGCATTTCCAGCGGAAATTATTTTATAAATCAATAAATAAATGACCGAGCGCAAAATATAGCTGGACAAAAGAGGATGTCTCGAGTCGACGACGCGTGCATGGAATATTAAAATATGATCAGTGCGGATTTCATGCATTCGTGACTAGCGGATCTCTAAGTAGAATAAAAATTGTGTACACATTGATGAAAGAAAAATCTTCTCGTTCGAAAAAAAATCCAATATACTGAATACGAGGAGAATCATAGAGTCGTTCGAAAGGATTTCATATTCTCTTTCGCAGAAGAAGAATGCGCACACTTGGTTTACGAGCTAATACCAGCAAGATAGACGATTCCGGGCAGCGATTCCGAAAACGAGAGGCACCATCCGTATCGCCGCAATAGAAGAAGTTTCCGTGACTTCTTTCGCCCGCGAGAAAATAGCCGCCGCGAGTTTTCACCGACAAGACACTACATGCGTTCCGCAGTAAACCCGCCTCTTAACGTCCGGTTATCACGAAACGAGACTTCCGTTACCGGGGGCGTAAAACCTGCTCTCTCCTTCTCTCCTTCTCTCCTACTCTCCTTCCCTCTTTCTCTATCGTTCGCCGAAACGGACGAGAAACAACTTCTAACTGCCGTTATAAATAATGAGCTGCAATTAAAGAGCCACAGAGTAGGACGGTACGTCGGGGGAAGAGTGTAACGAAACGATGGAAATACTGTCGTGTCGCTGAACGGATGTACATACGTATACAGGGTGTGTCGATAATGCGAAATCAGGTTTACTTCCATTTCATTATGTACATCCCCGTTGAAAAATATGTGGACACTTTGTTGCGAGTATAATTTATTCTAATAGTACCAAATTGTACAATTTAATCATTAAAATCTCTTGAATAAATAATAGAATACATTACGACGATCCATTAGGGTGGTTTGCTGTCTTCTCAAGACAATAAACTAGATCACACAAAAAATTAAACATGTCGTCCACATACTTTTGAGCGGGAGCGTATATATTGTAGATATAAAAATAATTTTTTTATTTATAGATGAAAGCATCGAAGAAGTTTTAAATTGATATTTAAAGTGGGCATCCAGTTATCGACATAAGGGTTGGAAAAAGAAAATTTTTAAATGCGAAACTCACTTTATTATTATGAAAATATGTATTCTTTAGTACTGTGTAAACTAGATCGCATAAAATATTAAACGTGTTGACCACATACTTTTGAGTAAGAGTGTATATGTTCATTTGTTATAATTATAAACTGCGAATTTTTATTATTCGGGTTTTTATTATTTTTATTATATTTTTATTTTCACCGATTAACCAGTTAACTGTGACGACCTCTTTTCAGAGCACGCACCTATATGTGTCGCGAAAATCATTCGATGACGCCAGTGGATACGGGGATGCATGAATCCATATCAAATTATTATATACTTTTTATTTGTTCGTTTTATTTCGTCTTGACCTCCAAATATTTTAAACACATTGAAATTTAAGAATACATTTTAGTTTTCGCTAAAATTATAATTTAAATAGTAACTAAATTTCACGCATGGCGAGTATACTCGTCAATCACAGCTAACTGATTAAAAAATATCACCGAAGAAAATGTGCATTATCATGAACAATTTAAGTTCGCCTCAATATTTCAGAAAATGTAACGTCTAAAAAAATTTAACTACATCCACTCTACGAGTCTGTCGAAGTGAAATGTAATTTGTTTAAAACGATTTTTTGGACCATCGATAGATTATATTATTAGTTATTTTAGATGTCGGGTCTCGTTGTCTTACGTTGCACACAAGGGTCCGCGTAATTGTTTCCATAACTTTGTTATTTCAGTTGCAGAAAAATGTTGGCACGACGAATGTGCTCGAAATAGAAGCAGAAACAATTGTGTGGACCACCCTGTATATCGTGGTGCGTGCTTGATGAGCTGATCGGGGGAGGAAGCTCGAACTGGTTGGTACGAAACTTTGTTGAAACCCTCGGCACGAGGTGGCGGGTTCTCATGTGCACGTGCACACCGGCAAAACTGTTCTGTGAATTTCGTGAATGAGCCTGTTCCGACCGAGGGGGTTAATTATGAAGAGATTATAAAAGTATAATACCGTATTAAACGGGCCGTTCGTGTTGTACAAATATTCGTGATTATCAAGGGCCCGGTAATCACGGATAGTGCAGCTAATTTACTCGGACAAGCAGCGTTTACATATCCGGCGAACTTTTCCGAGATTATGCGACGTCGAGACCGATCTTACGAACACGAATCCTTTTCACAAATGTTTTACAATAATTCCCAGTGGTTGCCAAACGTAACAGCAGGATCTTTATGCAAATTCCAATTTTCCATATTTTATTTAATACAAACTGGGGACAGGAAAATTTCATTCATCTAATACAAGATTCGTCATTGTAAAAATAATACAAAAAGAAATTTTTCTCTGTTGTAAGTAATGTTTTAAACTTATTGTTCCTCTTAAAAAATCCATTTGAATAATACGAGTGTTTTTTAAATGTATTTAATTATATGTAGTATTCCAAATCGTTTTTCAACGCTATAAATAGTTAATATAATTCGTGACCTGTACTTTGATATACTATTATGTTAATTAGAATCAATTGCCGCGACGATTGCAAATTACAAGCCGCGTTCCGCGAATTCCGACGGAGCTATTATTGCGAAAAGCGTCGCGAAAACGTGCAAACAATATAAATAAAAGCCACGGCCGGTTAAGTAATAAATATTGAATTAATGGCGCTACGCTTTTGCCCGTTGAAACGCGCCTAATAAAGTATCCTTTTAAATAAACTGGACAAATAAACCGAATTTACCGGCGTATAAAGATATTGTATTTTAGTATCAATGGGGTAACGCAGCCCCGGCATCGGGGTCTATACAATAATCGCGGAACGAATAAGTAAATGTTGCATAACGATTACACGAACGGTATTTTAAACCGCTGAAATTTTTCCATTAGGAACTTTCTTGTTATGCAGATCTTTATACCCGAGGTGTATAATTTGCTTGAATTACGCGCGTCACGCACTACCGACACCGGCCGGGATTAATACTCCATCGCTATATTTTCACCTTTTTCGTGCAGTGAACATATGTATTACATCGCTGATAAGCGTCGCGAAATTCTGGCAAATCTCACTTCGCACCTCGCCATAAGTATTGGTTGCGAACACGTTCTATGCTCTTTTTCGTACCAAAAGTACCAGACAGATTTAAATGCTTGACAAATTGGATTTGAACAAACTTAAACAATAAACTTTGGAAATTAAATCGTATGTTTAAGATTGAGAATAAGTCACTATCTGACTTATATTGGTTTGTACTACTGTGGACGGGTACTATGGATCTTTGTAATTTTCATGTCCGACTTAGAACGGTTTGTACTACTGTGGATGGGTACTACTTGATGAAAACAAAGAATTTTCTCTAATTGAAAGCAAACTTGCGACAAATTAACTATGTGTACGTGTTCAACATATCCTCAGAATGATAATCGTACTGATTAAGTTATTAAAAAATTCATAATTTTCATGAAAAATAGTACAATCTTCAAGAACAACAAGCCTCAATATGATTTATTTTCTGAAGTCAATAATATCTGCATACCGTTTAACTGTGACACGATAAGAAGTTTAATGAACAATTTCATGAAAAAAGCTACGTTAAAAAATATGTTGTAAAAATGAAATGAAAAATATCATTTTTGAAAATTAATAGATTGAACCAAGTGTATATATGAGGTATTTGGGGTGAGTATAATCGGTTTTAAACCCGTCTAATAATATCATTATACTGTGCAATTGATTCATACGGGGTCGGACAGTTAAAGGCTTATATCGTTTCAGCGGATGAGCCGCGGAATCGCGTTTTAAGCGGGGCAACTCTCAACTTCTGGCTGCCAGAATTTCGCATGTTTGATTTTAATTACCGTCTGGTTAAGCGCCTGACCTGTCGCGGATTTCACCCGCGTATTAGTAACACGGAAATTCATGTCGCTCGTCGGTTTACGCGATGATAACCGCCGAGTCATTCTCTAACTGCGCACGAAGACCACCGCTGTGTTAGCCGCAACCGTGCGAATGTCAAAAACGTCGTATCCGCAACAGCTACGACTTCCGGACCGAGGTTTCGCTGTCGTACACCGGCCCCCGAGCTCGTTCGTCTATGACGATGGTGTGCGTTGTGACAGGAAAATGTCTGTCGCTCACGAAATTAAGCGAAACGGGCTGCGAATATCGTTGCGGAAACGTGCGTTTTCGGTGAAATTTCAGTTTACCAGCTCTTTCAACACTTTCGATTCCAGCTCATCCTCTTTGGACCTTTTCAGTTTGTTTTTTGACTCGGTTTGCGTTGAATATTGGCCTCGCTAACTTCCGCAACGTCAAAGTTCTTTAGATTGTATTGTACATTTTGTATATTGTTCATTTTGTATATTGTTCATTTTGTATATTGTTCATTTTGTATATTGTTCATTTTGTATATTGTTCATTTTGTGTATTGTTCATTTTGTGTATTGTTCATTTTGTGTATTGTTCATTTTGTATATTGTTCATTTTGTATATTGTTAATTTTGTATATTGTTAATTTTGTATATTGTTAATTTTGTATATTGTTCATTCTGTATATTGTTCGTTTTGTATATTGTTCATTTTGTATATTATTCATTTTGTATATTGTTCATTTTGTATATTATTCATTTTGTATATTGTTCATTTTATATATTGTTCATTTTGTATATTGTTCATTTTGTATATTGTACAATTTGTATATTGTACATTTTGTATATTCTACATTTTGTATATTGTATATTTTGTATATTGTATATTGTATATTTTGTATATTGCACATTTCGTATATTGTATATTTCGTATAATGTATATTTTGTATATTGTATATTTTGTAAATTGTATATTTTGTAAATTGTATATTTTGTATATTGCACATTTTGTATATTGCACATTTTGTATATTGTACATTTTGTATGGTGTACATTTTGTATGATGTACATTTTGTATAATGTACATATATTTCGTGTATTCTACAGTTTGTAATACGTATATTTTCTGTATATATTTTGTGTATTGTATATTTTGTTGATTGCACATTTTGTATTATGTACACTATATACATTTTGTACATTGTATATTCTGTACTATATACTTTTCGTGAAAGTCAATACCAGCTAGGAGACCAGCATCCCTTTCTTCGCATTCTACTGACAAGTTCGGATAATCGAGATTCCACGTTATGTTGGATCACACAAGCAACTACGATTTCAATTGTTTCGTGCTTGGGCTCATTTTAACCACAAAACTTCCACGAACATGTTAGTGAAAGTTCTCATAAAAGAATGATCACTAGACTGCGTTTCTCAAAGTATTATAACACTGCAGAAAGTAAAATATTTTATTTCGTGTTTCAGATTGTTCAAATAGAAATATTTTATTTTGCGAATCAAATTGTTGAAACAGAAATATTTTATTTTCAGGTTCAGATTGTTCAAGTAGAAATATTTTATTTTCGAAATCGTATATCGTATTTAAAATACTATTTTCTTTGAGCAAAATAAAATCTAAAATATTCAATCGTATTTGAAATATTTGTTTCGCCAAATAATGCCCACCTCTGGTATGGCGGAGGCATAAGGTCATATAATCTCCCCCAACTTCCATCGTAGAGGGAAGCCCCACACTACCCTCTCTGACCACCATCGCAGGAGAGGGTGTGCGTAAGAGCATTTCCTCTACCGCCCTTAACATTAGGTTTACGGAGCTCTAGAAATAACTATTTCACATTATTTTATAAACGTAACAAGAATGGGTCTATCCAAGTTTTTGGCCACTTTTCCAATAATATATACCAAAAGAAATAAATTTGGTAAATAATCCCTCAGGGAAGCATCTTTACAATCTTAGTACAGTAAAGTCGATATTACTGTCCAACAGCCGTATTATGGTGGACAGTAAGGTTGGTATGCTTGATCGTATTTCTGTTACTTCAAAGGAGAGTCCAAACATACAGAAGGACAATGAATGTAGGATAGAATGAAATTCGAAGGAGAAGCCGAACATAGAGAAGGGAAGAATGAAATTCAAAGGAGAAGCCGAACATAGAGAAGGACAGAATGAGTGTCTCTTTCTTTCCAATACGCTGTCCTTCCTTGCGACCGAAACTTGAATCGTCGATTTAACCACTAAATACAATTGGAATTATATCGTGTTTGGTCTTACATTAATCAGAAAAATGCCAGAAATACGATAGTAAAATTTCATTAAAAGAATAATGATAATTAAGAAAGTTGAACATTTCGATTAATTCGAGTCAATGTGTGGTGTTTACATTGGTTACGAAGGCACTGGACATTTAACGTGATTTAAACAAAGGACAGTAATGTCGACTTTACTGTAATCGCAAATTAAGAATATTAGAACTCGTCATTTTGACGGGTCCCGTAAACCTAGCGTTAACAAAAAAGAGACAGCACATTCCCCGCTCAGTTTCTACCCCCACTTAAACATCATCGTTGCCGTAGAACTTCGTCCCTGTCCTACAGTAGGGGGAAGAGATTTGACTAATGGTGGGGATCCTGCGGTTCTCGTAGGGGAACAAGTTGGAACTCCCTGCCCTAAGTGATCTTTTGAAACCCAGCTCGAGTAATACATTATCGCGAGTAATCGTACAGATCGTAGCCCAGGCCCGATGCAACCTTCGCAAACAATGTGAAAAACGTAAAAACAGCAAGGATTAAAAAAGCATCATAACAAAGTACGGGCCGGTTTCATCCATCGACACGTTCGTTTAATCCTCTCCGGCCAGATCGCCGTGAGCAATTGCCAGGTTGAAGCTGGGCGCTCCCGCGCGTTTCCCATGGAGCGCGCAGTTTAATTCTTTCGAAATTTTCGGAGCCTCTGGCATTCACCATCATCCGGCGATCAGCGTGACGGGGGTGGACGTCGGTAGATGGGGGTTGCACGGGGGCGTAGACGCGAGAGAGGCGGCTGGCCAGGCCCGTAGAAGAAGGATGGTCGGAGAGGCTAAAGGGAAGGTTGCGAAAGCGTGGCAAGGGCCACTGAAAGCGGCGCATTCAAGCGAACTGTATTGAACGATGGCTACATTTCTAGCTATTCCGACGGAACACAAGAGTCCTTTTATATGCATCGTGCTCGCCCGGATTCGTTGGTCAATCCGTCTGCACGGATGAACCAGTAGCAGCCGCCGCCGCCGCCGCCGCGTCGGCCTTGAGTCTGGCCATCCCTTGAGCGTTCCTTTGAAAACGCCCTGCATTAAGTCTCGGCTATTAAATGAGCATCTTTTATCCGGGATCCCGATGCTCGTTACCACCTCTGTCTTCATTAAACGTCAAAACCCCGCGGAATAGACTCACCACCGATACGAGAACACATATCGATAACCCACGTGAAAGCCCGCGGTCCGATAGGGATGACCGGTGCCCGCCGAATTGATTGCGGTTATCGGCGATTGGCGAGGGTGAAAATGAAACGATTTTTTTCGGGGTGTTTGTGCAGCCTATTTCTAGTCTGATCTGCATGGCGAAATAGGGGGATCGAGGAAAATTGCCGGCGATCAACTGGTAGCTCGGGAACACTGTCGGGTGTCGTTTGAAACTGTCGGGTGTCGTTCGAAACTATCGGGTGTCGTTCGAAACTGTCGGGTGTCGTTCGAAATTGTCGGTTGTCGTTTGAAATTGTCGGTTGTCTTTTGAAACAGTCGGGTGTCGTTTGAAACTCGTTTGAAACTCGTTTGAAACTGTTGGGTGTCGTTTGAAACTCGTTTGAAACTCGTTTGAAACTCGTTTGAAACTCGTTCGAAACTGTCAGGTGTCGTTCGAAATTGTCGGGTGTCGTTTGAAATTGTCGGTTGTCTTTTGAAACAGTCGGGTGTCGTTTGAAACTCGTTCGAAACTGTCGGGTGTCGTTTGAAACTCGTTCGAAACTGTCGGGTGTCGTTTGAAACTCGTTTGAAACTCGTTCGGAACTGTCGGGTGTCGTTTGAAACTCGTTCGGAACTGTCGGGTGTCGTTTGAAACTCGTTTGAAACTGTCGGGTGTCGTTTGAAACTCGTTTAAAACTGTCGGGTGTCGTTTAAAACTGTCGGGTGTCGTTTAAAACTGTCGGGTGTCGTTTAAAACTGTCGGGTGTCGTTTGAAACTGTCATATCAATGTCGAAAATCAATTTTTTAGGATTCGACCACGTTTACTGTTAACTGGATATCTCTCTGGAAATGTTTCGTAACAGCTACCTTCATCAGAGATCAGAAGACAACGAATATAGTCAAGCTGGCTCATCGATTAGCAATCGAAAGAGGGGATTCTTAATCACTCGGATGAATAATTAAATTCTTTTAACCCTTGATGTGAAGTTCGCTCATATTTACCTAACTCATAGGTTATGCGGATTTTATGCATTTATAACGGAAATGGATGCGTTTAATTCAAAGCAGTGGACGAATTAAGAAGATTTAACGACATCGGTGTACTAACACTTAGCACTCGAGTGGCGAGTCTGAGGCGCCATTAAAAATTGCTGTGGCATTATTCAAAATATTGTTTACATTACTATATATGTTGGTATCTAATGAATTACTAAACATTTAAGTATTGTGTGAGGTATTATATCAATTTCATATTCATACAGAGAAAAGAATTAATATAGATTGGAATTATTCCAGGTCGAAAGAAATGTTTAATTTTCCATTTAAAATAGGTTCGAGTGCAAAGGGTTAATTTCAGCATAACACATTACCGATCGATGATTGTTGCATTATTTTGAAAAATCTATGGTACATAGGTAAACACTTTTTAATGGAACCTTCGATGGCAACAGCAATTTTCATTGAGAACCAACAAGTCATCCTCAATATCGTCATCTAATAGTTTCACTTAAGATTGCAATGTAAAAGAACATTTTCATGCTTTCTTTTGGTACGGCACAATTATTGAAAATCCTATTAATAGGCTTCCGGTAGGTAAAGTGTTGATAAGACAATTAAAAGAAAAAAGAAATTTCTATTTGCCTCCTGTGTCTTGCAATCAACGCAAACATATTTTTATTTTGCACATAAAGATCCGCAGTCTACTCATCGATCACCAATTGATAGAATCACTTCAAAAATCTTTCCAGGCTTTGCAAGATCCTAAAACCTATAATTTAAATATACGATTTACATCCAAAGCTCTCGACCGAAGTATAGGAGCATAGCAAGGTTGTCCCCCGTCGCTGCGAGGGAGCAGAGAGCCGCGGCGGCACTCGAGGCAGCGATAAACCGTTGACGGAAAAATGCGCCGTCAGATTTAAGGGAATCGCGGCAATCTGGCAGCCGGGTTCCAAAGGATTTTAATTAGTCGGGTAATTCCGGCCGCCTATTTCCGTATCGTTCGAGATTTGTTCCACGGCGGAAGAAAGAGAATAAGAGATCCAAAAGGGAGTAACATGGAAAGAAAAACGTGCAAAACAACGCGAGAAGGGGAGAGAAACGCTGGAAGAGGGAAGGGATGGGGTTTCTGGTATATAAAGAGAGAAGGGGAAGGGGAGACGTTGAAGAGAAGACGAGGAAGAAGTAGTCGGCGAAGAGGGTGGAAGAGGGGTAGATTGCAAGAGGGAAGAGAGGTCGTAGTTGTCTGAATGCTGCGGCTAAAGGGCGGGTTCTTAGCCTCTTAACCGCTCTAACGTGGAAAAGCACGACTACTTCGACGCTACAGGCAAAGTTTACCTCGCTAATTCAGCCGTAGTCTGCCGTAGGAAATGTTGAAAGGGAGTAAATTTGACCGTGGTGTAGGGAGCGGCGCAGGCTCCCTTGAGCAAGGCCGGCTCATTGACTCCCTCCCCCGCCATGTCGGCGAAATGTATTTTAGTTTCGCGTATAATTAACGAGGGAAGTGTTATAAGCACCTGCGCGCGACCTACGGAGAATTTTCGGGACAAAACACGTGATTGGGTTCTTTCATGTTGCCTCCATGAGATTTTAGGGAGGGTTCTCTCCTCCCCCGGTGGGGGCTTTAAACAGCCCCAGGGGCGGGGGAGGGGGATACGCCGCGCCGCCGGGGGAAAAGAATTAAAGGATTTCTGCGCTTTTAAATAGCGCGCATTTAAAAGCCGCCGAAAACCCGGCCGGACCCTCCCTCGTTCGCTCAATGGATGTTCACTGTTATCGTCCCCGGAACTCCTTTTACTGAAAACTGATCGAACCCCCGCGCTATTGATTTTTCCGGGAACTAGCTTAAGCCGGCGAGCCGGTCACTTTCCTTCGCGGGTTCCTGTTTTGCGTGCCTCGAGGTGGACACCACACTCCGCGACAGTACAGTGAGCGTGATCAAATTGTTAGGGTTATTTGTAGGGGTGTGCGAGATTCCCGAAAATGTTCGGGATTCCCGAAAATGTTCGGGATTCCCGTAAAATGATATCTTTTGGTACAGCACAATTATTAAAAATCTTATTAACACATTACCGACCGGTGATTGTTGCATAATTTTGAAAAATCTGCGGTACGTGGCAAAACGCTTTTTAATGGAACCTTCGATAGCAACAGCAAATTTCGTTGTGAACTATCAAGTCACCCGCAATAACGTTACATGTAATAGTTTCATTTAAGATTATAATCTAAAAGAAAATTTCTATGCTTTTTCTTGGTACAACAAAATTGTTGAAAATCCTATTACAGTAAAGTCAGGTTTACTGTCCAACAGCCGTGTTTTTGGAGGACGGTAATCCTGGTGTTGCGATCGTATTTTTGTTACTTCAAAGGACAGTCGGAACATAGAGAAGGTCCGAATGAAATTCAAAAGAGAAGCCGAACATAGAGACGGACAGAACGAGTGTCTCTTTCTTTCCCATACGCTGCCCTTCCTCGAGACCGAAACTTGAATCGTCGATTTAACCACTAAATACAATTGGAATTATATCGTGTTCGGTCTTATTTTAATCAGAAAAATGCCAGAAATACGATAGTGAAATACTACTAACTATCAAGCCACCCTCAATAACGTTACATGTAATAGTTTCATTTAAGATTGTAACGTAAAAGAAAATTTCTATGCTTTTTCTTGGTACAACAAAATTGTTGAAAATCCTATTACAGTAAAGTCAGGTTTACTGTCCAACAGCCGTGTTTTTGGAGGACGGTAATCCTGGTGTTGCGATCGTATTTTTGTTACTTTAAAGGACAGTCGGAACATAGAGAAGGTCAGAATGAAATTCAAAGGAGAAGCCGAACATAGAGACGGACAGAACGAGTGTCTCTTTCTTTCCCATACGCTGCCCTTCCTCGAGACCGAAACTTGAATCGTCGATTTAACCACTAAATACAATTGGAATTATATCGTATTTGGTCTTATTTTAATCAGAAAAATGCCAGAAATACGATAGTGAAATTTCCTAAAAAAAAATCATGAAAATTAAGAAAGTTGAACATTTCGATTCATTCGAGTCAATGTGTGGTGTTTACACCGATATACCCGAACCGAGATCAATCATCGGCCGCCAGTGGAATGAGTAGGCACTGGACTTAGAACTCGGTGTTGACTAAGGACAGTAAACCCGACTTTACTGTAATAGGGCTTTCGGTAGGTAAAGTGTTAAAATATGACGTACGATTTTTTCCCGCTGCTTTATGAAATAAAACCTTATGCAACTGTAACGTTGTACACCTTTCGTTTCAACCGTAATGAAACGACTGAAAGAATTTTTCCATTTATCCGTTTAACGTTCGGTACGCACGAGTACAATGTTAGGTGCGCGCAGATCGATCGCCGCAATGAATGCATAAAACCGTCAGTCGAGGAGTCGGACATTTAGCAACTGGCGGCGCGTATAAATTTCATCGAATTTTGATTCAACCCTCCCGGTCGGTCCTGTATTTTCGCGCTGCATCAAAGGTAGCATTGCGAGGGTCGGCGTGTGGGTAGTTAGAGGAGGGGATGGGGGTGAGGCTGTCGAAGAATCAACCCGAGCTATGCACGTGCGTAAATTCACGGGTCACGCGTGCACCGGGTGCCCTGGAATGCGGGAGTAGCTACAAATTGCGGCCATTACTCTCGCCACGAGGCAACGGGGGCTGTTCCCGTTCTTCTGGCGGAGTACGCCGAGACTATTGTGTATGAAATGATTATGGCAGGCGCGCGGTATGAGGTCGCGAGGCCGTGCGCAGCCGTTCGTCACTTAGATTGGCCCGCTGGCAATTACAAAAGGCGGCATTTCGCACGCTCAAACTGCGATTACACGCGCGCACCTAACCCCCGGCCGCCTCGCATCAGTGCTTCCGCTTGTCCGTTCCCTGATAAGAGATAGCCGTGATCACGCGTGTCCGGAACTCCGGCGATGCTTAGCTGGATCATTTCCGAATGATAATTGTTATGGCTCCGGCGCGGAAACACCGGCTACCCTCTCCGCTTGATTGAGAGTTCGAGCGTCGGTCGCTTGACGGATCCGAAATCCTCAAGGATCAATCATATACACTACCGTGCGAAGGAAAGAAGGAATTTAATAGAAAAACTTAAAAAATCGAATAAGGACACGGTAAGTTTTGAAAAAGGATTCCGCTGTTCAATTGAATAGTTCTGAGAATACGAGGTGTGATCAAAAAGTAAGGTGACTTTATGAATTTCGCGGAATGCCTACAGTCGATTTTCGTTTCCTTTTTTTTCTTATGCTGGTACACTCGTCCGGAACATATATTCACAGTTTCAGCTATAAAGAATTTTTTATTTGTTCGTGAGAAGCATAAAGGTTAGAAGTGTTTTGCGTGTTCGTCGATTTTCTGCTGTCGAAAAAAATGGATGAAAGAATTTGATGAAAGAAAGAAGCACCCGGCCGTATTTAATAGAAAAACTTAAAAAATCGAATAAGAACACGGTAAGTTTTGAAAAAGGATTCCGCTGTTCAATTGAATAGTTCTGAGAATATGTGTTATTGCGGATTGTCTAATGCTTTAAATGCATTAAATCAATCATTGTGCAATACAATTTCTATATAAAGATATTGTTCGTAATTATATCTTATAATTATACTGGGTGCTTCTTTCCTTTGCACAGGAGTGTACACTTTTTTACATTATCTAGTAAAAACTGATCCTACCGTCTCAAGAAAGCTCAAGTGATATAGACACGTGACAAATCATCGTCACACCCACAAGGGTCACTAATAATCGCAGTTAGGTGCATGTGACCTTAAAATCGCAACTAAAAAACAAAAAGCTCAAGTCGTTTCATCTAATTTTCAAAAAGTTATTAGATCACAATTGAGTAAATGTAATTTGAAACCGTAAAAACATTAGAAGAATTTAAACATATTCTTATATTATTTTCAATGTATTAAACATATTAATAATGAAAATTGTTATTAATTTCACTCCAGTTTGTTGCAATTCATTAATTTTGTTCCGATTCTAGGGCGAATAACAAAACGCAATCACTCAATTCATACGGATAGATCTTTACACTTTTAATAACAATGAAATATTATATAATATATTTTAGTCCAGTGTTAAAATCATATCAATAGCCTGCTACTAGGAAATTAGAATTCAGATGGATTCTCTGCATACGTTCAAACATTCAGTAGCATTATTTCCAGTAAAACGTTTAGAAATCGGTCATTCGTGGTACCAAACGCACGTAATCGGTAATAATAAATATTCCGATTCGCGCAAGGAGCAATTAAATCGGTCCATTCGCAATTCCAGGATCGTCGTCGAGGGTGGCGATTGAAGCCATCGTCGAGAATTCGGCGAAAATCAATGACGTCCGGGACATAAATAGTCGAAGTTCTCTGTGACTCGAATGGCCGATTTCTGGAACGGCGTTCTCAATAAAATTCAATTATTTTTCGAAAGGAATTGATGTAGTAGCTTCGTCGGAAATGCGAAGGCACGTTTAATATTGCCTCTCTGGAGCTAATCAATCAGTCCCGTTCGATTCCGATATAATTGAGCATGAGAAATCTGTTATTCAAATACGGGGTCACCCTTATCCGATCCCCGCTAACAAATGAGACGGTTGTCGATCGAAGAAATTGGAATATTTCACTGGAGGATTCCATTATGGGATGTCGCCGAAAGAGACAGTGTTCTTAATGAGGTAATTAAAGAAAAAGGAACAGAGAACGTAAAACAACGTTGAACGCTTTTACAGCATGTAGCTGCTGTGTCTGGCCATTGTCGACTGATTCTACTTGCAGCACGAAACTTGCAGCAGCTCGTGTTGAAACGATCGTGGAAAAAATCATTTTGTGATCACGCCAGTAACGAATAAAAACGTGTGTCGAAACAGCAATAAATTATCGTATTCGAAATATTTAAAAATTCTTCAGCAATAATAATAAAAGATATGAAAAGAAATTTATTTAATAAATCACTGATACCAAATGTTTGGAACATCTGCAGCTTTGTAATAGTTTGCGGGGTGGTTTAATCGAGCAGAGGGTCGATAGATTCGAATAAAAACGCAGGAGGGGCCGACTTGTGTTAACAAAATGGAAGGGACCGACCAAACCGGAAGCAACGGACATTGGAAACGACAATATGAGATACAAGATACGAACACATGTACTCTTGGTATCGGACGCAGCCGCGCGATAACGTTGACGTAAGTTATGAGTCAAGTAAATAAAGGGAATAATGGAACGCCGGCGAGAAAGGTTCGCCACGGTTAAGTAAAACGCGTGAAAATCTGATCGCGTGCTCTGCGGTCAACGATCTGATGGCGAGAGAGCTGCCGTTCTCCTCGCTCGAGGAAATTAAATCAGCCATTGACAGTGTCTGCTGTGAAAAAATATAAAACATGCTCCAATTGTTACTTTACACACTTCCGTGCCTGGCGTTCTTTACGCAAAGTTGAAATAGAAATTAAATGCACGAAAGAGTATCTTATATTTGAATATTATATAGGCTTCGTTAGAAAAGTTTAATAGAGTAATAAAAAATGTTTCTGTATTGTATCATGTAAAAATGATTTTGTCAGAATTTATTACATGTTCTGCGATTTAAAATTTTACAACAATCTCCTCCACTCGCCAAACGCAACGAATCGAAACTATTTATTGTATGTTGACAAATGGTCCCGGCAATGATGCTTGCGGGAAACCGAAATTCGTGGACATTTATATACGTCGATACTTCGTTTAATGATTTGTTTTATATGAACATATTAGTAGGCAACGAATAACATTTGCACATCGTAAAACTTCGGAATCTCAAACGAGTCTCGCGGACACATCCACCCGCGATGCAATATTAATGTCGCCGCGTCATTTTAAAATATAAACACTTCGCAGCTTTGCGTGAATTATTCATGGACCCACGATTGTTATCTGTTCGGTTTATCATAACGCCTGACTCCCGTTCTCGACTGTCACGAAATTATTAACTTCTAGGACAACGTTGTTCGATCGTTTCGCCCCCGAATTCGATTTCCCCTATTATCTTTATTACCGCGAAATAATTCTAGTAATAATAACAGCAGTTTTAATAGCGAACAAAAGAAAAGAGATATAAAATATACGAAGAGACGAAATCAAATTTTCAAGTGTAATTCATACATTTTATAATACATAGTATTACACGGAATTATGTTACATCAAATTTTTATATTAAATACTTTTACGAAGGTCCGAGTTGTCGAAAGCAATTTTTTCGATCCACTTCTGTAAAATCCCTTTTTACATAATTTTAAACATAATCTCGCGTCAATCTTTTCCAACGTAAAATTCGCAAATTCGGACATTGCGCCTGGAGTTTGCATTCATTGAATAATTTGAAACTTCTCGTGTTATTTGCCGAAATAAGCGTATCTTGGAAAATGGATTTTTGCGAGGAACGATGCGAGAGGACTTTCAGCCGGAATTATTTTTCCAGGATGTCGGAGACACAACGGCAGTTTCCGGTCGAGGGGATCAAAATTTTGTCGACATGAATTAGATTCTCGAGAACTAAAGAAGCAGCCGTCGAACGCGGGCCTTTGTCGCTTGTAAAGTTCGAATGCGTTGTCGCGTGATGGCGGCGGGGGGCATACGTGGAAAGGTTTCGAAAACTTTTCGCCGGTTGGCCGCTCTCGAAGCGAAAAGTTATTATTCCAATCAATTTCTCTCGGAGCAGTAACACACAACCTGTTTAAAGTTCGGTGAAACGAGGTGAAACTACAAAGGTCGATGGCGCGAAAGCGTATGCCGGCTAATCCAACTTCGACAAATCTGCCGATGTACTCGGAAATCAACTTTTCCCTTGGTCCGCCTTTCCCCGACTTTTACCGAAAATTACGTTAACGTTCTTTTTCCCGCGACGTTAATGTGATGGCCACTTTTCGGGCCGAAATCCTTCGGCGAACTTCGATTTCCGTCGGACGTTTCCGAAGAACGAGAAGAAAAATATTCGATCGAGTCGCACATCATTTTTATTCGTTCGTAGAAGATGCCAAAATTATACTTTAATTTATCTTCAATTAGTGGACTGTAAATTCAGACGAAGCAACATTTATATTTTAATCAATTGTACATTTATTTTGAATGATTCGTCACTCGACTATAAATTTATGCAAAAACTGAATCAATAAACTGTAAAACTGTGAAGATATTAAACGAATTTTAAAGCACTACTGCGCCATTTTTGGTTTAGTAAAATTGTTAATAGAGAAATATTTTATTCAGTTTCTGTCTGTGGTCATCGATTTTTAAACTTTTTATTGTGCATAAAAATTCGCAGTATATTGCTGAATAATATTTTGTTCTTTGCTCGTACATGTTACACAGTTAAACGTAAAGCTATTGGATTCGTGTGTAGCTACTTCCCACATAAGTAGACGTCAAATAAAGCTGATTTTGCTAAGTGTACGTAAGTATACGGGCAAGTATTGCACGTACATATATGCATACGTCAGTCGCTTCTCTCCAGTCTGGGGAATTGAAAGAATTTCGATCATAGAATTGGAGGATTTGTTATGAAGATTTTATGCGATCTGACGGATCCGTCTGCGCCGCGAGAGGCTTTTCTACCTCATAATATTGGTACGCAGAATCAAAGCGGAGAACGGGAAACGTTTCCATTAAATAAAATTGCCAACAATTATCATCCCGACGTTTCGCGATCAAATTCATTCTCGTCAACGTCTGATCGACGTTCCACGTTCATTCCTCTCTTTTTGTGCTTGTTCCCCAAAATTTTTCGCTCCTATTTTCGCATTCTTTCTACTTCCGATTTTTCCCATTTCCGGGAAAATATTCATTTTTTTACTCCCGGCCCGGCAAGCTTTTTGCTTTAAAATTGCTGACTGTATTTCGCACTTTTATTATAGGCGAAAATTTGCTTTCCATTTCGAGTAGGTATATAAATTGCTCTGCTGAAGCTTTAACCATCGGACTATTTATTTTAATCTTTTGCAATGGTGCTCCTTCGTGCATGCTGCTTTATCAAATAGTTGCGAGGTGGTCGAAAAATCTGATGGAAATACGAAGTATTGGGTCCATAAGGCTTTTTTTTAAATAACTCTGATTTACGATTTTGAAGAGATAAATGGTGATAATTAATGTTGAAATGTTTTCAAACTTGTTAAGTATATTTAACTGTCAGACTGCAGATTTTCATGCAAAATACAAATTGTTCGGATCAACAGCAAAGCACAGGAACCAAATAAAAATGTATGTCTCTCCTAAATAATTTTAATAATTTACTAATCACATTCTTTTAGTCTGTCTTCTACTGTTTGAAGTTTGGCGCTTCGGCTAAATCCTTTCGTTGTGTTTCAATTATTCAATAAAAATAAGAGAAATTTTAACACGAGAAATCCGTGTAACATGGATCCACAGCAATAAATTCTTTAATCCAAAGATCAAACACCGTTAAAATTCCAGCAACGACGCGGGATCCTTAAGACAAACAGAATGAGACTCCGACGCGAGAGTTCACTGGACCAAATACGAAAATCGTGCGAACTCGAGCAATGCAACCGGACCGTAAATCCTTGCACGGTTCCTACACGCTCGCCAAACAAATAGGTAACTTTTTTACGACGAAACTTCATGTTTTTTTTATCTCATCGCGAGATAAGAGTGAGGGTCGTAAATCATGGATAAGTGAAAATCTTACACGGGAAAACACCTGACGCGCTTGCAAAAACGAAGGGGACGAATTGCGATAAACAATTTTTCGAAACAGGTTGGATTTCGTCAACCGAGTATTTTACTGATTCTTTGTATTTTACCGATTCCTTGTATTTTACTGATTCCTTGTATTTTACTGATTCCTTGTATTTTACTGATTCCTTGTATTTTACTGATTCCTGGTATTTTACTAATTCCTTGTATTTTACTGATTCCTTGTTTTAACTTCTTCAATTTTTCAGTTGAGGGGAATAAAATTAATTGGGGGAAAATGGACTTCCAAGTAGACTGACCTTGAAGACGACTTCGTAAATTGATAGTAAATTAATCGAAAATTAATCGTAAATCGACGTAAATCTGCTATGTACTTCAAAAATTGTGTTTGGTCATGTTCTACTAGACTAACCTTGAAAACTACTTCAATGTCAAGACAGAATAACTACAAAACTGGCACAACAAATCTGACGTAATAGCATAAATCTACACACGTTAAAAATTTTCTTTTAGCCAGCTTCTCAAGTAAACGCATTATTGTATATCAACTATTTGATGAACAATAGTCTTCCAATAGACAAATCATGAAGACAACTTCAAGGTCAAGACCCAACAATCCCAAAACTGGTGAAAATATTTGATATACCATAAATTTGCTACATACTTCGAAAAATGAATATTAGCAACCATCACAAATAAACAAAACCTGAAGACAGCATGAAGATCAAGTCACGCCGATTCCGAAAATCATTGGATGGAGCGCAGGGACGACCGGCAACAGAGTTAACATGTTAGGTTAGGTTATGAACAATAGTCTTCCAATAGACAAATCATGAAGACACCTTCAAGAACAAGACCCAACACTTCGAAAACTAATGAAAATAGTTGATATATCATAAATTTGCTACATACTTCGAAAACTGAATGTTGGCAACCATCTCAAATAAACAAAACCTGAAGACAGCATGAAGATCAAGTCACGCCGATTCCGAAAATCATTGGATGGAGCGCAGGGCGACCAGCAACAGTGTTCACAGGTTAGGTTATGTTAGATTATGGACAATAGTCTTCCAATAGACAAGTTACAAACAATCCCAAAAATTGATGAAAATATTTGATATACCATACATT
>CM052196.1:10188048-10204179 GCA_028455805.1 Lasioglossum figueresi | reverse complement strand
GTTAATAAGTGGTACAAGCTCTTCCAAGAAGGCCGAGAAGATGTTAATGACGAAGCTCGCCCTGGACGCCAACAACACACGCCGACAGCACGTCAACAACTGATGAAAACGTTGAAGAAGCGAAGAAAATAGTGTTGGGGAATCGTCGAATTACCATTAGAGAAGTTGCCGACGATGTCGGCATCTCGTTTGGATCGTGCCAAGCAATTTGAACGGAATTTTGGAAACACAATTTCATGGATTTTGCATCGCGATAATGCACCTGCTCACGCATCGTTGCTTGCGAGTAATTTTTTGGCCAGAAACAACACCACGATCATACCTCAGCCACCGTATTCACCGGATTTGGCCCCCTGCGACTTTTTCCTGTTCCCAAAACTGAAGAGACCCATGAAAGGACGGAGATTTGCAACGATCGAGAAGATAAAGACTGCATCGCTGGAAGAGCTCAAAGCTATACCAAAATGTGCTTATCAGAAGTGTTTCGAGGATTGGAAAAAGCGCTGGCACAAGTGTATTATATCTGTGGGGGATTACTTTGAAGGGGACAACATAAATATTGATGAATAAATAAATATTTCTTGATAAAAATAAAAAGTCACTTTACTTTTTGATTACACCTGGAACAACATAGTTCATCGAAAAACATTTGATCCGTGTTTCTTTATCGGCAACCATTCACATCGAAGGGGTGAAAACCACATTTCTTGAGATTCGTCGAAGACACGAGGTCGAAAACAATTGATTTTTTAAGATGTGTGTTTTCAAATGGGAAAAACACGCAGCGGAAGAAAATGCTCATAAAAGTAATTTTTATAAAAATTGTCCATTGCAGCATTCATAAATAAATTCAGTGTAAACAAGTCAGAGATTTCGGAATAAAGTTGTTGATGAACGTATTTTGCAATTTGCTGTCTGTTTCGCTTCATCGGAAATGCAATCAGAATTTGCGAGGAGTAGAGGAACATTGTTGAACCCATTTATTGTAATTATCAAAATGTTCAATGCTGGAATCTCATCTAAATTTACGTAGCTTTGTATTTATTAAACTGGCCACATTTCGTTCTGGAAAAGCAACAAATTTAATATTCAAATAGTTTATTGTGCTTCAGTTTCTAACCAATAACTCCACATTATAAAAATTTAAAATAGTTATATAAGTGAAAATCCAAAATATTTTTCGTTCACGCGTTTGTTCTCACTGTCCACTGAAATACGTTTCAATATACCAAAATCTGCAGTTTCATTTTAAACAGTGTATATTCAATCGATGTCGTCGAGTTCACGATCGCAGCTGTATTGTTTTCAATTTAACGAAATCGTTTCTCATTGGAAGGTATGCCGGTCGCGTGATATTTCTGCATTTGTATCACGGAACGGTGATATCTGAAAATTGCTATTCTTAATTATGAATTATTCATACGACGCGGCACACTGTTTAATTATTAATTAATACGGCACTCAATGGCAAACATGCGTGTGCATGTGTACTGCGTTTTCTGTAGTGTAACCGTTTACTGAATATGTAAATACGTCACATAGCGTGCATATAACCGAATAAATATATTAACATTCTCATTCCCATTCACGACTCCATGAATTTCTGGCAAGATTGCTCATTTTGTTGTTCATATTAATTGGCCCGTCTCCCCGTGTCATCGCATTTTGCATGGGCTCGTTCAAAACGTGCCATTCGGGTCATTCGTCATTCAAGGAGTTATCGTTACACTGACGAGTATCGCGCAGAGTCGCCAGATGAGGGGAAGGAGCACGAATCGAGGGGAAAATGTTCCCCCTCTCTGCAAATACCGGAGTAGTCACGTGACATTGTAACAAATGCGTAGAGGGGGATGATAGAGTGGAGACACAACTCTTAATCTGGCAAAATCATTGATCGTTATTTCAAGATTCATATTCGTACACGTTGCAAGATTAAAGACAGTTTAGAAAATAGAAAGAACAGTTACAATATTTGTTAATTAATCCAGAATGTAACTAACGTAATAAATAATTGTTTCTCTTCGTTGCGAGCGTTGGATTCGCATCTCTGCTGACTCATATTTCAGATAATAGTCGATACTTTCACCTGCTTGTTCTGTTTGTATTCGATAATTACCGGATTCCCTTTTACTCCGATTGAGAACCAATACTCGTCAGTAGCCAATAATTATTGTATCGGTGATTATACAAGTGGTACAAATAAGAACGCTAAAAAATTGTACTTATCAGTTTCTTCGCGTTCCATCGATTTGTATTACCGTTACGTTTTTCCAGTAAATTACTATCGAACGGTGTTGCTGATTAAATGAAATCCATTACTTTATTGTTGTGAAGTTGTGCTGCTTGGATTGAATTTGTGGAAAAATAAATTATAATGAAATAAAACACGGAAATAATTGTTAGTAATATATTTATATATATATATGTGTGTGTATTGAAACTTTCCCGACTCTACCTAATTTTCATTTTTAAACGAAGAACAAATATAATACGAATAGTAGTCGATTCTAATACAGTGGACATATCAATGTCTATGAAATTTTATCGGCACCCGAATCGCAGCAAACAATGCTTCGCGTCACGAGTACACTCCTTTTTAAATATTTTATCCCCGATATTTTCAACTCCGATCGTTTACAACCAGCAATTGATAACAACATTTCCTACAGCGATAGTATCGCATACGGGCTATAAATATGCATAATGAAAATCGAATATTACTCGCATTTCACTCGAAATTAATGAAAACGAAAATCCGACAGGGACGCGTTGCCGAATAATTCGATGATAATACACGTCTGGATGCAAGAGACATGGAAAATCCAATGGACTTTTCTAATTGCTATTATTCTTCAATAAAACTTTCATTAACATAATGGCGACATTCTCTTGATTAAAAAGAGCCGAAACACAATGTAATTCGCTGCATATTCACTCTTTTAATTAAAATACAAACACACATGTTCCTTTGATCAGTTCGGATAGTCGAGGTTCTACTATGTCGAGTCCAAACTGTGTCGTGTTTGGGCTCGTTTTAATCAGCAGAGTGTCACGAATACGTTGGTAAAAGTTTCGTTAAGAAGATAATGAAAAATAAGAAAGTTTTATAACTAATACTCTGGTGTCGCTATCATGTTCTACGGTACAGCGTATGTACACGGTATAAAAGTGACAATTTGGTCGAGAAGTTTTCGCATATATCGAGACACTACCGTAATCAGCCGACAAAGTATTCACAAAGCAGCTTCGGCGATCGAGTTCTACGAGTATCGACTTTGTGCACGGGAAGAAAGTGGATGGATGGGGATCAGCAATTTGCTGATTGCTGCATACTTTGAGTAATCATTTATTTAGGAGTTTCGGGACAAAGTGCATCGACGTTCCGGGATCGAGTGCCGGGACAACCTTTCGCTATCATTTTAAAGGCGGTAAACGTGACAGTTGAACATATATATATATATATGTTCCGAGGCCGATGTAAACTGTGGAGGCACGGCACATAAAATGACAGGAAAAGCCGATAAAACATCTCGTACATGATATATTCTAATAAATACCCGGCTGAAATATTCAACCGGCCGCTCCAAGAAAATGCGGGATGCATAACAAATTTTTTTCGAGAACCGCAGAATGCAAAATGAACGACGCGTTATTGTCACGCGATTGCATTTCCATGCCGCATAAAGACGACCAAATGAACACATTCGCCGTGTTAACGTATCGCGACACTTTTTACACCTTTTCCGACACGTTCATCGCAAACAATTTACGAGCTATTCCAATCAAGGTCAAGAATTTTATGATCTACAAACTTAATAAACAGGTTACTGACAAATTAGTAAAAACGTTGATTTTCTTACAAATTTTCTTACAAAACGCACTTTCGAACAAAAATATTGGCTTTTTGCAAAATGTCAACGGAGAACAGTTCTATTAAAAAAAATCCAAAAATTCAGAATATTGAAAGCTGATTATTGTTTATCCGAATAGGAAGAAAGCTGTAGAATTTCTTAAACAATTACTCGAAATTAAATTTTAATATTTTTGCCATTATTTCGATGCGTGTCACGTTAGGAAAAGTGGTTGGAAATGTTCCTGTCAGCAAATTATTATAAATTCACTGCCGTACATTTTTATTCCATGAAATTCACTCTGTATCACGCTAGATAAACAATTAAACAAATTCCTCCTGTCACATTAATACGCGCGTCGCTTTATCAAATATAAATTTGTTGATACGCAGATAAAAACCGATCAATACCATAGAGAAAGATAGACAGTGAGTGCATGCAGTGAATGTAGTGATAAAGCATACAGTATGCAGTTATCATTATCCATAAATAAGTAAGTACAGAATAGACTAACGACCTCTGTGCATTCATGGTGATAGAATATTTGTAAAATATAAAACGGCACTTATATTGCCAAACATCAGGGACATTTTTACTTTATATTCATCGTAAAGAATTGTTCATTGCATCTGACTTAGCGATTATAAATTATTAATGGACTGCGGATTTGTATGCAAGATAAAAATGGTCGGCATTAATTGTCACGCGGACGAGCTGTATTCTTAACTTCTTTAACTCTTAGCACTCGAGCGACGACTCTGAGGCGCCACTAAAAATTGCCGTGCCATTATTCAAAATATTGTTTGCATTACTATACATGTTGGTATCTAACGAATTACTAAACATTTAAATATTGTGCGAGGTATTATATCAATTTCATATTCATACAGAGAAAAGAATTCATATAGAATGGAATTATTCTAGGTCGAAAGAAATGTTTAATTTTCCATTTAAAATTGGTCCGAGTGCAAAGGGTTAACTTTTCCTCCGATCTGAATTTGATCTGATCATTACAGATTTGATGTTCTTATTTTGTTGCATCTTCCACAGTCCAATGAACGACAAGTGGCCAAGCATCTGAACCACAAGACAACATCAGAGCTCTATTTTACAATATCCGTTGAACAGCAACGAACAGTTTCCACTGCGGCGTCACTAAAATAAATATTTCAATAAAAATTCAATTAACAACAGCACGGTTTTCCGCTCAATGAAACCCACTGCACAGGCACAAGTATTTGATTTCGTTCCGTGTTTGTCGATTGCTCGACGGAAAAAATCGGGCATTTCCATAAATATCTGCGGTCTTGTGACAACCTAGTCGTTCGAACGACTATTTATTTACCGTGCAACCCAGTAAACGAAAAACATCCGAGCAAAGACGAAGGTACGAATTTCTCGGAGCAGTGGAGGAGCAGCGTCTCTCGGCGGGCATCAAAGGCGCCCAGTAAAATTCATTTCTAATAAGAATTCGGTTAAAAGCGAGCCCGTCCCGACCCGACCGGGGCCGAATTCCTCCGAGGGCGGCGCCAAGCCAGTTCGATACCATCATCCCCCGTTCATTATCCAATTTCTGGCCCGTTCAAAGGACGACCTAACGGTCTGTGCACAGACGTAGACGAAGATAATTATATCCAGCAACCGATCCCGATTCCATCGTTCGCTATCGGTCCACGGCAACTGGGCGCACACCTAGCTCCTCCGTTGGCCCGGGATCGTTTCCAACCTACACCGACGAGGGAAGACTTCGAAACACAGGTCATAATCTTACTTTGGAAAGATACTTCGCAAAAATATTTATTAAACATTTTTCAAGCGAATACTGTTCGGACCCGAGGAGCAAAAACATCCCCTAACACTCGAGGACGGATATCTCGGAAACTATTAGAGCTAGAGGGATGGAAGTGAACGTCGAACGTGTGCATTTTTTAATTAGCAATCCAACCGTGTAAACGGAATTTAAATATATTAATTTGATCGATAAATACATTAGAAAGTAGCACCTTTGCAGCACATTAGAAAGTAGCGCAGTTGTTCATTTTCCCATTTCGAGCTTCGACCGAACCACACGTGTTCTCCCACGTGACCCGCTCAGGAACACGCAATTTCCTCTTCGCAAGGGGGTAAACTCTTGCGTCCGTGGGGTTTCTCAGTGGCCAAACGCGCTAGATAAAAGATGAATCTAGGCCGCACACTACAGTAGGACAAGAACATTAGTGGTTAACCCGGGAAGATGGATGTTTTGACAAGTGAATTGCTGACCGAGGCCTTGTCAACATCCCGGGCAAGGATTGGAAGGAAGAGGCTCCTCGGCCTTAGACGTGCGGTTTTTGTTTGGTTACTCTTACTTTTCCGCATGTCTATAAAGAAAAAACAATAAAAAAAGATTACTACAGGCCTTCGGAAGCATACAGCTGCGCGTGCAGCTATTTTCATGAAGCTGCGCTTCGTAAACGTAAAAATGTGACGTTTGAGGGCGATCGCGGCCTAGACTGATCTTTCATCTAGCGCGTTTGACTACCGAAAAACCCCATCTTTGCATTATGGAGAAACGAGAAGGCGCATCCCGCACCCTTGCACTCCTAGAAACGAGTCTAGCCCGTTAATCAGATGAGAAGTCTGCTGGTTCTCGGGACCCTCCGCGGACGGATCCGTGGCGTCCGACGGCCCGCAGAAAGAAGCAGCGACGCACAGTTTTATTCGGGTGTTTCTGCGGGCTAAAGTTTCTCTATGTAACGCGCGGAAACGTGTGCAGCCGTGAGAATTATATAGCCGTGTCGCGGCGGACAGGGTGGAGAGGCGGGTGTAGCAGTCGGCCTCGGTCTCTCCGTGGTGAGTTGCACTTGTAAATGCACGTCTCCCACGGTATCCACGGCTCCCGGGGTCTACCTACAACCAACCCCCTGCCTATAACCCGGGCGAGCGTGTATGTATAGCCGCCGCCTCTGGTATATATGGCCGCCGGAAGGTAGGCGGCTGCGAGCTACAGTGGGAACACAGTTCTTGCATTAGCCAAAGAAAGATTTCTGGCGAATCGAGCGGAGCGAGCGAGCGAACGAGCCCAGCCGGGCCGAACTGCCCGACGGAGCAACGAAGAAAGGATCCATATAGATAGCCGTGGTTCTTACCCGGAGGCGTGGTATTGGGGGCCCTGTCGTTGATTCTTGCCGGTTGTATCGTTCCGCGAGACTCCCCCATCTCACTCCCACCTCTTTCTCTTTTTAACCTGCACCCACGTTTCTTTCTTCCTCTAGCTCGCTCGCACTCCCCCCGTTTTCACCTGCATCCTCCTTTCTCTTCCGCTCCTGCAGCACCTTCTCTTTTTAACCTGCACCCACGTTTCTTTCTTCCTCTAGCTCGCTCGCACTCCCCTCGTTTTCACCTGCATCCTCCTTTCTCTTTCGCTCCTGCACCACCTTCTCTTTTTAACCTGCATCCACGTTTCTTTCTTCCTCTAGCTCGCTCGCACTCCCCCCGTTTTCACCTGCACCCTCCTTTCTCTTCCGCTCCTGCAGCACCTTCACTCTGAATCTCTTTCTCCCTTGCAACCCCTTCTCTATCCTTTTCACCTGCACACTATTTTTCTCCCTCGCAGCCCTTCTTCTCTTGCAACCTCCTATCTGTTTTTCTCGAGACCCCTTCAACCCCATTTTCTCTTGCTCTCCCCTCATCCATTTTCTCTTGCTCCCCCTTTCTATCTTCCTCTAGTTGTCTCATATGTTTTCTCACCTCCTCTAGTTCTCTCTTACACCCTTTTCTCTAGTTCCCTTCTACCCCATTTCCAATTCCTACCCCTTTTCTCGCTTTCTATAGACCTGTTGCCTCCCTTCTTTCTTTCTATAGGTCTCTAGCACCCCCTTTTCTCTAGTTCTGTTACACCCCATTTTCACTTGCTACCCCTTTTCCCTTGTACCGCCATTTCCCTTGAAGCCCTTTCACCACTATACCCCTTTTTCTCTAGTTTCCTTGCATTCCCTTTTCTCCGGTTCCCTTGCACCCCCTTTTTTCCTCTCGTTCTCTTCTTTTCCTGCACCCTATTTTCTTTCCCTTTCTCCCTTCCCTTGCATTCCCTTCTCCCTCTCTCTCTCTCGTTTTACCTTACACCCCTTTTTTCTCTCTCCGTCTTCCCTCTCTGTTCCGAAGGATACCCACCAGCGGTAGGGTAAAAGAAATAGGGGCGAGAGGGGGCGCGTTTTCAACGACGATTACCAACGCCGTTCCGGCACTGGTCCCGCGACTTCAATGCCGACACCGAACTTGCCGAAGCCCTGTGTTTGATTAATGCACAAGTTTCTTTCGAGGAGGTGTTCCGGGGAGCCGCTGAAAGACGCTGGCCCGTCGGGAGCCGATTCAGAGTCGCTTTGGGGGATGTTTATCGGTAGGATGGTGATCCGGCCCGGGACGTTCACCTTTGAAGTAATGGGCGGGAGCGGGCGGACGGATTCAATGAACCCCTGGCTTGTGCGACGGATTGAATGATTCGGTGGTTCGGGGAGCCGATGTAGAGAGAGATTGTTTTCGAATTTTTTTGGCCGGAACTCTGTTAAGTGTCCGGGTTTTATTCGGGGCGAGATTGGCGGCGGTTAACTTCGATTTCGATGGGGAGTCAAACGATCCCGAATTAAGCCGATAAGTTGTTCCGTAATGTTTATTTGAAGATAAAATGGAAATCGAATAAGAAAATAAAGTGAACATAAAATATCAACCACCGAAAATTCGACGAACCCTCTTATTCAGAAAGAACGGCCAATTCCTCGCGGAATTCGCGAGTTTCCCAAACGCTCCCGAGAGCGAGGATGTCTCGGCTAAAACTGAAATTCACCCGGGGAAGTTCGAAACTAATGGCGGGGGATCGATGATGCTTCGATTTTAAGGATCCGGCCGGAACGTTCGCCGATCTCCCCCATCTGCGGGGAACGTTTCGACGGCGACGCGCTCCGTAAGGCAGCGACAGTTCCTGGCGATGATCGACTAAACGTTCGATCGTTGGTCCTCGACTTCGGGGCGCCGTCGGTCTCGATCGATTCATAAACTGGAGGGAGTTGTTCGCGTTAAGTGTTCTTGCGCCCGGCACCGGACCACTACTCCATTTTTGTGTGTTTGACAAGCGCCACCCGCGTGAAAGATGTCGAATAATGGTACTTTTCCGGCGCCCTGGGCAATTGGACTACTTTGCGGGAAATTAGGGGAGTGACGATCGATTGTTCGACGCTGATTACGCGGATAAGGCCCGCGGTGAGAGTGGTAATATCGCCGAAGCTTTGCGTTAGAAATCGGGAACTGTCGTGGCAATGGAACCATTGGAGACTTAATTATCCCTGTTTTAATCTGCAATAAACGAATCGATTATTTTTAACAGGAAATACTATCTTAACCTCTTAACTGCGGAATTTAGTTTTAAAAATCCCCGACTAAGCGCGGAATTAAAATCAAGCAATGACAAGTATACACGTCGAACGCAGAGCAAATGGTCCTATTATAAATTTTACGAAAAACGAGGAAGGATTACATTTTTATTTGACAAAAAATTAACAATTCATTCGTGAAAAGGTTATTGTTACTGCACCGCAATAGTGTTCTGGATTGTCGTGTTTACACGTCGAACGCAGTTAACCGGTTTAAGTTGAATTTGTTTTATAGCTGGAATTTGTAACAATATTTATTTCAATTTATGGAATTTGCAAGGAGAAAATTACGTGACAGATTGTGCACTAGTGGCAGTATAGAATCTCGATGGAAATTTAGGAACAACATCCTGTTTAATTTTAAACAAAAATTCTATCGCGAAACAGTCAATATTAGAATTGCATTGTCTCCAGAATGAATATTTTAAGAACCAGTGTTTTCAAATACATTTTATCGAACGGTTCGTGTTGTTTCTGGAATATATTATGGTTTCTTAAAGAGGATTTTTGCATAATCCTAATACCAATTCGGCCAGAAATTCAAGGTTGCCCGAGGCGGTGTCGTCACTACCCTTTTTACATGCATTGTCATCAAGATACATTTCGAAGTGCTCGAGATAGATATCGATTTGTTTCCCGCGAGAAAAAGTTCGAAGCACGAGCAAGCACGAAGTGCACTCCAATCGCACTATAGCAAACGCCGTAATAAAAGCTGCATCAGTTCGATCAGAAAATTTCAAGAACACGCGAAACGGCACTGAGAGACGGCATAAACGATACGATGAAAATCGAATGTTACTGCTGTAATAAAATTATCCAACATTGCAGAAAGAGTCGTTCGATAAAGTAGATGGATTACATTTATAGTTTAGAACTGATACGAAAACCATTTTGCAATGACGACGCATTCAAGGGTATCTATAAAATTTTTTAAAGTAACACTTGTTCATTTATTTATTGGGCACAGGATTTATTTGTCGGTCAATCATTTTGCTTCGCGTGTAAACCATCAGTTACGTTGCCTTTAACCCCTCGCCGTGTTTTAACGAGTCAGATTCGTCACGAAGACGTTAACAAAGTCTAACAAATATGAACGTCACGCGTTTCTTTTTCGATGAAATAAAATTTGATTCGTTTGTAATGAATGTTTCAGCATTAAAATAAATGTGGAGATACAAGAAATATACATTTTCTCTTCCCTTCTACGACATTTTTGTGCATAAAGACGTTTTAATCACTGTAACTGTAAAGAAAAGCCTTCAGTTACGTTGCCTTTAATCCCTCGCCGTATTTCAACGAGTCAGACTCGTCTTGAAGACGTTAACGAAGTCTAACAAATATGAACGTCACGCGTTTCTTTTTCGATGAAATAAAATTTGATTCGTTTGTAATGAATGTTTCAGCATTCAAATACATGTGGAGATACAAGAAATATACATTTTCTCTTCCCTTCTACGACATTTTTGTGCGTAAAGACGTTTTAATCACTGTAACTGTAAATAAAAGCCTTTAGTTACGTTGCCTTTAATCCCTCGCCGTATTTCAACGAGTCAGGCTCGTCTTGAAGACGTTAACGAAGTCTAACAAATATGAACGTCACGCGTTTCTTTTTCGATGAAATAAAATTTGATTCGTTTGTAATTAATGTTTAAGCATTCAAATAAATGTAGCCATACAGAAAATCCAAATTTTCTTCCCTTCTACGACATGTTTGGGGATAAAAACGTTTTAATCACTGTAACTGTAAAGATAATAGTACGATATTGGGTTAATGGCAGAATTTAAAACTGTTTCTCCTTCAATTCATGAAAGAAAATACATTTTTTGAACCTGTCTTCACCTCGCAGAATACAGTATTTTATCGATAAATATCCTAAAACTATCGCCACCAGAGACACCACTAACCCAATGACAAAACTTCATTATTTTTCATAATCTTTTTATGGGACTTTCAACAACACATTTTCGTGGTATTTTTCTCATTCAAATGATACCATATATGATATAATTCCCATAATATTTACTTGTGTAATGAACAACAAAAATTTCGAACGTGAGGAAGAACGAACTGTCCTTCTTTGCGTTGAAAGCTTTCATCGTTCGTTACACAAGTAAATATAACTGGAATTATATCGCATATCGTACCATTTTCATTAAAAAAAATTACACGGATACGTTGGTCAAAGTCCCGTAAAAAAATAATTAAAAATAAAGAAGTTTTGTTAGTGGATTAGTCATGTTTACACTTCTCGGCGACGGAAGCCTCTCGAGCTACGTCTTTTTCTACGTTCGGCAAAAGTCAAGGAATAGTATCATCGATAGAATTCGTCATCGATCGAAAGAATTAGCGATAAAATACTGTGAATGCTACATGTCCGAAAGATATTTCGGATAATTGTTATTGTTGCTGCCCGAGTGAAGCATTGCCGTCTCGTGCGCAGTCATGTATTAGTGACCGGATCCGCGTGGAGCGAACGTTGTCATTAAAATTGGAAACAGAGGAGACGTAAGACGCGTCAAAGGGTCGCGACTGAAAATCATCCTTTAAACCCGGTGCCGGATTTCGCGTGGCTGGCGAAATAAACGTTCCGCCTTTGCCAATAATTAATCGACGCGGTGCTGTAAAAGAGACTGCCGATGGTAATAGTAGTAGATGGGGTCGTAGAGGGAAGGGGTGGAAAGGGGGAGGGGGAGTAGGAGGAGGGGTAGGATAGAGCAGCAATTAATGTTTAAATTAGCAGCGTGCGGATACACGGAGCGAGTTATTAATGTATCCGGTGAAGAGAAATTACTTACCGAGTATTTGGCTGAGAACGGTGCGGCCATCTTCGCCGAGGCAGGCGCTCCGGGCATCAAAGGGATTTGTGAATTGCACGAATGCATAGCCTTTGTGCATGGATATTCCTGAAACAACAACAAACGATCGTGACGTTCCAAAATTCTGACCCCCTACCCCTTCGTTCTTTCTTCTTGCGGGGGGGGGGGGGGGGGGGGGGGGGGGGGGCGCAAGAACGGAATGAAACAGAAATACCGACGTGCTGCGGATAATGGGAGAAATCTTTAATTAAAATTGTTTCCATGAATTTTGATGAGCCAGGCTACCTCGAGGGGTGCGTCCGTCATCCAGATGGAGGAACCACCCCTCTGGTGAATCGTGATTATTGAAACGAGGTAACAAAGATCCACCGTTCCCTTCGCGACGCGTTTTAAGAATGCGCCGAGCGTACGCCGAATTAATGAATGATCCGAAGAGATCCAAGCGGATACTGAATGAACGGTAATTGCTCGGATATTGTTTAATCCTTTGCTGATGAGCTTCAGAAATTATAGCTTGCTTAAGTTAATGCTAATTTTCGTGGATTTCAGAGAAGGTTCGTTCTTTCTTATTTTATCTTCTAAATTAATTTGTGATTTCTATTTAGAAATACCTAATTTAATTATTTTTCGATGTATATGGATTAATACTTTTGAGAGAAGGTTCGTTCTTTCTTGTTTTATCTTCTAAATTAATTTGTGATTTATATTTAGAACTACCTAATTTCATTATTTTTCGATGTATATAGATTAATACTTTTGAGAGAAGGTTCGTTCTTTCTTGTTTTATCTTCTAAATTAATTTATGATTTATATTTAAAACTAACTAATTTAATTATCTTTCGATGTATATAGATTAATACTTTTTTTGGAGTGTTGATCGGTGCACGAAAATATACGGATCCATTTAAGAAATAAAATTTGATCTTCATGTGCATGTATAACAATAATAATGACGAAAATCAAGGTGGTAGTGACTGATGCCCCAACTTTTATATCTTGTATAATATTGCTCGTGTGTGCTTTATCGAAGAAAGTTTCCATGAACGGGATTGTTTGAGGGACCCTCAAATTTTCTATTCGAGAAAAAAGCAAATAGTACATTGGAAATTATCGGCACCGATTCCCGCGAATTGGAACTTCAAATATCTCTTTTTGCGTTTCTATACGGACCGTGTTTTATGAAGCTCGACAAAAATATTCATCGAGTACTCTGTGCGGGAGCCGCGCCGCTGAATGGTTATATGAAAAATTAAATTCTCTGGATATATACGTGAATAGTGTATAAAATTGTGAATGAGCCTTTCCCCCGAATAGATACACCTCCCCGCCCCAATGTTTGTACGGTTTGAAAGTTGTCCGGTCATCTGAATTTTTCGCGAAATTTGAAGCGGCAGGCTTTGACGATTAATTAAAACGAACAATCCCGGTTGTTCTGCGAAAAACAGATATTAAATATGTCTGGGGGATCCGGTTTTGCAAATGTGCCGAGCTGAGATGATAATTTCTTGAATGGGACCGCGTATTATTAATTGTTATTAAATGAACGTGTGTACGTGATTACAGAGGAATATAATATGTAACGCTATCGCAAATTTTTGCAGACTATTTTCACAGCTAATTTTATGAAAACTAAAACAAGAATTTCATGTGACATAAATTGTATTTGTTGCTATTAACATACACGCCTCAGTGCATTTCAGAGATTCGTGTATGTCATTAACACTAGGTTTACGGAGGTCTAAATATAACTATTTTACATTAATTTATAAACATAACAAGAATGTTTAAATTTGGTAAATAATTTCTCAGGGAAGCATCTTTACAATCTTAATAACTGCAAATTAAGAATATTAGAAACCTAGTAAACCTAGTGTTAATGGAATCTTATGGAATCGATTCTCTCGAAAATTCTAAATTTTCAAAAACTCGATAAGAATAGATGTTTGGACCTTTTATAAACTAATTTACAGAGAATCTATGGGATGATATAAACTAAGGAATCAGAAAGGCGATAACAAATTCGAAAATACAGCAAGAAAACGAGCGATGGGTGTTGGCGAATGATCATTGTTGATCATTCAACAGAAAAACATCGTCGCCCGGTGATATTCGGCTATCGTGGAAAAATCGAAAGGCTGTATCGCAATATTCAGGGCCCCGGGGTCCCCGCGGTGGCGCGCATTTTTCGTTCGGAAAATTCTGCCAATATTTTCTCGTCGTTTTTTTCTTCCCCCCCTCCTGGGCTCTTTTTTTATTTTACATCGGCTACCACATGGCACCCGGGGTCATCGATTCGGTGGGTAGTCTGCGTGGCAAGTCGGCAGATACGTTCATTTTAACGCAGGAGCCGGCTGTAATCTGTGTACCCGTAATAACTTTTGCGTGGTTAGCAGCTGACCATGCATGGAATTCATTATGCTGAAACAAATATGTAAATCTCCATATATACATATATATATATATATTCCTATATATGTATATATATATATATATATATATATATATTCCTGCCGTTGGGTTATACATATATGGTCAACGGGTGCCACGCGGGCCTGGATGCAGATATATTTCGTACGGAACGTGTGTCCACTCCCGAAACGGACAGTGACGGTTAAAAAAAACTTATCTGGCCACGCCAGTTGCGCCGGACATGTTAATAATGTCAAGGGGTTGAAAATCTAGAGCTACTTTATACTTCCCTACCAACTGGCCGGATGTGATTTCATGGTGCAGCTTCTTGTCTACCTATCCGGTGTTCCACGGTTCAGCGATCGGACGGCCGGGTCCGTTTTGACCCGGTATTTCAGTAGACTGTGGGTAGCTCTCGGTTACAGGGGTAAACAAATTTTTTTCAGATTTTTTGTTGGACTTATTTTAATCGATGAAATTATCTTTAATCGATCATAAATAGTTTTTGACCTGAATTGACACTTAATGAGAAAATTTGTGTGTACTCTTTTAAAAACGTGCAAGGTCTTTGAATTTGATTTGCCATTTTGTTAATTTTTTAATATGTTTGCAAAAGGGTAAAGAATAATTTTTTTTATTTTCGTTTGCAATCCGATAATATTGTTTTTGAAAATTTAATTCCAATTCATTTAAAATTCCCACAAGAATTTTTTGTTTTGCGAAATGAGATATCGATAACGTCGTCTGTTAATAATTGATGCAACGTCGTGTATGCGCATAAACCGATATTAACTGTGACGTACAAAAATAAGCCATTTAGGTATCGAAGGAGGATAAAATTGAATCGAAACAATGAAGTGAGTCGAATACGTTCACGTAACCTGTGAGTGGAGGCGCAGAGATGCAATGAATCGCAATTGTTGATCGTAACATTTCAATTTAGATTAAAACAATACCAATTCGTTTTATCAACACGTTGACTACCACACCAGTGTCCATCAAAATTGCTTGTAATTAGAGAAACTTATTTAATAAGAATACAAAATCGAACACAAAGCCAATAATTACAACGATTATTTATGCAACCATCTGACACCTCGTGGATCTCGAACAATAACAATTGGTCTGCAATCTTAATAAAACATGGTCACCTAAAATTGTGATCTACATACAAGATATATTCGAAATAATATATTTGAGAATGCAGCGAATCTGCTATTAAATAAGAATTGCCTGCCGCGTCTGACCATGGCCAACAAATTCTACTTATAGCATATACTATAGCAAGCGAATCCGACGGATCTTTAATATCGATTTTCTCGAAAACTAGGCATCAAACAAAAAATGTTACTTCTTCTTTTCGACGTATTTTTCCATGTAGAATCATCCCCTGTCCTTTATACCACTTGCCTGATCATACTCGAACAATAACAATTGGTCTGCAATTTTAATAGAAAATCGTCACCTAAAATTGTCAACCATTTACAAGATATATTCGAAATAATTTTTTTGAGAATGCAGCGAATCTGCTATAAAATAAAAATTGCCTGCCGCGTCTGACCATGGCCAACAAATTCTACTTACAGCATATACTATAGCAAGCGAATCCGACGGATCTTTAATATCGATTTTCTCGAAATACTGGGCAT
>CM052196.1:10168658-10187948 GCA_028455805.1 Lasioglossum figueresi | reverse complement strand
TCATCGCTTTCTAATTAATGATCAATGATGTTGAATAATTTAATTTTTTTAATTCATTTTTGATTCGTTTCATTTAATCACCAGGATCCGAGTGAGGAAATGACGATTTTTATATTACTCCGTTCTCGAAGGATTAAAAGAGAATTGGAGAATGTTATTGATTTAATGAGATTTCATTTCTGGTCTCCACAACTGATGTGTAGGAATAATTTTATTTATTCTATATATTCTGGCTGAAAACAATTATTGTCGGTCCATACTTTTGTGGATATAGCAGCTTCTTGCATTAAATATAATTACGGAATTGATCGTATCAAACGAATCGTTCCCCGTTGTTATATATTGTATGATTTCAGCAATTTCAATAATTAATTTCATAATTCTTTAGAACTGGAATAAACAATTATGAGAGTTTTTAAACCATTGCACAAGATGAATATGTTCGGTGACAGCATTAGAACATTTAATGAAAACATATATTCAACTAGGAAGTAGGAAGGAGCTGAAAATGTAAAGATTACGTAGATAAGTCAGCGCATAGTCAGACAGCAGACTCTACTCGCTAGAATATACATCAGGACGATTCGTTTAAAAATTTATTCATACATTTTTGTCGAGAAATAGTAGAACTTCATTTGTTTTTTAGGTATAAAGATGTATCTTAGAACCATTGCACGTAGTAACTGCTTTTCGGTATTGACATAAACATTATACAATTTATATGTTAACGCGTACCGAAACGATTTTCAGTAGGTCCTTTTATTGAATTTTTTCATTTTCTGTTGGACGGGGAACGTAGAAATTTTAATAAATTTCTGTAAGCATCTCTAGCAAGGTCCCAGTAATCGAATTATTTAAATGCGATGTAGCAAGTGTTCATTAGTGGGACGTAATGTGGGATGCATTGCGTGAGTTGTAAGGAAACTTTGCCATAGACTGCGCCTTAATTTTACTTGCTCCGGGACACCAAACATGGATCCGTATCGCGCAGCAGTGACAGCTGTACGCAACAGACTCCAAGAAACTCGAAATTCGTATAAGTAGGATCGAGTTCTGGGAACTTGCTCTGGTAAAAGTGACACAGTTTTGTCCTAGGAATATCGCGTACTGCATTAAATTCTGCAAAGATAATTTCTCACGGAAACTCGTCGCATTTTAGCCACCATAACGCAATTATTCTTCAAGTAAAAGAACAAATTTTACTAGTCTCCATTAGAAAAGTCCTAGAAAATTATTAGAAACTTAATGTGAAGACTAAGGTGTCTGACCGTTCGTGGCTTGTTCTACTTAAAACTAACTGTATCTGTTTATTATCAACTTTTACTCAATCATTATGTTGAACTATTATTATTGTGCACTAGGAAGCTTTTATGAAACGCAATACGGTGCAGAAACGGGAATTGATAATCGGATAAAAAATTAATGGACTCGAAAAATAAATAATCAAGGAAAATAATCCGATTAAAAACATCAGAATTCATCGAATTTCTTTTCGATTTGCAATTAAATGGAATAAACGCCTCTCTGATTTTGATTCTCATTTAGTAGACTATGAATATGGAAATGCGAGTAAAAAGGAATAACCCATCGGCAACGATTGATTGCAATAAATACAGTATTAATGCGAATAAATGGTGGATAACAAAGAGTATAATCAACGTTTTAACCAATTTAAATTAAAGTCGTCGGATGTAATTAAATCGTGCGATTAATAAAAATCAAACAGTGTAAATGTATCAATTAAATATAGCAATTAAATAATGATCGATATGTTTTGTTACCATCCACAAATAATAAGAATAAAAACAATGTGCAATCATTGAGAAACAATCACAATCACACTATTATTAAATATATTCAAAATAAATACAAAAACGATCAGAAACAGAATCATTGAATATAATTTAAGTCACAATTTTTCAAGAATTTCATTAAAAGATAAAATGGAAAATTGAGAAAAACCGGAGGACCTTTGTGCAGAGGCAAATAAAAAATTTCCGGAGCGTTTGAAAGGAACAGGAATCAGAAACGAAGTTTTCTCCTTACAGAGTTTGATTTCGCGTTCCAATGGCCGCAAATAGGGATACAAAGGGATCCAATTTTCGAGGACATTATTTCCGCAGAAATGTTTTTCCGCGGGCTTCGAAAAACTACTTATCTAAACCGAATTCGGTGGCGAAACGCAATCTTCGTAGTTCCAATTTATTACCGTCTCCCCATAGCAGGGTTTAGTTTCTCGCAATAAAGTACGTTTCCGAAACGAAGTTAGTGCTACAATGAAAGCAATGGAGTCATCGGTGTTCGTGAAACGAGAGACGGATATCCAATCGGGATATCGAAGGTCAAGGAGCTATCACGGCACAAATTGGGTTACCGAGGACGGACCGTATCGAGAAAATCCTATTTCCAACTCGCTATTTTTCTCGGGCTCCGAACCCGGAGCTCCAACGTTTTTATATCGGATAACAGCAAGAGTTTTCCCTGTTATCCGACCCCGATCTTTGAATCTCCTCAACTTCGGCCAATTTGTAACTACCTTGCTTTTAAGGTTCCCCGGGAACTCGATGATTCAAGAAGATCCTCGCCCGGCAAAACACGCGTTATCTTGTCCCACCCTCTAATTCGCCACCGTACCCTGGCTTTCACGTTTTCTTGCACAGATCGCACTCAAACCGCGGATTCCCGATGAACTATTTAATCCTTTTACGTGCAGATAACTCCAGACCAGAAAATCTATTGAATCCATGTTCTAAAATTATTCTGAATTTTTAAGAACTAAAATTCTCTAGGAGCAGAACTAGGAATTTATTAATTTCTTTAACAATTTAATGTCAAAGCACTTGATGTGCTTACTATAAACGTTTTTAGAAAAAACATGTTTGTTTCTGTTAGTTTGGATCATTTATCACGAGATGGTGGATTTTGTGCGTTACGACAACCCTGAGTAACTGAAAATTAAAGCATTCAACAATTTTTACACGACATTATAATTTGAGAATGTTGGCAAAATATTTTTTAATTTTTTTAAATGACTAAAGAATTATATTTTTTTGTTCTGCATAATGAGCTGCGGTGTATTTATCACAATGTTGTTAAAACTGGCATAAATTTTTAGTAGAATTGTGTGCTTTGTAAGCACAGTCTAATTATTTGTTTCGCCGACGGTGTTCGTAATTATGATATTTTAATAAGCGCAGCGTGATTTCTTTTTGAAGCAAGAAGAAAATTGATTAAGGAGAAACTTTTATTGCTGAAACGCAAGGGAATGAACTTCTGATGCTCAACTGCCTTTTACAAACTTAACGCAAAAGAAAGTAGTAAATAACAATTTGATAAGAAAAAAGAAAGGTAACGAAAAATATTGAAATCTAACATAACAATACGAGTATTTTATAACAATCGATATTAGTAATTAGTCTACGTAAGCAGTCTCTTTATTCAACGTGTATAAATACACGCGTGTAATGTGCACTGTGATCATAAGTAATTAATAAATAATTATGTATAATTAGTTGAACATTCCCTAGATAGCGTCGGTAGAGAACAGCTTAATTTTGAAAAAGTTTTCTAGACGACCCTCGCGAGCACATCGTTATAAATAATACACCGCGATCATGAAGCGCACAACGTATCAACGTATACCGACATAAATTTGTTTATGTACTTTCGGAATAACAACCGCAGCTCGTGAAAATAGCTTAACGGTCCTTCAAACACATTGCGGCTTGCTATTATTGAAAATTTCGTTGTTCGTCGCTGCAAATTATAAATTTCCGAAACTTTCGACAAATTGATTGCCTGTTCATGTCGAAACTGCAGTCGCTCCTCTGCGTTATTGTTACCGGAACGTTTTTGTTCAATATTTATTAGATTGTTTACAAAGTTTCACGAAATTGGCAAAAGGCACATTGTGGGGAAGAGGTTATAAACAGAGGCGCAAGATTTTATATGTTTTTCTGAAATGATCTGTGAAAATTGATAAATGAAAATTTCTTCTATATTAATCAAAACTAAAGTATTTTTAATCAATAAAATTTAATATTTTCTCAATACGTTCGATTTGATATCATAATAAAAGAGGATGAATGCTAATATGAATGCTAAAATAATATTTAATTTTCAAATTAAAGTATAAATTTTGATAAGATCAAATTGTTTCGAATATTATGTGCTGAAAAGTGTTGGTGTACCTCCACAGTCATAGCTGTTTTCAAAGCTTAGAAAACGTATTATGAAATTTAACAGTTAACAAGTTTTGCGAGCAAGCTAACAAGGCTTCACTGTGCTTAATAGTTTCGCATGTTCATCTCGAATTTTCAATCCAGCAACTCTCTGCTGTTTTGACCACGCTTCCCTCGCTTTTCTGTTCTCCAAACATTTTATGAATCTACCAAACACGAGTGGTACACAGTCTGTGGAAAATTATAAGTTTCGTGTACATTTCTATTTAATGTTACGACATATTATTACATAGCATTTTCAAAGAATTTTCGAAACAGAAATCTTGCTACAGCGCCAGTCATAATAGCCGTTCAGTCATCTTCTGTGACTCACATGTTATACACAGACATCTATTACAACTAGATTGTGAATCTTCATGGAAAGTGGACATTTTCACTGTCAATTAAAAGAAACAAGAACGAAATAAAATGTTTTTCTCTCTTTAAGAATTTTAATAAACTACAAACGGCACAGTAGAACGTCGATTACGTGTGCACCATAATTTAAACTACGTATCCAACAATATCGACACGATGCAAATAATTTTTTGACATTTAAACAATTTGCTGAATATGTCATACCAGTAGAATTTTCTTCATTTTATTTTTTACCGCGACCTCTAAAACTTTTTGGCTTAATTAATCGTTATCATATGAAAATACATTAATTTTGCTCTATTTTGATGTTGACACAATTGAAAAAATACCCCTTTATTTTTCACAAGGACAGAAAATCGGATCCAAGATGCACTAACACAATTAATTCGGATAACACTGTCCAACACCAAATTTGTTTCGCTATAACTGTTGGGTGTCCCTTATAGAGTTTCTTGCGCTGATTCCGAATCTGCCCTTAATTTTTTTCCTACATACACACTTTTTGAGGAACATGACTTTGAAAAAAAAAACATATTTTTCAACATTAAACAAATATAGTGATGTTATTATAAAAGATATTGCATTGTTCTTTGCAGCAAAAGATTCTGTAGACTTTCCCGAATACAACGATATCCAATATTAATACGTTACGAATGTTTAAACATGTTTAAACAATCATTAAAGACGGAGAGACACCACTATTGCACCATTTCTTGAGGATACTTTTCAGTTTATCCCAAAAAATAAACTGTAAGGGACACCCAACAGTTATAGCGAAACATAAAAAAAGTTGTATTTTTAATATAATTAAAAAAAATGGAGGTTACAACAGATATTAAAATGGAAATAATAAAAAAACAATCGTTAATTTCAGTTTTATCAGTGTAAAACAAAAGTGACATTACAGAAAGTTCGCAGTTTGTTCTGCGTAAAATTATATTTTTGTTTTCTTTCATCGATAAATGTTATACTTGTGTTTTGAAATCGATCTGTATACTTTCTTTATGTAATCCCGAAATGCTACCGAATACAAATTTTTCATTGGTATGGTATAATAAGAAGAATTCATTACAAAACACAGTGACTTTATAGAAATTTCGGCGAGTGTGGGCGTTCTACTGACCACGGAGCTCGGCTGTTGAGCTTTGGCACAATTTTTTGACTGGGACCGCTAAAAATCAGGTGCATGACGCGCCAATCTCTAAAACGTAGGCGAGAGCTGATCCGAGCTTTCGTTTATGTGATTTCGCGGCGAGAGACCCACCTGCCAGACGGCCGTAACGCTGAAACATTCGCTCCACATCGGTCTTGCTGCACTGAAACGTGTTTAGATTCCCGACGAAAACCCGGGAATTCACCGCCTGTGGGTCCTGCGAATTGGTCTGGTTGCCCACTTTGCTCATCTTCATCGCCTGGAACAGAGGAATGTAACGGATACGGTTTATCGTCCGACGTGATTTGTGTGATGATACGCCCGGGAAAGTGATACAGTCATTTTATCGGTTCCACTTTAATGGGGCCTGGGCGCAACCCGTTGCCCGTGACACAGAGACGGACGTTTATGACACTCATTTTCGGATTCGGGCCGCCTACACGCCGATTTTATTGGCGATCTTGTCGACGGTACGTCCGGGCCGATTTCATACGCAATGCAGGACACCGAAATTGCATTGTAAGAATCGAATCCCTGACATTTCTACCGATTCATCTAATTGTGCACGCGCAGAATAATTTTTTTCAAAAGTAGACCAGTTCAATTTTTCCGTAAAACCAGAATTTAGTAGGTGACCTGAAAGTTTCGGTAAAAGCTTTTTGTATATTAAGATATAATATATAAATACAATAAAATAATAAGCTTAGCGAAATTTAAAGCAGAGGAAAAATATCATTTTCAAAATACATACTTAAGAATTAATATAAATTTCACTGTGGAAACAGATTTTTTGCTACTTCGAAACTGTTATTTTATTGCAGAGCGCGAATCTGTGCACACTGAAATAAAAATTGTATTGAAGCCCAGATTTCGAACTCTAGTATTTGTTGATGAAAAATTAATAGAGATTTTATTTTTGAAATGGTTATTTCCAATTTTAGATATGCAATTTTACAGTACAATGTCAAAGACTCCTCATGTTTCATACATTTATGGCATAATGCGAGTTCCTGGTTGACACCGGAGTACATTCCACATCCAAAGTGGATTTTATTGTATCGGTAAAATAAAAACTGAGAATGCTTAATAAAAACTTTATTTTACCGAAGCAATAAATTCCACATACGGTCTTCAACACAGTTTGTATTTTCCCTCGCACTACGAATTCGCATTACGCTATAAACATGTAAAATGATATATAAAAGGTTCATAAAAGTTTCTATGTAAATCATGAAATTTTATTGCATCCCTGTTACAATTTATTTACAACAATGGGCATTTGTAGCCTAGTGGGAATAAAGATGCTTTGTTTGTATTTAACGAGCACGATCAAATTTATTGCTTTTTGAACAATTTTGTGAACGTTTCTTTACGTTCTTCGCTTACAAAATGCAGACTGTAAAACAGTGTGACTTAGTTCTCCGAAGAAAATTTGCTAAACAATCCTTATGCTATTTTCGGACTGGAAAATTCGACAAATTTCATGTATAATTGTAAATTAACGCGAACGTTAACGTAAAGGGAAACTGACTGTATTTTTCTTTGATTCGGTTAAGTGGACTGCGCAGCGAGTTACTTCTCGTCAGTTTTATTACACATGTATCCACTAAGAATGTTTAATCACACAATAGGCTGAATAAAATCCGAACGCCATTGTGGACACTCGAAACAATAGGGGCGCGGGCAAAGCTGCACGGGAAATTGTTTTATTCTACACACAATTAACGTTCTCCCTATCAGAGGGCGGGTTTAATTGTTTAATTTTCATTTCTTTACGTCCGCGTGCATATTTCATTCGGCGGAAAAGACAAAAAGAGGGCAGCGTTTAATAAAAACGTCGCGTGACCTGAATTTCCTCTCGGTGTTGGCATGCGTCGCTGCATTATAGTATTTTCTATGCTAGAAAGAGAAAAAAAACGACACGTTGTTCTCTTTCTGCGGAGATGATATTCCCGGTAATGAATGGAAGTCACTATTAATCAGTGTCGTGCCGAAACGAACCCACTTCTTTGCAAATTGAATTTACGTTCGTGGCTCAACCTGCATTTACAACACTTCAATTACGATTCACAGCATAGTTCATGGCTCGGGTAAATTCTTCCCCGCTGGGGCTTCAAGACCCCCACTTCCTGCGTACCGGTTTCTCCACTATTTTATATTGCCTCTAACGTGCTCTTCGTATCTCCACGCTCCACAGGAGTCTGGTGGCGAGTCTGTGGCTCGCGATTATAATTATCTATAAACGTTTTTATATTCTTAAAAAATTTTGTAAAAACTCAGTCTCTTCAAACATCGAAAAGAATATTGTCTAACTCTCGATTTACTAAAACGATCGAGTCCTAGCCTACAACAGAACAATATCTACAATTGAAAGAAATCACGCAACTCGACAAAAAGAAAAATAATATAAATACAAAGTTACAAATAGGTCAGGGCCACCTTACCATCTGGAAAAAAGAATGGAAAAAACCGACACTTTTCACAAAAGAAAAGACCGTTGAAACAATTACCAGAGAAAAGAAGCTGTCGTTAGGTTTAATTCGTCCAAGGTCGATGCAAGGCAAGGGTAGTCGCCTAAACAACGAGACTAGCAGGCGCAGTCTAATTATTAACTATCTTCGAGCGCAAGGGCTGCCGGGAAATTAGTGCGTCATTAAAATAAGGATTAAGGAGAACGAGCAATTAGAAGGACCGGATAATTGACCAACGATACGATCGGTCCGATCAGACCGGGATGGAAAAAAAGATTCTCTTGGGGGGGTAGGGTTGCGACGGGTTTTCAATTAACCGGCACATCATCCAATTAACGCACGATCGCCCGTAAGATTAAACGATTCTATGGAAATCGCAGCAGTCACATCGCGTGGCGCGGCGCGGCCTGTCGAATCCGTGCTCTCGATTACCATCGGCATGGCTAACGACCTCATTAGTTTTGTGGCATATTATGGCCGTGGAAAATGAAACAGCGCGACGAAACCGTTGCCAGTCAGAATGAAATCGCGACGCGTTAATTAATATCTCGTTCTCGTTCCTCCGCGAGTACGACGCCTGCCCGCCTGTCTATTGACGAATTAAAGAATCCACCATGAATCTCATTAAGTCAAACCGGGCTCCGCGCGAACCCAGAAACACGGTTCCGTCGGTCCCAGACGAAATTTATTATTTTAACCATGGATAACTATGCTTTCGCAAAAATTGCAGTCGACATTTTTCAGTCGGAACATTCAACATCGAATCAAATTGAATCCTGTTTCTTTACGAGTTGAATTATTTGTTGAATAAAAGAAATCCAGATATATTCGTGATTTTATTGAATTAATGGGACACCTTTCGTGATTTTCTCGTTGAAGGTTCGCGCGAAGATCTACAGTACGCGACAGAAAGATGGCACACCACAAAACTTCAATGTTTTCATCATTTGGACATAATGAATCTAGTGTTTCTTGGTACTTATACATTTTTATTACAAAATAAATGACACTTCAAACAATGAAATTAAAGAAAATGTCCGTTTGTTTATGGAAACAAAAAAATAACAAAAATCGATGCGACAAAATGATGGCACATATACAAAAATACGTAATTTACGTACATGAAATATATAACATTGTGTTTAATACTTTTCGTGGCCACCCTTATTTTCCAGAATAGACATCATACGTTTTGGAAGTGACTTAAAGAGTTTCCTAATATATTTTGGCCGTATTTTTGTCAATTTTTGTTCTATGCACGTTTTTAAATCTGCTAGGCTTTGAAATTGTCTTCCGCCTTCGTAAACATGTCTTTCCCAACAATTTTCAATTGTGTTGAGATCTGGCGATCTCGCTGGCCATTTTAAGACACTAATTTTGTTTTGCTCAATGTACCGTTCAACGGATTTTGCAGTATGCATACTTGCATTATCCTGCTGAAATGTAAAATTTTCCCCGGAAATTGTCTGTCCGAATTTAGTTAATTGTTCGTCTATCGAATCTATATAAATTTTGCTGTTCATAGTTTTCTTAATAAATTTTACTTCGGTCACTCCTCGATAACCAATTCCGGCCCACAGCATTACTCCTCCGCCACCTATGTGTCTGCGGCTTAATATTCTTTCTTCTTTCCGCAGATCGTGAAAATAGTGTGCGAAACCATCTGGCCCATCTAGATCGAACCTTTTCTCATCGCTAAAAATAAGACGACGCCATTTTTTTCTCTTCTTGTGGCATTATTTATTTCCTGCTGAATAATGTCTGAATATTTCTGAACCTCGTCTTTCCATAGTAGCCTATGCCATCCCATACCATGACTTAATAATTCAGTTTCTTTCCGTCATTTATGACAGTAATAGTTAATATATTTTTTTTCTCCAATGTATGTGCTCTTGTGCAAATTTCAGACGCTCCGATTTATGCTGAACGGTTAAAGGTGGTTTTCTTTTCAATTTCATTCGAACTAAGTGCGGACATTCTTCTATTATCCTTTGCAAATTACGTACATTTGTATGTACGCCAGCTGCTTTAACGATTTGTCGTGATTTTCCCGAAGAATTCGAAGCTTCTTTTAAAATTGCACGTTTTCCGCGATCGCTTACCGCTTTCGGTCGACCGGAACCCTTTTTTCTACCGTATGTTTTAGGATTTTTTAATAAATTATTCACCACTTTTCTGCTTCGATGTATAATACGTGAAATTTTTGAAACCGAGTAATTCTCTTTACGCAATGTCGATATCGTTTTTATTTCAGCATCGGATAAAGATTTTCCACTACCTATAGTGTAATTTCGATAGAAGATAATAAGAAACACGCACAATATTTAATGCACGGTAAAATAGTACACGATACAAACAGTCTGACGGTCTAGCGTTAACTGAAGAGAAAGAATTTTAAGACTGTGCCATCATTTTGTCGCGTCGGTGACCCCGGTTGTTTACATTTAACTAGAATCTCTAACCTCTGCTCAACTCCGTCGGTGTAAGTAACCTTGAAGCTCCACCGAAGTACATAAACGAAGAGAAACGTATCAAATTTCATCACAGTTTTCAGAAATAGCAATATTTACGGGTGTGCCATCTTTTTGTCGCGGACTGTACACATCGCATATCGTTGAATTTGCTTTTTCATGAATTATAAAACGGTTGTAGCGAAAATACGTAGTCCTATCAAAAGAACACTTCGATGTGATTTTGGAATTTCGAAATGTGACCTTTTAGAAAATTTTGGAATAAAACCCAGAAGAGAGAACGAACGTTTTTAATAATTTTATTGAGTCGCGCAACGTATTATAAAATCAGAAGGAAGATATTAATGTTATAGTTGTTATTACTATTAGAATTTGTACGATACCAACTTGTTTACAAACGGCGCCGAGATGAAATTGAACGGGTGATTCGTCAACAAAATCTCCGGCAGTGACGGAAAAATCGAAACGGCGTGTTTTTTCATCCGGATTAATATGCAGATGCATCAGTAGGAAAGCATCGAGCAATACCAAGCGCAGTATTAGAGTGCATCGCGTGTGATAAATATCGACACTTATATGAGGCAGGGGTAAATATTGGGCCGAACGTCAAAATTAACTATCGACGCCGAGGGCAGCTTTAATCGACAAGGGATTGGCCGCGTCGCGCTTCGACTTTTACGAAAGGCGAGAAAGCAGAAGCTATTTTCGACCCGTGTTCTACGACCCGAGAGATTCGCCCTTTCAATCTTTCATAGAGAGAAAGAGAGAGAAGACACGTCGCTTTTAACAACCACTAATTCAGTTCGGATGTACTGAATTTTAATTAGATTAGTACGTGTTCGATGTTCAAAATTTTACGAGACAGTTGCAGATAATTCGGACACGTGCAACAGCAAATTAACATTGGCATTGTTATTAATAGACTAAGGTTTCTGTGCATTTGTGTCAGACATTACCAGGCGAAATATGAACTAGAAAAAACAGTTAATGAAGTTAAAATAACTGTTGTATTATATTTGTAACGAATAAAGATTATTAAAACGTCTATGTAGCTCCTGTATTTTACAACGAATGCAGATTATTTTTATTTTAGCATAAGAGGCCACAGTCTGAACTTTATTTAGGGTATTATTAAGCTATACGTTTAAAATAATATTTGAAGTTGTTCTATAATTTTCAGAAATAGTCAATCGTCTTTAACACTTGCATGTACTAAACTAGGTGAGAAAATGTTATATAATCATGACGGTAAAACTTAAAACTTTTATTGTTCGTTTTTGTTTAAGAGGTTTCTGCATGTTACAGGGGAAGGGAAAATGAAGAGACATTTTTTCTCGAGAATCCTACAAATTGAAACGTCCCTAGAAATATTGGAAAATCTTTTTATGGCAGAATCTGCCATAGATTTGAAGATTGAAGCTTCCCCTTTACAACGACACCCTAAAACTTGATGTACAATTTGTTTTTGGTGGGTTTATTGAACTTCGAATGAAAGGTGTGTCAACTTCAGAATAATATAAGGCACAGAATGTTCAAAATATGGTTGTATAATAAATGTATCCAATAAATGTCAAATAAGAATTTTTATCGTGTTATTTCAATGAAACGTTCAATCGACAGTCAAGAAATCTGAGAAATATATATTTTTGCAAATCGTAAAAGCTAGTGTTCAAATTTGTTGTAGACGATTTCACTGTAATTTAAAAACGTGGAAGAGTGCTATGTCAGATGCTGGGATTGTATCTACAATAACATTAAAATAATGTAACTGACTTTATTCATAACAATAAGCAAATAGTTCCTATACATCTAGAAATGATATATAATACAACTGCGCACGTAACCACCCCTTAATATTGGCTTGATTGATGTCGGAGTAATTACTGGCGTGGACATTCAGTCAAGGGAAATTGGAGGTGCGACTAATTAGTGTCGTAGTTGGTGGTCTCTCTCTAATTAGCATAAATAATAAGAATTTTCACAGACACTTGTCACCGACGAAACATTTGTTTATGTCACCGTTGTTGCATTATTTCTTCCAATGGTTTGCGTAATATGTTTCTAAGAATAGCTTTAATGAACGTCCAATTATTTCGCAGATGACCACGGTGCACATTAGAATGATGAATGAAATTCTCAATTCTCTTACCTATAACGTTTTATTTTAGAAACTCGGACACGAATGTTTATAATATTTCGTTGCATATTCCCGAAATATGAAATGCCTGTGTCGATGAGTTCGAAATTTGGTCAGTGTTGCGTACATTGAACGGCAGTTTAATTTTAAGAGGGAAAGTTGTGTTGGAGCCAAGATCTATTCATCAACGACTGTCAAATTATAATGAGAAACAAACAAACGGAATATGTGTCGCTATAATTAACATTTTAGATGGACTATTTCCGAACAATTCCATATTTTATTATTCGAATTGTATTCAGGCATTTCTGGGCAAGATTTTATTGTAAGATGTATGAAAGTTGAGTTAATGTATTATTCACCAATTCTAAAAGACTATTGTTTATATACTGACAATTTGTATTGTTTTAACAAATTCGCAGAGTAACCAAAAGAAATGGTTGATATGCTGACAATTTGTATTATTTTAAATACCAATTTACTGTTACATCTGTTTCACGAAATAATCAACCTTGTCGATTGTCCAATTAACGCGACCACTTGAAACGAATGAATAAAAATAATTTATTGTATTTCTCGTGTCACCTATTTTCCAAAACCGGTATAACTCGTTTAAGACCACTTGGAACGTAAAAATATCGATTGCTTTCGCGATTTCAAAGTTTATTGTTTCACTCGCTTTTTGTAAAATCGAATTATTTCAGACTCATTAGACCGGAACTAGTTGGTCAGTTCGAGAAAAACGCGTTTCCAGCAGCAAGCGTAGTTTTCCGCGTTAATTTAATGCCACGCTTAACGCGACTAATGTTTTTCGCGCAAACATTCCCGACTCGTGAAAATCGGCGAGCACAAACACGCGCATACCGTGGAAAAAAAATGTATAACGGTCAAAAGCAGAAAACACGGGTAGACCGGGCGATGCTCATCGACAATTTTATGCATTTTGGTTTCCAATTTCACATGAGAACGCTTGTATGTTCGTATCCGCGAGTTACACAGCTCGGATTCGGGAAATTCCGAAGCAACATTTTCCGAGCCGGTTCCCGGAGCACGTGGCCAAAACCACCTCCCCCGGTTTTATTTTCAGTTCTCTTCCTTCATTCGCTATTGTACGCGTTCGCTAAATTTCCATTAAATTTCGGGCTGGACGCGCGAATTTTCCCCGACCCTCAGCGCGTTCGCTAAAAATTACACGGCGCATTGTTTCCCGGCCCGTTGCATTAATATTTTCATAACCGGCGAATAGATGTGCCGGAATTAATGAATTAACTGCACGGCACCGATGTAAATCGGCGAGGACCAGTTCTGTAATATTCATTTTGTTGACTCGTGTACTCGATCGAGTGGTTTTTTACGCTAACCTGCACGATACGCGTCATCGAGTATGCTCGAACCTAATTAGTCGAGCGTGCACGCACTTGCGTGTACATTCACACTTTTCCAATTGATTTGTTGACACCGCAAACACCGAGTCAACGGTCTGTAATTTTTTGATAAAATTATTATCGCTCTGCACGGACAAACCAGTTTTATTCGCGGAAAAGAAACGCAGTGGAAATGTATTTGCTCGTTAATTGGTCTCAATCAATCGAAAATAATACAATATTACATGTTTCGCAGGAATGCATGAAATATGCAATTGAGCAATGAGTGATTATTTTTCTATCATTTGTTCGTTTCATTTATTTTCAATTATACAAAAATCTCGAAATACATATTAAAAGCTTTTCATTTATAAAATGCATGCTATAAAGAAGACTGCGAATTTTATGCATTTATGACGAAACCGAACAGATTAAAATAATTTAAAAACATCAATATATTATTTTTAATTTATTCAGATTATTATAGAAAATTAAGTTTCTCTTTAGCAGCCCATCCCCTGCAATCGAAATAGAAAATTTTAATTTTTCATAAACATCACCAATTTATATATTATACCTACTAAAAAGTTTGTAACATCTGAACAAGTCAATATTATTTATTTATTGGGTTGGCAAGAAAGTAATTCCGGTATTTTAAGGTGAAATAACACCGAAAATATTTTCTTATTTATTCTTTTTGGCAAGAGATCATCGAACAAATGGGAGAATATTTTATTCATTAAAATGCATTGCTTGGATAAAAAAAATTGGGCACTATTTCACCTTAAAATCCCGAAAAAATTACTTGCCTGTCAACCCAGTAGATTATTAAAGAATGAAATTGCTGGCAATTGATATGAATTTTGCAAAAATCCGCGGCCCATTGACAAAGTGTAGTGCGTATGACATCATAATATCGAAATTCTTGTCAACCCGATATTTCAATCACAGGAAAATGTAGATCCAGCAAAATCCGGTAACAATAGAATGACGGGGGCGGTACAGACATTCCGGTGTAGTGTTAAAATACATTTCAGCGGGCATTATCGTTTCGTGGCGCAGCGAATACTAATTTAAGGGGGAAGCTGTTCGTGGTGCAATTTTAGCGAAAACATCTCGAACGCGAAAGAGCACACGGTTCACGCGTGTCTTTGGACAGGTTACAACATAAATAACGACGACAGCGGAGAACGAGATTCTAGTCCACCAGACGAAAGTGTAATTAGAAATCTGTACGTCGTCGATTCTCCCGGCGGCAAGAATCCGATTCCGGAACTTTGATGAAATTTCCCAAACGGTGGCTCGCTACAAACACGTTTAACGTACCGACAGCGAGAAACAATTCCCTCAATACCAAATTACCGGAAACTTTAAATTAAAATTCACAATTTCGGTCGGGAATCATTTCCGGTGATCAATTTCGCGGTGAACACGCGTTATTATGATCGTTTAGTCGATACTCTCCCGAAAAGGTGAAATGCCTTTATTACTTATAAACGTCGATAATTTTAAAAATGATTTTTACTACCGAATAATGTTCTAAAGGCTTGAACGTTTTTATTCGGCAATAAAATAAATACAAGCTTCTACAAGTTACTTGAATTGTTTTAATATGTGATATTACTTGCTATTTTAATGTAACTGTGTTTCTATTGTTTTCATCTCGTACGAAATTAGAAATTAGAACTAGAAACTTGAATAGCACTTGAAGTAGAAATTCACAACATACGAAATTAGAATCTAATCATTAAAAATCTCAATTATTATAATAGTAACGAAAGAAATATTGGATTACTGAATTTGACATTGCATTAATCTGCATTAGTTGAAAAATAAATTTTACATGTAGAGAATTTGAATTTCGGTAGAACAGTTTATTAATAAAATTACTCCGAGGCTGAAAGGTAAATTATTTTTTGAAATATTGATTATTTAATTCTTGTTTTGTCATTTTCTTTTTCACATTGTTCTGTATTTTCTCATCTATCTGTACACAGTGGTATTATGTCAATTCCATTCACGTGTTTTCACCAACATCACCCGCAACAAGTGAACTAAACAATTTACTAAACAGTTTACAACGGTATGCTGTGTGGCATGCTCTCAAAATTAAGCTTTCAAAATCTATACCGTTTAATGGCTTATACAAATATACCATGTTCGAAAATTAAACAAGTTTGTTAACGCATTAACACAGAAATAACTATCCACGGGAAATACGAACAGTCGATGAATACTGATTGAATAACGATAGTACATAACACGAACTCTCGGGTTCGAAAATAATTATTAATTACAACAACAATCGAAACACCTTAAAATATTTAAAATACAAAAGACTTAAGTACGCACTTGCACATATTACTTTTCCCCTTCGATGTATTCTAATATTTATTATTTGTGAGAAAAACTGGCTGAAAATAGCGCGAACACTATAGAAAAATGGCAAATAAAAAGGCATATTACTGAAGATTAGTAGCGAGCACACATTTTAATATCGTCCCCTCTTTCAAACAACTATAGTACTTCTTTCAGACCATCTATAGGCCTTTTCTCCATAGGAATAATGAAAAGAATTGACACAAAAGGTACAACAATGTGTTCAATATTGAATATTTCTTCAAACAATTCGTATAAACGACTTTGCTCGAATTTAATCGAGGCAATTAGACCAGCCGAATAATTTCGAGTTTCGTTTTTTATGAGCTACGAGACTGTTGTAATGAAAATATGTAGTTCCATTAAACAAAAAGCTTGGATGATCTTGAAGATAAATGTGATCTTGAGAAAATTTGTTAGGTATCACAAAATATGGACGAAACATTTAAGATGGTCCAGTTAGGGGAAATATCCTGTGTTTTGCGGACCTGTCTAGAAAATTTGTATTTTCTAAGTCAATTATAAAAGTAGACTGTGTTGAATATATAATATTTCTTTAAACAATTGGTATGAACGACGTTGCTCGAATTTAATCGAGGCAATTAGACCAGCCGAATAATTTCGAGTTTCGTGTTTTATGAGCTACGAGACTGTTGTAATGAAAATATGTAGTTCCATTAAACAAAAAGCTTGGATGATCTTGAGAAAATTTGTTGTCTATCACAAAATATAAGCGAAACATTTAAGATGGTCCAGTTAGAGGAAATATCTTGTGTTTTGCGGATCTGTATAGAAAATTTGTATTTTTTAAGTCAATTATAAAAGGAGACAGTGTGGAATATTGAATATTTCTTTAAACAATTGGTATAAACGACGTTGCTCGAATTTAATCGAGGCAATTAGACCAGCCGAATAATTTCGAGTTTCGAACAAGGGTTGAAACCGTAGAAAAAGATGGCGTTCCTCATCTGGAACACGAGTTACGAGCCGCGTGGACGGAAGTTGTAGGAATTTTACGACATTATATTCAGCGGCGCCGGGTCTGAATATCAAACGGGAGGGAATTAAAGCGGGAAGGATCCGTTTCGAAAATATAGTATGAAAATGAGAGTGCCGGTAACGGTGAACGAAAGGAGTTAAAGATCCCGAACGGTTACGGGAGAGGTAGTGGTACGAGAGGGGCTCGCGGATTCACGAATTCAAACTTAATCTTTGTCGCGATCATCGGAAGTGGAAGTTCCTCAAGGGAGTGACGAAACTAAGAAGATTATCCATAATTTATGTAGGAAGTAAAACAAAGAGTGGACTGCCGGTGATGGTGCCGTATAATTTTAGGTATCGTCACGTGGGCTATCGTTCGGAGTTTCGGAATCTCGTTAACTGTCGTCCCGTCTACTTGAAACTACGCCATTTTCATCCGTCCCCTAGTCGTTCGCTCCCGCCTATTTACGCGTTACAACTTCGCGAATTTACCGCGTCGCCGAATACCATTCGACACGAACGAGCGCGAAGTCGTTGCAGGTTTTATCATTTTTCGGACATTGTTCAACCCACCACTGTCCGTCCATTCAAATTGTCACATTTTTCATCGATTCTGAATTTATTTTATATTACGAGAACAATTTCATATTGTAGCGTTGTTGGTATAAATACATTGTCATCAATTATATTGATATCGTGTGCAAAACAGTGCTTTCAAAATGAAAAACAATACCCCAAAATTTTAAATCGCTGACCCCTCATTTAATATCTTAACTGCGGAATTTAGTTTTAAAAATTGCCGACTGAGTGGGGAATTAAAGTCAAGCAATGACAAGTATACACGGCGAACGCAGAGCAAATGGTCCTATTATAAACTTTACGAAAAACGAGGAAGGATTACATTTTTATTTGATCAAAAATTAACTATTCATTCTTCAAAAAGTTATTGTTATTGCACCGCAATAGAGTTCTGGATTGACGAGTATACACGTCGAACGCAGTTAACTGCTTAACGATAATCCTCAAATCCAGGGTAATAGAACATTGTTCTTGATTTTTTTTTGTTTGCAACTCCCACCCCTAAAAAAATAAATTTTATTCCTACCATTAATAATTTACTCAAAATCGTGAAAAAAGTATATGGAAATGTAGGAGGTAAGTTCGAGTATTTTCGTTTCCCTTGCATCTCGGTATCTCAATTAACAACCGAGAAAAAAAAAGATCATTTTAAGGGTATTCCCCTCATTATCCACAGATGAGAGGTAGCGGCTTAAAATTTTGGGGGATTATCTTTCAACCTAAAAGCATTATTTTGTACGCGATACAAAATTCGAATGTGGATATATGTTCAATTAATTACAAGGGGTTGATGAGGAGGAACAAATTTTTGGTGAAGCGTGTTGGAAACTAAAGTCATTTTCCGAGGGTTATGATTCCGAGAAAATTTTGGGGGATTATCTTTCAACCTAAATGCATTATTTTGCTCGCGATACGAAATTGAAATGTGAATACATGTTCAATTAATTACAAGGGGTTGATGTGGAGGAACAAATTTTTGGTGAAGCGGATTGGAAACTAGAGTCATTCTCCGAGGAGTATAATTCCGAGAGAAAATTTTGGGGGATTATCTTCAACCTAAAAGCATTATTTTGTACGCGATACAAAATTCGAATGTGGATACATGTTCAATTAATTACAAGGGGTTGATGAGGAGGAACAAATTTTTGGTGAAGCGG
>CM052196.1:10154642-10168558 GCA_028455805.1 Lasioglossum figueresi | reverse complement strand
CATTTATTTTTCTAGAGTTAGAAAAATGTAAAGTCAGTCTCTCTCTGTCTGATCATAACCGACCAATTCTACTTCCTGCATTTATTGAAGCACGTGAACACGACGCGACGACGATGGATTTAAAGTTGAGAATTCAAGCCTCAACTTGAGCCTATTATTACTATTTATTTAATACGTAATAGTACCATTTTCTAGAGTCTAGAAAAATGTAAATATATCCAAGAAACACGTTACTTGCTCCAGCTTCGATCAAGTCTCTAAGCACATTAATTTCATCGTTTAACCCCTTGCCTTACAAAATCGTGTCTCATTCGTGATGAAGATTCTGAACAGATTCTGAATAGATTCTGATAAAAATATATGTTAATAATTTCCTTGAATTCGAAGTAAAATTCTATTTTGGTTTCGTTAATTTACAGCTGTTGGAGAACCTATAGGTGTACAATAGATATACATTTTCTCCTTTTTTAGGAAATTACGATCTACAAAAATGTTCTAATCACTGAAACCGTAAAATAAATCGTAGGGCAAGGGGTTAATCATTCGTTTCTACCTTTTCCTCTCTCTCTCTCTCTCTCTCTCTCTCTCTCTCTATCTCTCCTATTTATTTATGAAGCCAGATCCACCGACAGGGGAACGAAGTCTGCACAGAGTAGTTGCAAACATCCTTGGCCGAAACTTTGCCAAGTGCAGATTCCGGAACGTACAGTTAACTCGAGCAACATTTTTCGCAGTTTCGAAAAATTTGATGCGGTACGAAGCCAGCCGGGAACTGGGAAGTAACATCTCACAAACTAGTTCAATTTTTCTTTCAAAATCATTCCGTGGGATACCGAGAATTTCGAAATTTTCGGGTTGAACCAGGGTCGCATCGATCGCTCGCCGTCTGAAGCCGTTCACTCGGTTGTCGTGTGTTTATCTGGATACGACGAGTGCATTGTATTTTTAAAACTGGATTTCTAAAAATGAGATAGGTCAATTCGGAACAGTCGAAATAATTAACAAAATGAACGTCTGTGTATAGCTTGTGTATTTTGAAATTAATACAAGTTTTATTTTGAATAAAAATCAGTAGTTACTTGACGAGAAAATTAATCGAACACGAATGAGTACGTCACGGCGAGATTGAATAAAATGCAAAAACCTCTAACAACATTTCAGATAAATATATAAAAATACCGCAGTAGAATATAAATAGAAATTCAAGTAGGTATTTTCGCAATAAAAATACGCAACGTCCTCCGTAATCTCCCTTGACACTAAAAATACACTTAACGCTCTAACGAAACCGAAGACCAATAAAAAACGCGTCCAATTAAGATCGATGCAATTAAAGGGACGATCGCGACAATGCAGCGGCGCGTAAACAAAAATGTCCCCGTTAAACGTGACAACGTGAAGCAAAAAGGAAACAGAGAGGGAAAAGAGACGAGATAACAGTCGGAAGAAAGGCGACCGGCATTTTCTTTTTTTTTTTTTTCGAGGGACTCTGGAAATAAATTTTTGTTCGTACCCGGAGCGTCCCAGTTTCGCGGATTTGCTCGCGAAACAGTCCGGGGATTCAAGAATAACGGAGAACAAACCCTCGTGGGGGAGAAAGACGGGGGCTGTGTCTTTGCACGGGCAAAGTTTGCTTGTTACGAAATTCTGTAACGCGGGGCAGTCATCGCTGTGAATAAAATTGCGAACGGGCTGCGAGGTCCGGGCGCTAATGCGCGAATAAAAACGGTCAATGAGTACGCGAAAAACCGAGGCGGGATGAATAGTCGTCTTTCGCTGAATAGAGGGAACAGAGATGTTTACGTCGCAGCCGCCCCCTGTATAATTAAACAGCAGCGAATCGCCGGGTAGTTCCTTTTTAACCAGGGTCCCGGGTCCCGGGTTCCTTTCTCGCAGCGGCTTTTCTTTTCGCCGCAGCCAGAAAATTAAATAAGGCACTACGGGAACGTTACACAAAGGGACTGTGGCCGTGTTGCCGCTCTCGAGATCTTCTCGGACGATGGAAGTTCGCGCGCGGCCCACCGCGAAATAGTGCTCGGCCAAATTTCATCTGAGATCGAGTGGTTGTGCTTCGCGAAATTGTCCCCCCTCCCCCCACACAGCGCCTCGAGTGCATTCAATTTCGTTTTATTCGCCCCTTTAATAATTACGCGGAATAACGTACTACCCCGCAGCGATTACTTTGGGATTTTTAAACGATTTTTCATCCCTTATGCTCCTTGGGGAAAATTATATCGAAGATTCTATGAGCTTGAGTAATTAGTAATACCGCGGATCTTCAGGCAAAATAAAAGTTGTCGGCGTCGTTAACAAGAAACACTAACTTTTAGTATTTTTATGTCACGTTTTAGAGAAAAAATTGAGTTTGACCGTTCACAGTCGGGAGAATTAGTAGGTCGTGATCAGACATATTGAACAATACGCGTAACCGTTCGTTGCTTTTAGTTTAAATGTAGCAGTGCAAAATATCCGATTTTTCTCTAAATTTGAAAATTGTATAATAGATTCCGCAATGGGAAAAGTAAAATGTTCGTGTGTATAAAATAGATAATAAATGTAATAAAGGCGTCTTTCAGAATCCTTTTCTCCAGCGATAGAAATAGTTTTGGAAAAACCCAGAATCGATAGGTGGAGCTACCCCCCGACGTTTGACCTGGTCGAAACAAAAACAGTTTACGTCGCCGCCAATCAAATAATCATCAAGAACCGGCAAACAATGACCGGATTTCAAAAACATCGCGCTGATAAAATAATCACACGAGTCTCTCGTGCCCGGTGATTCAGTTTCCCCAAGAACAATGGGGCCGTGTATATACAGGTAACGCAACCTCCAGCGACAAAAACACGAAACTGTCGTCGACTGTCTCGCACAATGTATATGGTAATTCACTTATTGTTTCGTCGGTGAGACGCTAATGAATCATACAAGTATAATTCGGTTGATCCAATTTCGGTGAGTCGCTGCGATTCTGCCGCGTCTATCTTTCCCCCCTCTTTCAGTTACTTCCTTCTTGTCGACTAATCTCATCTGTGGACTTTTTGGAATGTTTATTGTCGTCCCTGAACATTCAGGATCCATCAATTTTTATGTAAAAGTTTACGAAAATAATTTCCCATTTTCTCAAACGAATTTTTTATATTTATATTGATTTTCTCAAACATTTTATAATGTTTATATTGATTTCCTCAAACAATTTATAATGTTTGTATTGATTTTTTTCAAACAATTTATAATATTTATATTGATTTTCTCAAACAAGTTATAATATTTATATTGATTTTTTTCAAACAATTTATAATGTTTATATTGATATTCTCAAACAATTTGTAATATTTATATTGATTTTCTCAATTTATAATATTTATATAGATTTTCTCAAACAAGTTATAATATTTATATTGATTTTCTCAATTTATAATATTTATATTGATTTTCTCAATTTATAATATTTATATTGATTTTCTCAATTTATAATATTTGTATTGATTTTTTCAAACAATTTATAATATTTATATTGATTTTCTCAATTTATAATATTTGTATTGATTTTTTCAAACAATTTATAATATTTATATTGATTTTCTCAAACAATTCATAATATTTATATTGATTTTCTCAAACAATATACAATATTTATATTGATTTTCTCAATTTATAATATTTATATTGATTTTTTCAAACAATTTATAATGTTTATATTGATTTTCTCAATTTATAATATTTATATTGATTTTTTCAAACAATTCATAATATTTATATTGATTTTCTCAAACAATATACAATATTTATATTGATTTTCTCAAACAATTTGTAATATTTTTATTGATACTCTCAAACAATTTATAATATTTATATTGATTTTCTCAATTTATAATATTTATATTGATTTTCTGAATTTATAATATTTATATTGATTTTCTCAATTTATAATATTCATATTGATTTTTTCAAACAATTTATAGTATTTATATTGATTTTCTCAAACAATTTAGAATAGAATTTCTAACTTTCTTCCAGGAACTCGCAGAATATAGTTAGTCGATATTTGTACCTTTCAAAATGTATGGAATGAATCATCGAATGAAAAATGTACCAAATTTTGTTTTATATTTTAATGTGGAATCACATTCTGCCCGGTTCAACTCCGATCTCCACCCTAACTTGTACAGTGTCTGATAGCATCTGACTATACTCCTTAATCAGCGCTTCACCAAATTTGAGCTGTTTCGAAGCACAACTGGACCCGATTGCCTTCAGCAACAGGATTAAATCATTCGGATTATCGCGGAGAGCTATGCAACGCGCTTAAGCATTTATCGTGCAGCGAAACTTTCTCGCAGCGGGCAAAGAGAGATAGGTAGGAATCTAGGCACGTTCGGATGTTAAACAAGAGATAAATCTACTAGGAAACGCTTAATCACAGTTCAGCCGGGACTGCTGGCAGCGTCTCGAAGACCCCGGGTTCACCTGCGAGCAACTTGGGCTTTTCGACCGTTCTCAGGCGCACGCCCTCGTTCCTTTGGCTTCGATGAACATCCACCGGCGCACGTTTTGCTTGGCGTAGTTCACTTCCACTGTAAACATTTACACAACTTTCGGCCCGCGAGCGGGTTCGCCGGTGGCTCCAGGCCCTGCTTCATCTGGCAAGTGGTCCACAGTAATTGTTTACCCTGCACTTACGACGAATTTACACCGACGGCTACCCGCGCTGGAAACACGGCCCGCCTGATCCGTGTCCCATTAATTTCGCACGATTAATGATAATAACCGGGAGCCCGGCCCCGGCGATGATACCGGGCGATACCGCGTGCGCTCTGTGATTTACATTTCCTCCGATCCCCTCCCCGTCTCTCCCTTTCTTTCGGTCCTGTTTAATCCCCCCACCGCCGACAGGTTTGAAATTAAACGCACAGTGCGCGTGGACAATGGACACAAACTTTCTTCTTGGTGTTTTCTCAAACTGGAATATTTTCTGTCGCAGTTGATCTTCAACGATCTCCATTGAACTTGAGTGGCAGATCACTGTAAGTGTCTCAACCTCTTAACTGCGGAATTTCATGTTAAAAATACCCCACAGAGTGCGGAATTAAAATAAACCAATGACGAGTATACACGTTGAACGCAGGGCAATGTGTCGTATTATAAATTTTACGGAAATCGAGGAAGGATTACATTTTTATTTGATAAATAATTAACAATTCATTCTTGGAAAGGTTATTGTTATTGCACCGCAATAGAGATCTTGATTGACGTGTATACACGTCGAACGCAGTTAACTGGTTCAGGGGTTAGGACACAGTAATATTTTGAAAATATTGAAAATTTCTTTTTATAGAAACATTACATTCGTAAACATTGAACGCGCTTTTCTCAGAATTGCGTTTTTCGAAACGGTGTAGAAGATATACGTATATCTCGAGTTCTGCCTTAGGAATTACATTAAAATTTCACAGTTATCTTCGTTATAATATCTGTTAGGCATTGACGATCGATTTATTTTCATTTTCACATTATTTTGTTAAATATAAATTAAAAAGTAAGAAATGTTCTACCGAAATTCAGTCGTTAAATTTGAAATATTTGTCATTGTGTTAGTTTTCAGAAAAATGAAAATGTGAGATCGTAAATGCCTAGAGAATATATCGCGGTTTATGACATTTTTCGGATTTTTGATATAGTTAATTCGATTTGCAGGAATCGTGTACATCAGTTGGACATCTGGAAGAGAAGATAATCCGAGCAAAGACGACGAAAGGCATAAACGTATTATTTTTTAAATATTACAAGCAGTTTTTTGTAGTTCATAATATAATAAACTGAAATACAAAATCTTGTATTAATCGATCTTCCACTTGTTACTGTGTCCTAACCCCTTAAACCGTCATATTAGATAGTACGTAGGAAGACGCACTGCTGTGCAAAAGGAAGAAGCACCCGACCATATTTAATAAAAAAGCGTAAAAAATCAGATAAGAACATAGTAAGTTTTGAAAAAGGATTCCGCTGTTTAATTGAAGAGTTCTGAGAATATATGTGCTACTGCGGATTATCTAATACTTTAAATGCAATAAATCAATCATTGAACAATACAATTTCTACATAAAGTTATTGTTTGTCATTATATCTTATAATTATACTGTGTGCTTCTCTCTTTCGCACAGTAGCGTATACCATTCTAATTTAACAAATCGGAGTTTATCTTCACGTGTTTTCTATGTGTCCACATACGAAAAAAGCAGCTCAAGGGAATATTTTTGAACATTTGGCGTAACAGAAATACATCAAATGAATCTTACACGTTGAATTTTATTTATACCATTTTTCTGGGTGGAAGGTCATTTGAAGGTCATATTGTGTTACATGCATGAATTCGTTATTTTGTCAGGTACAACATTACGTTAACGAAAATATATCATTCCATTTAAAAAAACATCGATAACCTTGAAATCTCATAAAAATGACCTTGAAATTTTTTTTCCCTTGCACCGTTATATGTGGCCCTTCAAACAGTGTAACTTTGTCCTACGAAGTTTTTTTGTACAACGAAAAGTAACGGAGATATTTAGGTGTCCTGCTTTATCGAATTCACCCTGTATACTAATAATAATTATATTTTTATACAAAAGTAAAAGTATTAGTGTATAATAAGTTAAAGGAACAAAATGTCAGCACCATCTTTAGAAACGATGTTACTATCGGATAATACTGTCGTCAACTAAAATTGTTGCCGGTTAAATTCGTCGACGGTCAAAGTCGTCGTCGGCCAAAGTTATTGTCGGTCAAATCAGGATTCGTTGAAATATTGTCGGTGAAAACTGTGTCTGTGATTTCCATGGGGCCCAAAAACTAACATTATTCAGGTGGCCCGTTTTAGGTGCCTCGCACTGTATAATTAAAATCATATATTCAAAGATACAGGTTCCTAAAAATTTCAGTTGTAATCAGACACAGACCCTTCTGAAGACAGTGCAATGAAAAGAAAATGCATTTTCTTGTATATCCTACAAATTTCTTCTGAAACATTTGTTTATCTACAATTTTCGAGTAACGGAATTTGTGCGCGACGGGACAGCCGATCGCGTGTGAAATAATTTATCCGTGACCGGACGTAAATACCCGCGACCCGCGATTTCCCGACCCGCTTAATTAGAAGGGCACCGGTTCTACTCGGACCGTTCACTTGCCCTAAAGTGGTCGGTATCATTGAAATTCGTGACGTTTCACCGTGTGTAACGGTGAAAACAGTGATTAGGAACGCAAAGAGAAATCGACTGGGTAATTGCTTCGACGCCGTGATTGGCCACTAATCATTTCTCGTGTTTGTACGCGCAATACGCGATGTCTCCACCGTTAATAATTCTACCCGTTTGTAACCAAAAGCTTATTTGTTTATTTGTTGTCCTGGCTTTTAATTACGCAAATGCATAAGAGTAAAAGAAAGTGCATAATTTTGATTATTAAATACTGTATCTATAATTGTAGAATATTATACAATAAATTTTGTATTGTTTAATTACTTGGAAAAGGAACGATAGAGGATACGCTAAAAGTAGTTTTCACTGAAATAAAAGTATTAGTTATTATTTATTTTATAGGGCTTTCGTGGGTGGTCAACTAAATGAAAAAAATAGTGCCACGGTCAACATGTTAACAACAACAACTTTTGGGACAAAATTAATCAATTGATAATTGATTAAATGAACAACTGTTTCAGGGTAGGTTAGGTTAGGATTAAAGAATGAAATTGTAAGGCAATAGGTTTATAAATAATACGATTGATCCACGTAAAAATATCAACGCAAATTGATCATCGAGGAACAATGTTCTTAGGTTAGGATTATAGAATTAAATTGTAAGGCAATAGGTTAATAAATAATACGATTGATTCATGTAAAAAGATCAACGGAAATTGATCATCAAGGAACAATGTTCTTCGCAAGTTAGTTCACAGTTACGGACGCTACAGAGTTCCACGAGCGAGCTCAATAATCGTAAATTCGGAACTCTCTGTCTGAAGTAATCGCTCGAGTACCAACAGGTTACCCGATGCATCGGGGTGCGTTAATTAAAACCGGTTCCTCTGAGGAACGCACTTATTATCGGTTTTAAAGGTGTCGTTAATAGCGAAACTTTCCGGCCGGTAATAAATCCGATTTCCCCGGGAACAACCTTGAAATTGCCGCCGGAAGTTCGGTGTGCACCTCTATCTTATTCCCTCTTTCCCTCTCTCTCTCACTCTTCTCGTGTAACCTTTAGGACGCAATTCCGTTTCTGAAAACGGCGGTTATTCGAAACCGCGTTGCAGTTAAGAGAGGGAGATAGAGAGACGACGACGAGGTTAATTGCAACGGATGCAACGTTCAATTTCCTCGCGGGCCCGGGGTTCGTCGCGCGTCAGAGCCTCGTAAAGTTTACGGCTTAAATTAAGAAAGCTTATGAAGAAACGCTGTCGGCGACCGTGTCAAAAAACTTTTCTCACTTTTCGAATGAACCCGTTTCCGCCAACTCGCGCCAGCAAACTTCGCCGGAAAGCGGACGTGCGAGTGGACCTTAATCTGTTCCACAGTGTCCCGGATCAAAGGTGATACATAGCGTATTCTTTTTCTGCACCCCCGCGACTTGCGAAAGTTCGATGCCGCCCGAGCCTCGTGCATCTTTCATTATTAGGCTGCGGATCTTACGCAGCCGGAAAGCGTACGGGTTTATGGGATTTTGCAGCGCTGCGGAAACATAAATAATAGTATTTCTATCTTTTTCTCAATGGTACGGAGTTTGGCAAATAGAATGATTCTTTGGAGCGACATTTTCTCGAGTCCTAGTTTTTTGGGCATTTGGGTTTATAAATCTTTGAACCAATTTTTTAACTTGTATACATCGATAGAATTGTTTTGTTAAAATGTTTGAATCGAAACAGACCAGTGGCGTGGATAAAATAAAAACTTGCTCGCGTGTTTTTGTTAGCTGAGGTGAAAGAGTTTGAGTGATAACGAATGATACAAATTCAATACATTAATTTACAATAGCAAAACAATTACAACGAAATTTAATTAGAGAAAGCTCGAGTACTGTTCACTAGCCACACCAAATACTGCCTGTTAATCGATTAAAATTTAGCAGGAAATTTTGAAATTCAGCAGGAAATTGTAAAATTCGAAGTTTCAATTCCCCCTTTCAACTTATTAAAACTGACAACGATGCACATCGAATTTAGTTGAGTTTCCATTGTAAAATTTGTTTATGGATATACGAAGCTACAGGGTCCATTTACAAAAGCGTAAAATTGAAGGTTTCACTAATTGGTACGAAAAATATCGACATTTGATCTAGCAAATCTCGCAAACAATTTTATAAACGACTGAACGAATCTATATTAAATTTCTTGTCAAGATTATTTCAAAAAGGGATATTAATAATAAATGTGCAATTATTTTGTTTGTCGCTCATCACACGACTGCAAACAACAAGTTACAGTGACCAGTGTCTCCAGATGAAGACTCGTCCCTGTACTCCCTTCCTTCCTCTTCTACTTTTTCCCCTCAATTCATGCTCCCTCCCCTCTTTCACCTGTCTCCACGAACAATCTAAAAAAGATCTTGTAAAATCTCGTCAAATCTTGTCAAATCTTGTAAAATCTTGTTGTTTCCCCTGGCTGCGTTTTCAATAAAAACTTTCATGTAATTTCAATTCAATCCCGCGGTTGTATATTCAGCGCGAGTCCGTTACTTCAATTTCGCCGATTCAGCCCGCTTATTTTTCGAGATTTAAGCAAAGCAAAAGTGGCCGGCCGTTTTCAACGTCGGTTTGCAGAAATAATTCAAGCGAAGTCCTGAACGAATGTTCCCCGTGGTTCTCGAACGCTATCTCCCGTTCCTCAGCCGAAGAAAATTATCGAGATCCCCGTTTATATTCATATAATAATGCGAGGAGAATCTGCTGCACTCGTGGGGTGTCGGTTGAGGGGGTTGAAAAAGGAGGAAATTAATCGTCTTAAGCGTAAAATCGGTTCGTCCGGGCTCACGGGTCCTCACAACACGTTAATACCATGAAAAAAGAAGATGGGTGGAGAGAGAGAGAGAGAGAGAGAAAGAAATCGGACAGTGATTCCTGAATTTAATTCGTGCAAAAAGGGGTTTGCCGATATCTTGAAATTCACGAGCCATCGCCGTGAGCAAATCTTTAGAATTAGCGGATTAGCCGGGTAATGCCGATCTATCGTTTTACGGTCTGACGTGATCGCAATAAAACTTTTTCATCTACTCGTTTCGAGTCGACTATAAATCTACGTGACATTAGAACTTCTACCGTGCCGGAACAATGCGAAAAACTCGTGTCTGTTTGCGAAACAGACGATAGTCGATCACTCGGTTTACATATTATCTTTTTAGTTGCCTTTATCTTTTTGAATTTTTTGCACTGTTTAATCGTTGGATGGTTTTTGATGATTTTCATGTGACAGCCTTCATCCCTTACACGAGGTGTGATCAAAAAGTAAGGTGACTTTTTGAATTTCGCGGGATCCCTACAGTCGATTTTCGTTTTCTTTTTTTTTCTTATGCTGGTACACTCGTCCCGAACAGTGCCGGATTAAGCCCAGTAGCAGAAGTAGCAAATGCTACGGGCCCCGCGCTCTTCTAAGGGCCCGCGCTTGCAGCAGAAAAAGCCCTGGCTACTATTAACAGATACTTCTGCTGAAAAAAGGTCCTTCATTGTGTTTTGTTTTATTATCGTGCAAAACCTAGGGCCCCCAAGTCACATTTGCTACGGGGGCCCCGTGCTTGCAGCAGAATAAGCTCTGGCTACTATTAACAGATATTTCTGCTAAAAAAAGGTCCTGCATTGTGTTTTGTTTTATTATCATGCAAAACCTAGGGCCCCCAGGTAACATTTGCTACAGGCCCCCCGCTAGCTTAATCCGGCCCTGGTACCGACGATATGTTCACAGTTTCAGCTATACAGCATTTTTTGTTTGTTTGTGAGAAGCATAAAGGTTAGAAGTGTTCTGCGTGTTCGACGATTTTGCATCAAATTTTGTGTAAAAAATGGAATTAAGTGCTCGAAAAGACTTGAAACGTTGACAGTGGCATACGGTGAGTGTACTCTGAGTAAAAGAAATGTTTATAAGTGGTACAAGCTCTTCCAAGAAGGCCGAGAAGATGTTATTGACGAAGCTCGCCCTGGACGCCCCAGCACGTCAACAACCGATGAAAACGTTGAGGAAGCGAAGAAAATAACGTTGGGGAATCGTCCAATTACCATTAGAGAAGTTGCCGATGATGTCGGCATCTCGTTTGGTTCGTGCCAAGCAATTTTAACGGAATTTTCGAAACACAATTCATGGATTTTGCATCACGATAATGCACCTGCTCACGCATCGTTGCTTGCGAGTAATTTTTTGGCCAGAAACAACGCCACGATCATGCCTCGGCCACCATATTCATCGGATTTGGCCCCCTGCGACTTTATTCTGTTCCCAAAACTGAAGAGACCCACGAAAGGACGGAGATTTGCAACGATCGAGAAGATAAAGACTGCATCGCTGGAAGAGCTCAAAAATATACCAAAAAATGATTATCAGAAGTTGTTCGAGGATTGGAAAAAGCTCTGGCACAAGTGTATTACATCTGAGGGGGATTACTTTGAAGGGGACAACATAAATATTGATGAATAAATAAATATTTTTTGATAAAAATAAAAAGTCACCTTACTATTTGATCACCCCTCGTATAAAAATAATTTGATATATGTAGATACAGGTAGATGTTGGTTGAGGTATGTATGATATTCAGTATGTATGAGATCCCCGCTTAAAACTGAAGTTCTTCCTACAGTAAAGGGTGTATTAAAAAAGTAAAAGGCTCAAGGTTCATGGCGTAAAATCAGTGAAATCTCATTACAAGTTCAAACGCAATTACAAGTTCCACGAAGTTGCGATTTGAATCGAAATTTAAATTTTTAACTCCTGATGCGATCACACTGTGAAGTAACTATGATTGGTTTGAATTAGAATGTATATATGTGGACTGTGAAGGTGAATTGTTGTCTCAGGAGCATTGCATAATCTTGTTGAAAGATTTAATAACGTAATAAATGATTGAACTGAAATATTCTAAAGTAAATTTTTTAATGTAACGAAGTTAATCGACTTAATTGTTTCTCAATTATATTTTATCCTATTTTATCCTATTTTAAACCAATGTCGCCACAGTGTTTACAGATGAAAGAAACAAGAAATAAGTTGTATACTCGCTCCCATTCCATATTGTTCTATTGGAAATTTTCGAAGCAAGAAAACAACTTAATAATTGAAAAAGCAGCCGCTACACTGCAGCTTTCAAGATTATCAATTATCAAATTTCTTGGCCAACTTCTGATTAAAAAACTTCTCAGCTTCTCTTCACTGAAATTTTCTGATACAAACTCTGAACCGTGTTACTGAAAATAACGATAAAATAATTGATCCATTATCCTTTATACGATACATATGCCAATTAAGAACTCGACAAAATCTACTGTGGCAAAACTAAGCCATACTCTCAATTTTCGTACTACAATTGTATTATTTTAATCTCATTAAAATTATCAATAGAAAACAAGTGAATAGATTTTCATTTAACTTCCGTTCCCTGCGATCGTCTTCAGAAATTTTTATATATCATACATATACCTGGTGGCACTCAGGTACAGATGTTCTCGCAACAGTAAAATTGACAGTTGAGAAAATAAAATCGTCCGAATCGATAGTGAAACACCGATTTAATCCGCAGGGAGCGTGTCTTAAAAATTACGGGGAACAGAAGGCACGGGGTCACGTCGATGCAGGTGAAATAGGGGTCTCCAGTCGATTCGTTTCCACCGTGGACATTGTTTCGTTCCGGACAGGTGTATCGCGCAAAAACCGAATCTAATTGGTATTCCGTCACGGGCTATCGATTCCGAAGGAAAATCTGCTCTCCTCTCTCTCTCTCTTCCTCCCTTGGATCGATCGGATTGTACACGGGGAGGATTTTCAATCGACCGCGTGATTTTCAATTCTCCATTACTTATCCGCGGGAACAATTACGGGGCGGGCCTCTGTTTTAGGATCGTTCGTATTCCGTCCACGCCATCGGAACACGGCTCGAGGTTTAATTCTTTTTTCTTTCTCTCTTACTCTGTGTGTGTGTACGTGTGGCTCTCTGTTTTTTTTCCTCTCGTTCCCGAAGCAATGCAGCGACGCCGTGTCTCCGGCGGATTCGACTGAATTATTAAAAGTACTCCGGGGGATTTCCAAGTGGGTTCGGGAGCGGCAAAAAGCCGGATGATCGCAATCACGTCGCCTCGTAAAGTGATCGCGAACGGGTCCCTACCCGATTCCGCCGGTGCGACCCGACGCCGACGGACGGGTCCTTTAACTGGATTACCGAATCGCGGAGTCGGCCTTTCGTTGTGCGAGCCCACCTCCTTCTTCTCCTTCCCCCTCCCCTTCACTGTGAAAAAATTAGACGGCCAGGAAGGATTCCGATACCTCGCTGCCGCTGCAAAATGTACAAGACCCGATACCTGAGCTGCCTTCATGTACAGGGTGGGAAGAAATACTGGGCCACGGTTTTAGAAAAAGCTAACCTCTTCTGCAAATTAACTTAACCATTACATTTCAAGGTCAATATATTTTATACATCATTTTTTTCATTATAAGTAACGGAAATGTTCAAGGTGTACAATTTGAATGGACCACAATGTATATGTACCAATTCGTTACTGATAATGTTGGCAGCCTTGAAATGTGACATGATATTCAAGTCGTACAATTTAAATAATAATGAAGACAATTGCATAAAATCATACAATGTTATCTTAATATGTAGTCAAAGAAATATAAAAAAATTTGAAACACTTGATCTCACAAATTGACAATGTAGTCAAAGAAATATCAAAA
>CM052196.1:10113005-10154542 GCA_028455805.1 Lasioglossum figueresi | reverse complement strand
AATCCCCCCTTTGAAGTTTCCGACATCGATGTTTTTACCGAACCAGAGTGCAAAATATCTTCGCTCGACATGAGTTGCCGCCAGTGTTGCTCTTCCACGAGCGCGGTCATTCGACGGGATACGGCGCGGCGATCGCCCGTTCTAGTGGTGAGTGTCACTGGCGGCAACTCATGTCGGGCGACGATATTTTTCTTTCTGGTTCGAAAAAAACATCGACGGTGAAAATTTGAAAGGGTGGTTTTTCAAGATGAAAGTCTGCTCTGTCGCGTGACATAGTTCGATTTTCCGCTGGACCCTTATTTCTTGGGATAAACTGAAAAGTATCCACAAGAAATGGTGCAAAAGTGGCGTCTCTCCATCTCTAATCATTGTTTATACATGTTTAAACAATCATAATGTATTAATATTGGATATCACTCTATTCGGGAAAGTCTACAGAATCTTTTGCCGTAAAGAACAATTCAATATCTTTTATAATAACGTCACAATATTTGTTTAAAGTTGAAAAATGTGGTTTTTCTTCAAGGCCATGTTTCTCAAAAACTGTACGTGTAGGAGAAAAATTAATGCCAGATTCGGAATCAGCGCAAAATACTCTTTAAGGTACACCCAACAGTTATAGGGAAACATATTGAGATTGTATTTTGATATTCTAAATTTTCCATTGCGAGTTTCTCTGCCTGACGCAGGCTCGGGTCAGGCCATAAAAGCCATGTGTCCGTTGACCGTTTCAGCGATGCAGGGTTCACGGCAAAGTTTTCCCTTCTTCCGCCTTTTTAGCGAGTGGTCGTGCAACAGTCCTCAACCGAGCAACGCCTTGCTCGTTCGAATTGTGATCTCCGTGTCTTTACATTTTTTACTTTATCAATAAACAGTTTTCTTTTACAGTCGATTGAGTTCATTCCTTATTCTGCTATTAAAGGATCCTCAACGAAACAAATTTGGTGTTGGACAGTGTTATTAGTTGATTTGCACCGTACTCTGCCTCCGAGGGAATTTCCGCGGCAACTCTGCCCGCTGATAGAAATCGATGTCAGGTTACAAAACCATAGTCTGGTAAACTTATACTCTGAAGGAATGCGAAAAGAATTCGCGAAGAAACATTCTGATTGGACAGGCGCAGTCAGAGACGTTCCCGCTATTCGCCGAGAAGATTATCACTGTTACTTCACGTGCATCGTATCGCGTGACGGTGACTCCCCTTTCCCCTGTGCCGTCTCGCGACTCGCGTTATGAGACACGGACAATTCATCGTTCTCCATAAATTGAGACGCGAGAGACTCTTTTGTTTGCGGTCGGCGGCGAATCGAGCAGCCGTAAGCTGGATAAATTTGGGTCAGTAAACATCCGGGCGCACGAACAAAATCCGGCATAATAATCTCGTTAAAAATTCCGTTCCCGGTGTGCATACGTGTGTGTGTGTGTGTGTGTGCCCGCGCAACCGTTGTTGCGGTTGTGCGCGTGTTTCACGTGTCGGAGCCGGTCGGCGCGCCTTTAATTACGCAGAATTTTTCGCAGCGATGGAAAAAGCTCACGACGCGGTGTACCGTTACATAATTAAAGCTGTTCAAACCCCCTCTCCCCTCCACGGTCCCTTCCAACCTCCGCGGAATCCCGTAAAAGCAGTCTAATTAACAGTCGCTCGGCGCGTTTGTTGTTTTTCCGGGCCGCGGGTTCTCCGAAGACAGCAACAACGTTACGTTAACGCACAATTAGAACGCAACAAAAATCCCGATCCCGCGGGAATCGAGCTGGTCGGCCATGGGGTTGAAGGGGGTGAACGGGAATTAGGAGGAGGACGTTGACGGAAAAAAGAACAGAAGAGGTATGAATTATACCGGCAACGGATCCGCGGAACTTTCTGAACGCTACGGAGCCACAGGGTTTTTTGCGAACCCCGCGGAGAACATCGTAATGGGTCACAGTATACGGGGCATATTCCCGCGTACACATTCCCTGCTTTTTAGCCCGGACCTGCCTCAGACTCCCCGCAAAGACAAGAAGGAAAAAGCACACCGTGTTTTCACCGAGATGAAAAACTTCCGGGAAGAAACGCCGTCGACTACGGACTGGTCCTTGCGGTGTTAGGTCTGTGATGTTGGTCGGACTGATCTGGAATTGAGGGCCGTGCACCTCTGAATGGTCTTGGTGTGCCATAATTTTGTGTAATGTTGGCAATTGGTCTGTTTGATCGATCACGGCGGAGAGAGCTGTAGAACTAATTCAAATTTCAGGAGCGAATGGATTGTCACGAGTGTGAATTAAGGATTTTATACATTTATAATCAAATTGCGAGAGGATTAAACAAATTTAAGAATGTCAATACATTATTTTCCATCTGTTTAAATCGTTGAAGTAAGAAGGAAATTTTGACTTGGTTCATATTTCTCGCAATCCGTGCAGAATGTTTGAATTTTTGTATAAGGATTCATTGGTGTCTTCGATTGATGATAAAGCAGCTTTGAGACATTGAAATACTGTTAATGAATTCGAGCAACTGAATTGCCATAAGTTATGACAAAAATCGGTGGGCAAACTAGGACATTGAAACAATTAGAAAAATTTAACAACACTGGTGTTTTCAACCTGTTAGAATAATTAGAAACGCAAATAAATTTCTATGATTCCGCCGTCGTCGGCATCAGAAGCTAGAAGGAGTTTCTCGGTAAAATTTGTAAAGAAATCGATAACAGTGACAAAATAAGGAGGTATATATAGTTGTTGGATTTTAGAAGCAGAACTTCCGTCCATACAGCCGGATGGTAAGGCGCGATTCATCAAACCAGCAAAAGTGGTTCTCGGATTCGCTAGTTCCCGCGGAAACAGGGTTTTGCGGATTAAGGACTTAACTCTTCCGGCCGCGAGAAATTTTTCTCTTGGGAATTTCTTGGCTAAGTGGATTATCTGAACCCATCAACTTGCCCGTTAATATACAAGCTGCGCCTTTATGAGCAGCACAGCCTCTGGATGAGATATAATGACCTGGGAAAATGAATTGCGTGGAGCATCGCATCGTTGAAGTGTGGCCATGCACCGAGCTGTTGTCGAATTAGCTCCCAATAATGTAAACATCAATTTTCTCCAATTTTTCCAACGAAAACAGTTTATACTAATCGTAAGTGTTAGATCTTTACGCAAATTAAAATTTTGTTTCATCAATCGAAAGAAATATCTTTCTCTCTTTAACCATTTTAATTATTTTGTTGAAAATAACATAGTCCTCGTATTTGATTTTTCTACCGTTTCAAATTTTATCCACCTATTTTTTTATAAATGCATAAAATCCGTGGCTATATTTTTGCGAACTCCGATATGTATTGGATTGGAACGAAAGTTCGTAGCGTATGTAAATTAAAAATGAAAGTTAAAATTCTGATATTTATTCATAGATTTATTCAATAGCATATTTTCCATTCTGTTCTATTTTTTCTATCCATTTTCGAGGTAACTTCTCGTGTTATTGAATAAACATATGCATAAATGGTTTAATTTTATCTTCGATTCTTAATTTGAAAACGAAACTGCGAACTTTCTTGCCAACCCAATATATTAATTTGTATATCTGTATCTTAATAAAAGAGCAAAGAGTATGAGCGTATTTTTTTGTGCAATAAACTATTGAAATAGAAATTTATTTAAAAATTATGAAATATTTCCTGCAACCCCGAACACGATTTCTTAAATCTTTTCCAGGCACCGATAAGAGTTTTCCCACGCTTCGGGACAGTCTCTTGACAGAAACGTCGAACAGGAATCTCTCGGAGCTCGCTATGTCTTGACTATTGGCAACAGCGATCGAGATTGTCAAGATTCTACACTCGATAAAAAAAGTGGCGTCATTGTAAGCCGTTGGACAAATGCTATCGGTAGAATCTCTGTGTGTCGAGTGTCAACAGTTCAGGAAAAGATCTTGTGTAATCCTTCGCGGAAAGGATACCTTCACGGAGAATACATACAGCGTTTCTGAAGTGATTTATCGTGATCGGAACAATCACTGCTGTTTCAATAAAAATTTTGAAAACGATCCATCGAGGTAGAGAAATAAGAGACAAAATAAATTCATTATTAATTTTTATTGAATTACAGAGGTGAAATTGGTTTTTGACATTTGTCTCTGCAAATAAAATTGTTTGAACGTTCAATACTTTTATTAAATTGAGGCAGTGTGCAAGCTGTTTCGTATTTTGTGATAATACATTGCTCCCATTAATTTCAATGAAATTTCATGAAATTATACGAACTTCTATTTCGTCGAAGAAATTCGATGAACGCGATGAAATTATTTCCGAACACGGATTAAACGAGAAATATAACGAAATAACGGAAGCTTCAATTTTTTTAACAAGTTCTCGAAGGTTTTTTTACCGGTTAAAGGTTCAATTATATTTCCACGAGGTTGAAATAATACTCTATTATGAAAGTTGAGATAATACTAACATTATTCTCATTCATTTAAACGAAATTAAATCTACAAATTACGAAATGAAAAATTGTATTATTATATAGAACACATTAAAATTATTAAGAGAAGACGTACACACGTGTTCGCGTTCGCACAGCAAATGTTGCATGAAGATTTACCAAGCATAGTTCACAATAATTCCACTGAAATATGACACGTCTCATTGCACTAGAAAAATTTCCCAAACATGACCAAATTATTAACGGGTGAAGTTAACCAGGTACACAACAAGTAGCACACGCTGAAACCGACGTTTTGATTGAACGTCCAGTTTCGTTGACATATCAATCACAGTACGTGCAAACGAAGTAACGATTCTTGTAAAATTCAGGTAATGAATTTTCAATATATCTCCAGTAGCTGAAAATAGAAAATCAGGAAATAACTGTGTTTAATTATGTGCACATGTGAAGAGGACAGGACGGTGACATTTAAACCGAGCAGAATCGAATTGTGTCCGCGCGCGTTCGTCTAGAAAGAAAGTGGTTCCGTTGTCAAGCTTCAGCCAATCATATTGTATTATAAGAGTCAGTGGCGCGACACGAGCGAACGAGATAAATGTCAAAGATCGCGGTGTTCGAAGTTTCTTTACGGGTCACAATACTGTATTCCCGGAGATGTATTGCTCCGGTTCGCGCGACGAGCATGCTTTATAGGGGATCGGAAATCTCACGTGACGGCACAAAGCCTGTATCTTGGAGTAGATGCGTCATATTCGACCCGCGTTTCATAAGTGACGTCGAGAATGCTGCTTTGTCAAGTTCCTCGATGACGGGAAAGTTCGCGTGAACGTCGAGGAGAGTCGAGGAAAATTTATTTGACTGCGCGTTTCTCTGTGTGCAACGATTACACTGTTCGACACGTACACTAGACTTCCGGCTTTCCCTTGCAGCATCTTATGAATATTCCCGGAATACTGGAGATTTGTATCATGATTCTCTCAATCATTTATGCGGAACACATTTCTGTATTTAGAATTTAGAATTCATATCATTTTGTATTTACAGTAAATTCTCTATAGTCGCAAGAGCCTCGGATAGGTTCGTTTGCACAGTTCGTTGACGGACACTATTTTTTTCAGCTTCAAAGACCGAGCCGAACGTAGAAAAGGACAGCGCTTGCAAAGAGAGACCGCATTTCTTTCTTTTCCATACGCTGTCTTCCTTGCGCCCGAAACTTTCATCGTCGATTAAACTACTAAATACAGTTGAAATTATATCGCTTTTAGTGTCGTTTTAATAAGAAATATGCCTCAAATAAGTTAGTGAAAGTCCCCTATAAAAATAATGAAAAATAAAGAAGTTTTGTAATTGGATTAGAGTAGTGGTTCACACCGATATACCCGAGCCGAGATCAGATTACAACAGTGGAGGGGATATTTTTTTGGCTTCAACGTGTTTCAACCTTTTTACGACTATAGAAGTATTACTGTAATTAATATGTGCGCTGTGTGTCAAGAAATGTATACATTTTCGTCTATGCGGTGTCGTTCTCTCTCAAATATTTTTACAGTGTACGTGCGTCGGTAATTTCGCTGACGCTCCGCTGTTATGGCATTACGCATGTGCGTGAACGGGAGAGATTCTCACATGGATGTGGAACACGGCTGAAAGCTGCAGCGAAATACAATTACGAGGCAACAGCTGTCCATCAGGGCCAATTTATCTATGAAATCCGTCGATAACTAGTGATTATCATTATTCATCGTCGACGAGCTCTTATTACGTATTCGCCGTTCCCGGTATAATCAAGAAAATTACTTGACTTTTCCATCACTGTGCGATCGCGAAATTGAAACATTTCACGGGAGGAGCAACAACCGAGCATCCGTTTCCGAAACTCTTTTAACGCTAATTAACTAGAAGATCTGAGAAAATATGTTTGAAAAAATTCCAAGAAATTATTTTCGCAACCCGAAAGCGATCTTCGACACTATCGAGTTGATTCGCCTCTGAGTAAATTTTTTCGGCGAATTTCGTGGAATTAACTGCAGATTTAATTAAATGTATAGTAAAATGGAAGACTGCACTACAGTTAGAGAGCTAAACTGAGTGAGACACTCTGCTGGTCACTTAGATATTGATTTTTAAATTAATCATAAATTTTACATATATATTGTACAAGTATTTCTCATATAATATCACCGAGAAACGGCAAGAATTTAAAACAAGGGATTTCTGAATAGAGAATAATATAAATACATAAGCACAAATACTACTTGATGTTCTGTCACGGTGTCTTTCTAGTCGCGTGCATCAACGTGGAACGAGCAAAAGCCACAGCTACTATTTGAATTCTGTCTCGCCAAACAGGCGGACTCTCATCGTTCATCAAATAAGCGATCAAACGCTTCCAAGCGGGAGTGTATACGCTCCCATCGTTAAGTTGGCATTAAAGAGTATCATAAAGCCAAAATGAAATATAGAAACAAACCCCTGTCACTTTATATGTCAATCAACATGGCTTGCTCTCTGTTATTCGGTATGTTCCCAACGAAATGCCATTGTGAACAGCCCAGTCGTACATAATATTAATAACGATAATATCGGTATCTTCACGCGTAAGGCTTAATTTCCATTTATAACAAGAACGAGTAGGTGTAATGTAAAACAGTAAAAATGATAGAAATTATACGAGTGTATGATATGCATTTACGACGAGAATAAGTAGGTATAATTTAACCTCTTAACTGCGGTATTTCATTTTAAAAATACCCCACAGAGTGCGGAATTAAAATCAACCAATGACAAGTATACACGCTGAACGCAGGCCAATGTGTCCTATTATAAATTTTACGAAAAGCAAGGAGAGATTACATTTTTATTTGATGAAAAGTTAACAATTCATTCTTCAAAAGATTATTGTTATCGCACCGCAATAGAGATTTTGATTGACGTGTATACACGTCGAACGCAGGGCAATGTGTCCTATTATAAATTTTACGAAAATCGAGGAAGGATTACATTTTTATTTGATGAAAAGTTAACAATTCATTCTTCAAAAGATTATTGTTATCGCACCGCAATAGAGATTTTAATTGACGTGTATTCACGTCGAACGCAGTTAAGTGGTTAATAATCCCCCACAGATTGCGGAATTAAAATCAACCAATGACGAGTATACACGTCGAACGCAGGCCAATGTGTCCTATTATAAATTTTACGAAAAGCGAGGAAGGATTACATTTTTACTTGATAAAAAGAAAACAATTCATTCTTCAAAAGATTATTGTTATCGCACCGCAATGAAGATTTTGATTGACATGTGTACACGTCGAACGCAGTTAACTGGTTAAAACAGTAAAAATATTAGAAGAATTTTAAAATGCTGTTATAAATTTCTATTTGACATCAGTAGAAAATTTTTATTTTGCACGAAGATCGGTCTAATTGTATCCGTTACAATTACGAATGATAATGGAAGAACGATTGTGAAATACTCACTGTTTATTCCCGGTTCACGGCAAAGAATGTTTCCCCTTCTCGGTTACAGAGCTGTCGACCAATCACAATTCGAAATTTCGATTATTCGCCCCCACCCTTTCGACGTAGGTGTGGACCAGGCGAAAAAACGGCGAACTAATTCCGGGAATCAATTCGCGCTAATAGCGGCGAACAGTCGAAAACAGTGCGAAGGAGAATTCGTATAATCGATTCGGGGCGGCAGTTCGCGTCGTCACTTTGTTTCCAGGTGGACGGCTCATGATGAAGGGTGCTCAGGTGGAAACACAACCGGTCTGCCGGCGACCCTCGAACTCACCCACTTCAGCGGCGAACGTGATTCGATTTAACGCATTCCGATTGAAAACTTTTTTCCCCACCTCTCTTCCCTCCTCTCTCTCTCTCTCGCTCTGTCCTTCTCTCTCGCTCTCTTTTACCATCCCTCCCCACCCAGAGCCGGACAGATTCGCAAGCTCTCGAGCATCCGGTGACAACTCTCGGCGCGAGTAATTTCCGTTTGATTAAGGAACCGCCGCGAAAAAAAGCCCGCTCGCGACAGCTCGGAATTCAATAGTCGCGGCATGGACGTGGCACGCGTAGATGGCGGGAGTGACGAAAAAATTTCGCGAACGGGGCCACATCTCACCCGACCACCTCCGACAACCCCCCGGATCCCTAGCTCTCTCTAATTAAATTAAATTCGCACTTAATTCCACGAAGTTCCCCGAGAACATTTGCTCGGAGGCGAATCCACCCCTTTACCGGCGTCGAAGGCCGTTTGGGGGGTGAGAAAATAATTTTTTGAATTTTTGGGACTTGTTCTAGCTGAATTCAGAATCCCCAGTAATACATTCTTCCGTTTTATTGTACATTTCATTAAATCTTCACACAATTCCTCGAAATTCGGGACGAACCAACACCTTTGATGACGGCGAAAGGCGCGTGTGAGAAAATAATTTTTTCAACTTTTCGGAATTGTTCTAGCTATTTTGTCAGGTTTTCTATAAATCTATCAAATGAATTTAAGCATATTAAACACTTATTTGTACGTATCTAAGTATTCATGAATAAATTACTACACATCGTTTTAAAAATAGTATAAAAACGTATCTGTCTGAAGAGACATATGAAAACACGAATTAATTAATCCGTAATAGAAAGAAATATAACAGAGACAGCTAAAACATTCATCAAAGCACAAACACGTAAATAATGAGATCCGCCTAACGAATTTCCAAACGTTCATCCAAAATTCGACCCCGCACAGCAATCGATGAATTAGTGTCGAACCGTGGAGATGTTGTTTCTCGATTCGCAAATATTTTTGTTCATTAAATTCGGCGATCTTTGATTCCGGCCGGTGCCGAATCGAGCATTCAATCAAAATTCATTTTGCCGAATGGGAAAAAAAGCCGCACTCGAGGACATCTCGCATTTCCCTCGGTCCGGCAGCAGCGTTAGATTAATTTCTGCAATATTTAAAAAGCGTATTGTTTGCTTAACAATAGCGGCCGGCTTCGGTTTTATTTGCGTGTCCCTTGCGCAGTTCAATGTGTTCGTTTTCCGGCGCATTTGAGAACAGCAACGGTGCACCGCGGTGCATGCGGTTTTATTGGATGAAATTTGTAACGAGCGTCGACTTTCATCCCGGAATGATAATAACAACCACGATGACGGAAAAGTTTTCAATGCGAAGCTGGTTCCTCGCTGAGGGAACAACGAACTACTTTTCGTGCCGATCGTTTTCCCTGGCATGAGGTGTAGTTATCCCATGAAGGTCATACGAAGGTCATTGACATTCTTTCAAATGGAAACCTAATCTTTTTTATATTTATCTCTTCTTGCTGTTTTACATACGTCAGAGGTGTTCGTGATAATTCGTCGAAGCACGAGTCATAATGTTTACTTATAAAATACAATAAATTTATACGTAATTTTTCAAAATATCTTGTTAACTGTCCATTTTTCGGCCATATGCTTCTGGTACTTTTTTATGTAGAATACGATGGATACATTAAAAAATATTTTAATTTTTTACATTTTTGCCTAAAGTCAACGAAAACAAAGATATCGTTAGAATTGGCTGAACAATCCTAATAATATTTAAAGGCGGCTGAAACGGTACAAATTTAATTCACCGTTCCAGTGTAAAATTCCAGTGGGATCTCGACGACGACAGTGGGGAGAAGCTTAACGATCGAACCTTCAGAAAATTTCTTATTGAAAGCGCATTTATTTCCCCGGCTCATTATATGTTCGCGATCAACTTCGTAAATCAATGCTGCAGGCTTCGTCTTTGAAAGCGTATCGACATTGGCGCTCGCACGCGTGCGCTTGTTGATTTTTAATTCGATGTTGAAAGATGCGATTCGTTCTTTGACTTCTAATTGAGTGAAACGAAAAGCTGATTGGTCGGCCTTTGAGTCACCCTTCCCTCCTCTTCCTCCTCCACCCGCCGGTGTACGTTCGCCGTGAGGATCCCTCGAGCAACGTTGGAAGAAAAACGGTAACTTTGAGGCAGAAAATTACGTTCCATTTAACTTTACATGCTTGCGCATAAAATACCAAGCACTCGACTTGAGTCCAAGTAAAAAGACAGACGTTTTGTATTCAGCAAGAAATCCAATTCCATCCCTTTGATAAAACTGAGCTAATTTTTCCGTTAATAAACTTTTTAATAAAATTTTTATATTTCACTCGATCATTGGGAAAAACGGAATTTAATAGATTTATATCTGTTGCAATTAGAACGATTGTAAAATCAAGCTGGGTCAGTAACGTTCGTTACGTTCTTAGCTGTACAGTGAACGAGCTAAATGGTACTTGAGTGTACACTGCCATTCACTCGTTTTTAAATTGAATTTCCTCGAGAAGCCAACCTGTAAGATAAAATTTTCCCTTATATTTTCACTTTGCATATTATCGCGGAATAACCGCTTTCCGCCTCGTTGCTGCAGTTCCTCAAAACGGCGAAGAATTTTCAACAAGAATGCAAATAGATCGCCGGATATTTATGCAAATTCATCATTTCCAACACTAATTTACGGGAAAGGAAATTTGACGGGATTCTATTTCCCGAGTGTTCCGCTGCGTTCAGAACAACACGTGTTCGAGATAAACGATGTGCGAAGGTAATTAATAAATCAAAGTTGCATGTTGTACCATGCTGTAAACACGTGAGCCATTTTACAATTGACTGCTTTCTTGAACATTCGATTAATAAATTCGTTCGTTCATCTGCGATTCGCTCAATTCATTCATCTTAAATATTTTCTTTTCGTTTAGTTACATTTCCAATGAGTCACAACTAAATTGTTGTACGTCAAGACGGAACAATTTTCATTCATCATAGCGATGACCAAACTGTGTTTCATAATGCTATCGTATTATTTAAAATTTATTTTCCACAATAGACATGAAATGAAACACATAAATGCATAATGTTAGCAATCTATCAGTGATTACAACCCTCTTGCACCCCAATTAGCTTTCCCCAAAAATGGTATATCCCAATGGTGTAATTTTATGCGAGCAATCAAATTTAAAAAGAATAATTTTATACGATTTTTCTTAGGGTATTTCTTCTAGTTCTTTCCCATCTTTTTCTTTGTCATCTCACCCTCACTTTTGTAGGAGCGCCGAGAGTAATTTTCATAATAAATATTACATTCAAGGAGATTATTTTCCTCCAACGTGGAACGTTTTTCCTGGAAACTCGAAGATCCAAAGGAGGGTGTCGGTCGAGTAATTGCGGCAAGGTATTGAATTCGTGATCGCGTGGCGAAATGATTGGCCACGAATCGAGTGTCCGGCCAAAGGATACGAAATTCCCTCTCCTTGCCTCAACCCCTCTCCGCCGGTCGAAAAATCGAGCGTTCCAGGCGTGAATCGAGTTATCGTTAGACCGTGGTAATGGCTATTCGTCAGGTAGCGGAATTGCTTCTCGAAATGGAGTGCTCGGTTATAACGTGCTATATATCGGGAGTAGCTAGGCGCTATTTGAAAGTCAAATACTGCCGCGGAAGATGGGGAACAGAAAGTGGGGGATGGAAGGTTTCAACTAGAGGGCGAAAAGGAGGAAGAACAGCCCCTCTCTCCCGGGTGAGAGATACCCCAAGACATTTCGTAGCATCGTGATATCTATGTGCTCCTACGTAAACCGCAGACTTCATCCGATTAACGGCAGCTTCTATAATGCGAGCATCTTGCCAAATTGGCTATGGTTGACTTAATTAAATTCAAATCGACCCTCCGCGCGACGCGGTTTCTTAGAGGTTTTTGGAGCCTCTACGGGGTCCCAGACCTCGTTAACCACAGAGGAATACTGCAACCGGATTCCCACAGCCCTCAAGCGACCAGATTTCATTTACCCGATTGTTTGTCCTGATTTTAAAACTGATTCTCCATTCACTGTCCACAGACGAACTTCAAAAAATCAACTTTCATTATGGTATTCAAAATCCTCATAAAAGTGTGTCTACAGGATCTTCCATTCAGAAGTGTTATTTTAAATGACTAAATAACGCTGTTTTTTACAATTCACAATTTTGTACAATTTTTTAGTATTACTAACCACGTGTCGAAGAGAGACAACTCTAATCTTCACAAATAAAAATAGCGCGAAATTTAAAAGGACACCTCTTCATGGACGACCCTTTATTAACCCTTTGCACTCGGTTGTCCCCTCTGAGGCACCACTAAAAATTGCTGTACCATTATTCAAAATATTGTTTATATTATTGAATATATCGGTATTTAATCAATTACTAAGCATTTAGGTATTGTACGAGGTATTATACCAATTTCGTATCCATAAAACTTCAAAAATCATAGGGAATGGAAATATTCTAGATCGAAAGAAATGTTTAATTTTCCAGTTAAAATAGCTCCGAGTGCAAAGGGTTAAAAAGATAAGCAATAATATTAAAATCAAAGAACAAGTTTTAACTATGCCTGGATACTTCACCTGCAAGTGAAAAGTTTTCAGGAGAATTGATTTACCAATTTTTTAAAGTATGTACTTGTATGTACTTGTTATTTTGATAGTTGTATGGTTTTACCACTTTCTTGAGATAAAATTAATAACGTAAATTGAAACACCTTCAGTTGAGGTTTTAAGAAATAATGCAATTAAATCATCGAAAGCATCCGTCTGGGTTAAAGTTTGTACTAACTTCAAATATTCCTTGGTAAGGACGAATTGTTATAACTAACAGAACGAATTCAAGCATCAAAAAATTCGCTATAAACATTGAAAAGAAATATTGAAAGAATTTCTACAAATTTTACAAAGTCTACAAACACTCCTCAGCAATCGTTATTTATTAAAAAGCTGTGACAGAATTTCTGCAATTTCATGACAAGCAAAAGCGGTTAAAACAAATCGCGACCTCAGTTTTCATAGAACTAAACAATTCGATTTGTGCTCTGAAAAAAGGTAGAAAAATATCTATACTGTAAACTCGATCATACAACGTTCCACCGGTGGCGCCATGGTAGTCGATCCACGTAATCTCGGATTAATTAAAATTTCCTGCGAGCAATTTGGATTCCTGTCCCCGCGGATATCTGACAGGCACGTTGATTTAGGAGTTCAATAAAAATTCCAAAATGGCGCTGGAAAGATCGCGCGAATGTGAAACCAACGGATCGTTCTTCTGGTCTTCTTATAGTAAAAATGACAAAAAAGAAAGTGTAACGAGGAACAGCGGCGTGAATGTGTGCGTGTACGCATCTACGAGAGATCGATTTGCTCACTTTTCCCTGTCGTGGCTGATTTTTATCTTCGCCGATGAGCTAATGAATATTCATGAACAACGATCAGTGGGCTGGACTCACCTCGTTTAATATTTACTCGCTTTCCGTGATAGCGAGCGAATGTTGACCGTCGAATTATTATTTTTCGGGCAATTTCGCGCGGGTTATTATTGCCGGACGATTTTCGTGCTTTTTAGTTACGGGAAGTTCGATTTCGATGCACAGAATGTCCGCTGTTATGTGAGCTATTGCAGATAGCGTAACAATTTTTAAATGGAACTCAAATGTCGAATTCGGTGGAATCAGAAATCGGCAATATTTGGCGCACTAAATTTTTTGAAATATTATTTCACATTCTAGATTTTATTTGGTTTAAAGAATAGTATTCTATTTTGGAAATTTTATTACATTGTATATGTATAATGTAATTAAATATAATATTTAGAATACCATTTTACAGAGTTTTTTATTTTTTAAATTTTACATCACACTTAAAATAATATTTTGCATCCAATCTAATTTAAAATTCTATTTGAAATAATATTTTGTCCTTTTTAATTTTATATCCTATAACATTTTAAATGGAACGTAATATTTTCAAAACAAAATTTTTTCCCCAGTCCCGGCTGGAATGACAAACTCGATCACAATTACAAAGGGAAATGGTCTGAAACGCGTTAAAAATTGTTTAACGAAGGAGCAGCCTATTGCGCTTCGTTGCGAAACTTTTCAGCGAAATTTTCGCGCGCGTTGTCCGGAAACAATTCATTCGGGACGATTCATTCGTCGGCGGTTAACGTTGATCACTCGACCAGGTCTCGAGAACGTTACAGCCGGATGTCTTAACATTGAGCGTGGGAGACATTAACAGGAGAACGTTGTCAGGTGTTTCGCGAGAATGGCAATAGCGGTGTGCATGTAGCATGGCCGACCATTTCTGCGGCGAGCGTTTCAACCGCGAGCAACTGCATTTTCTCGAGGTAACGGTATAACAGAAATTTGCAAGTAAAAAGGAAGCGGTGTTCTGGCGAATTCTACCACATCCTTTGACCGTATTGAAACGCGGAGAACTATAATCCGCGTTGCGATCTCCGGATGAATGAAATAAGGGGAATCCGAGCCGCGCTTTGTTTCGTATTTACACTCCTAATCCGATCTCGATACGATCGTTCCGATGCTGCGGATATTTATTGCATCGCATAAGTCTGCTTTTATAACAGCTATCGAAAGTATTTATTCAACACTTCGAGACATTTAAATTTTCCAATTTTAACCATTGTTTTGATCGACGTTCTCCTGTAAATTATTTCCGTCATTCTACTTCTGTTCATAGAATTTCTGCAGGGTGACCCTTTGAAGTTTTAAACGAAATTATTTACATGCTCGTTGTAACAAATATTTTATTCGTTGTCACAAATCTTCTCCAAATGGACGTGCTTCCACCGGGATATGCTAAATACTGAACGGCACTAAATGACCATGAATGACCATGAAAGAAAAATCCACCGTAAAATGTTGTCTCCGAAACAGTAAATTTTATTGAAAATATTTTTTACAACGAGCTATAGTTTAGGAATTAATTGCGTATCGAACACCCTGTATATATTTCACTATACTTCTCGAACTGTCAACACCCTCCATTTTCCGAACAACGTGGTCCGAATAGGGAAAACTGTCACGGTATTACAACACGAACTTTTCCGCAGAAACTATCGTTATTCGCATCGGGAATTTTCGTTGACGATTCAAAAAAACGCTTGTTCGGAAACAGGAAACAGTCAGCAAACAGAAACGTGAAAAAGCAGCAATTCCTCCGGAAGATCGGTCAGACACGTATCCCCGGCCTTGTGTGCACGCGAACGGTGAAAATCTCTGTTCAAAGACTCAAAGACAGACAGCGCGTCAAGTGAATGGAACTTCGACGGAAAAAGCACGAGTTTTTGGAACTTGTTCAAACATATTTTTATCCATCGATTTACCCTTCCATTCAAAAACGTCATTTCGAAGGACAATTCTCTATTTATTCTGCTTTTGGGATCCAAGGTCATCTTCATATTTTTAAAGTGGGAATATCGCTTTTAAAACACCCACGCGATGATAGTCCTTTTCATCATGAATTCAGAGATTATGACTACTCAAGCTCGTTGAAGATCATTCAAAGTCATTCTAGGTCATACAAGGACACCTTCAATTTTTTAAACAGAACCAGCCTCTTTTAAACGCCTACGATTATAGTCCCTTTCATTATGAATTCAGTGATTACAACTATTCAAAGTCATTCTAGGTCATTCAAGGACGCATTCATTTTTTTAAACAGGACCAGCTTTTTTTAAAAACCTACGATTATAGTCCCGTCCATTATGAATTCAGTGATTACAACTATTCAAAGTCATTCTAGGTCATTCAAGGACGCGTTAATTCTTTTAAACAGGACCAGACTTTTTTAAACACCTACGATTATAGTCCCTTTCATTATGAATTCAGTGATTACAACTATTCAAAGTCATTCTAGGTCATTCAAGGACGCATTCAATTTTTTAAACAGGACCAGCCGTTTTTAAACACCAACCATTATAGTCCCTTTCATTATGAATTCAGTGATTACAACTATTCAAAGTCATTATAGGTCATTCAAGGACGCATTGATTTTTTTAAACAGGACCAGCCGTTTTTAAACACATACGATTATAGTCCCTTTCATTATGAATTCAGTGATTACAACTATTCAAAGTCATTATAGGTCATTCAAGAACACCTCCATTTTTTAAACAGAACCAGCCTTTTTTAAACGCCTACTATTATAGTCCCTTTCATTATGAATTCAGTGATTACGACTATTCAAAGTCATTATAGGTCATTCAAGGACACCTTCAATTTTTTAAACAGGACCAGCCGTTTTTAAACACCAACCATTATAGTCCCTTTCATTATGAATTCAGTGATTACAACTATTCAAAGTCATTCTAGGTCATTCAAGGACGCATTAATTCTTTTAAACAGGACCTGCCTTTTTGACACACATACGATTATAGTCCCTTTCATTATGAATTAAGTGATTACAACTATTCAAAGTCATTTTAGGTTATTCAAGGACACCTTCAATTTTTTAAACAGGACCAGCCGTTTTTAAACACCAACCATTATAGTCCCTTTCATTTTGAATTCAGTGATTACAACTATTCAAAGTCATTCTAGGTCATTCAAGGACACCTTCATTTTTTAAACAGGACCAGCCTTTATTAAACACCTACGATGATAGTCCCTTTCATCGTGAATTCAGCGTCACTCGAGTGTCATTCAAGGTCACGACATTAGGATTAATTAAACGGCGATACCGGTGTCGAATTTCTTATATAAAACCTGCAACACCGTCATTCTAGAGCTAATAGAAAAAATGGGTATCGAACTCACCAGAACTTTCACCATGTATACAGGCCAGCACTAGAATCCAGCCCGGTCGGAACGGCAGCCAGGCAGTTTAAAATTCCCCAGTGCAGCAGCACGCCGTAAGGTTCCGCTGCAACATTTCATTTTATTTTATTCCTTCACCGTCGTTCCTTTTCTCCCTTTATCGTTTTATTCTGTTTCGCGTCGGTTAATGGAAGGAAGCTGTCTGCCGGTGTTTGCCGGGCAAATATTTGAAAACAACGTAAAATGAAAGAAGAAAGAAGCGCGCGCGAGAGAGAGAGAGAGAGAGAGAGAGAGAGAACAAGTCCATAGTTTCTAGTCCTCATCGAAAGGATTGCTATTTAACACGGGTTACTGTCAGCTTCGGAAAATCTACGTATAAATATCGTTCGGGGATTGTCGCTGGGCTTTTCCGCCGTGAGTACGCACAATCGTAATTAAGATTCGCGTTCGCGGCACCGGGGCTCTTTTAATTATGCCGCGAATTCATCCGCGAGGTCTAACGAAGCGATGAAAACCGCCTGTTGCCGATATGCTAACGAAGTCTCGGTGAAAACTCGAAGAAAGAACCAAGGAAACAAATCGCGACAGATACACGTACACGCATACACAGTGGAAAGCTCGTCCATTTCTCGAGCCAAGCTCGGATGATCCGCTGAACCCCCGCGCGCGCAGGATTCTAACTCGCTTCGTATCCGGAGAGCCTCTTGGGGATCCTTTTGTTTCGTGATTCTCCTCATAATTTCGTGTTGACGCGTCGAGGGTACCGGGATAACGAGAACCCGGTGTGCGACCGTGTCTTGGATTTTCTAGAATTCCCCGCCCGTCGCCCGTCGTATCGCGTTCTACCCGGTATTGTAATTGTAGCACGACGTCGCGGCGCGCGGCGTGGCGGCTACGGGAATTTGTTGCGCGGAACACCGTCGTATTTACTCGGCCAAATTACGTAGTAAATCAACCGATGCGACTTCGAGAGCGCAGCGGCGTTTTCGCCGCTCTGGAAATAACAATCGCGATGGAAAACAGATACGCGGCTTGATCGCGGGAAAAGATGCAGGCCCCGTTGGGACCCCTAGTCCTTTCAACGTGAATTATGCGATCTTCCTTTCACGTTTTACGGTGAAGTGTTAGAATATAATTGCAGCTATTCGTCTTCGATGTATTGTTTTACACAGTGTATTATAGGTTGCTGAATACATGAAAGTTTAGAATGCGTTTTGATCGAGGAATATTATTACGTACCATTTTGAGGTGCAATTCAAGTTTTAGAGTTAGACATCTTGCATTTTTAATTTATTTATCTTGATGTCATCAATCAATTTTGCTTTAATTTTAGATAGAGAATTTGTCAATCTATGTATGAATTGATTACAAAATATTTTTTATAGGAGTTGAATCTACTATAGAGCACAAGTGTTTTGAGGTACAATTCAATTTTTATTTAGACATCTTACGTTTTTGATTTATTTATTTTGATGGCATCAATCAATTTTATATTAGTTTTAAATAAACGTTATTTCAATCAATACGACAATTGATTACAAAATATTTTTTATAGGGGTTCAATTTACGATAGAACATGTACAATTTATTGTGTACCATTTTGAGGTACAATTCGATTTTTATTTAGACATCTTACGTTCTTGATTTATTTATTTTGATGGCATCAATCAATTTTATTTTAATTTTAAATTAAGATTACTTCAATCAATACGAAAATTGATTGCAAAATATTTTTTATAGGAGTTCAATTTACGATAGAGCATGCACAATTTATTGTGTACCGTTTTGAGGTACAATTCGATTTTTATTTAGACATCTTACGTTTTTGATTTATTTATTTTGGTGGCATCCATCAATTTTATATTAATTTTAAATAAAGGTTAATTCAATCTATGCGAATTGATTGCAAAATATTTTTTATAGGAGTTCAATTTACGGTAGAGCATGTACAATTTATTGTGTACCATTTTGAGGTACAATTCAAGTTTTAGAGTTAGACATCTTGCATTTTTCATTCATTTATTTTGATGGCATCAATCAATTTTATTTTAATTTTAAATAAAGATTATTTCCATCGATACGAAAATTGATTGCAAAATATTTTTTGTAGGAGTTCAATTTACGGTAGAGAATGTACAATTTATTGTGTACCGTTTTGAGGTACAATTCAAGTTTTAGAGTTAGACATCTTTGCATTTTTCATTCATTTATTTTGATGTCATCACTCAATTTTATTTTAATTTTAGATAGAGAATATGTCAATCTATGTATGAATTGATTGCAAAATATTTTTTATAGGAGTTGAATCTACTATAGAGCATGTACGATTTATTATGTACTGTTTTGAGGTACAATTCTATTTTTATTTAGACATCTTACGTTCTTGATTTATTTATTATGATGTCAACCATCAATTTTATTTTAATTTTAAATAAAGGATATTTAAATCAATACGAAAATTGATTGCAAAATATTTTTTATAGGAATTGAATCTACTATAGAGCATGTACGATTTATTATGTACTGTTTTGAGGTACAATTCTATTTTTATTTAGACATCTTACGTTCTTGATTTATTTATTATGATGTCAACCATCAATTTTATTTTAATTTTAAATAAAGGATATTTAAATCAATACGAAAATTGATTGCAAAATATTTTTTATAGGAATTGAATCTACTATAGAGCATGTACGATTTATTATGTTCCGTTTAGAGGTATAATTCTATTTTTATTTAGACATCTTATGTTTTTAATTTATTTATTATGATGTCACCCATCAATTTTATTTTAATTTTAAATAAAGGATATTTCAATCAATACGAAAATGGATTACAAAATATTTTTTATAGGAATTGAATCTACTATAGAGCATGCACGATTTATTATGTTCTGTTTTGAGGTACAATTCAATTTTTATTTAGACATCTTACGTTCTTGATTTATTTATTTTGATGGCATCAATCAATTTTATTTTAATTTTAAATTAAGATTATTTCAATCAATACGAATTGATTGCAAAATATTTTTTATAGGTGTTCAATTTATTATGGAGCATGTCCAATTTATTGAGTACCGTTTTGAGGTACAATTCAATTTTTATTTGGAGATCTTACGTTTTTGATTTATTTATTTTTATTGCATCAATCAGTTTTATATTAATTTCAAATAAAGGTTACTTCAATCAATACGAAAATTGAGCTATATAGCTTCGCAATATAGTAAAATAGATTTGCTAACCAGTACAGCCCCTAACAGTTTCGAAACGGGCGCCAGACATGCAAGTATATTGACGCACGTGCGTCGAACGCTCGGCGAGTGGAAGGGAGGAGCGCGAGCCAATGAGGCGTCGCGGAATCGAGGTACCTGATACTCTCACCGCGATTTTTCCTCAGCGTTGAGGAACAGCTATGGTGAACGGCGTGCGCTGTACAAACAGCCGGAGCGGAACATTCCTCGCAAAAGTGAACCGTTTTAAGTGGTTCTCTTTCATCGCGCGTTCAAGGGGCTGGAAGATTTTAATTCGCTGCGGATCCACGGCGCAAAAAGACTAGAATTTCGTCGAGTATCACGATTTTCGGGTCTGTACCTCCATTAGAACGCGCGTACAACGCCTACGCGCAGGACCCTTTCGTTGTTCACCTACGCAGCTACTAATTCCGCGCTTTTCTGTTTTCCTCTTTCTCGCTCTCTCTCTTTCTTGTGCCAGCGCGCGTTTTTTCGTTGTTGTCGTTCTTTTCTTTTTTTTTTAGTTCCACGCCAGTAATTAACTCAAAAATGCTAACACTGTGGAATACGGGAACGTAACGGGTAGCGCGCCGCGGAGACCCCTTTTTTTCTCTTGTTTTGTTTTCCTCTCTTTTCGCTTTGTTTCGCCGTCGTGGATGCAGCATAAAATTCCGAGTCGCCCGGGGAGCAAGGAGGCTAATGTCATGTTAATACAGGCGGAATTAATTGAATACCTTGTTTAATAATTGCGTGGACAAGGTACAACGGGTTGCTGGCCGGTGAAAGGGGCGGCAATTATCTGGGTATTGCTTTGCGATAAAGGAGCCAAGCTCGCCAGGAAAACTTACGACGCGAAATCTTTTGAAATAAACATCTTTGTGGCGGCGAGTTTCTTGAATAATTATGGTCTCTCGCTTAGGCTAATGCCCGATCGTTTGTTTAACGGGCGCTTGTTGTCCCGAGGTGCGAAGTTTATTCGCAAATCAACAAGTGAACCATTTTGTCAACGAATTATGTTGGTTTTATACAAATTGTTGATATTACGCTAGTTTTGCATTGGTTGTAAGTACTTGAAATGCAAAGTACAAATGCGAAATTAATTTTTTCCCGCTTTCAGGAAATATGTTACACTCGCCGCTTGTAATCGATACTTATTATTCAATTAGTGGTGGTCAGTAGATTAATTGCGGCTGATAACGGATCTGGCACTAATCGTGTATAATGGGTATCCGATAGATCGAAAGTTTGGCGTATCAATCTGTCTTAACCACATGTTCAACGAACGACTCTGCTGGGCTAATGAGTCATCTCCATTTTGACCAACGTTCCACGAATATTTCCGTAATTAGCAATGTAATGGTCGAATTATGAAAATAGGGGAATGAAAACACTCGAATTTGTAATCTGATAATCTTTGCTGTAACTCTCTCTCTCTCTGTACATCTATCATTTAGATCAATAGTATAATACTGTAAATCGCAATCGTGAAATTTGTATCAATTGTACAACAATTTTGGATATATATAAAAAAATAAATTACACGTAATTTCTAAAATTTATAAAAAAATTTATCTGTATTATACGTATACATATGTATGTTTACGTATAAATTTTAGAAATTACGTGTAATTTATTTTTTATAAATATCCAAAATGTATGTGTATGTATAATACAGATCAATTTTTTTTATAGATTTTAGAAATTACGTGTAATTTATTTTTTATAAATATCCAAAATTAATGTCCAATTGATACAAAAACCACGACTGTGATTTACAGCATCATACTATTGATCTAAAAGATAGATGTACAGAGTACAGCAAAGATTACCAGATTGCAAATTCGAGTGTTTTCATTCCCCTAATTTCATAATATAGACAAGATTTGTTCAAGTTATATTACTATGTATTGATAGAATATACATATAGAATACATTTTTTAATTCTTGGCAGTTCCTGATTGCATTATAAAATATTTAGCAACCGAGATGCAAGTTAGAAGAGATAAATTTTCTGGGTGGAGGAAAAGTTTATTCAGAAAATCATTTCCATTTCTTCGGGGCAGATATTTGACTTGGTCGGCGAAGGAATTCAGTCCACTGAATCGATCACTAGGAGAATGAAATAATTTCGTATTCAAGATGGGTAAGAATGTTTTCTGATATCCGAGCAATTCCATCGTGACGTTATCGTTCGCAATTTATCCTGAGACTCATTAATATTAAACCGTTCGGATCTACATTCTTCCTGTGGAATCAAGAACGCTCTAAAGACTCGAAAACCCTTGCAGTTATCTTGTGTACAAGATCGATGCTAGCTCGTTAAATATTTGGATAAATACAGGAGGAATACTAGATAAATCACGACACACAATCTCGAGTACCTACAGTTTACTTTCAATTTAAATTATGTTAAACGAACCCATTCATTTTCTGCACCGCGGGCTAAAAATTTCATCTTTAATGTACCGGACAGGCTTTAACAATAATAGTGCATAAATGTTTCGTTATTTAATTTTTGATCTAATAAGTGAGTATCGAAATAAACGTATATTTAGATGCACGTCGACTGTAAACGATAAAAGTGTAGTTCAAATAATTCCTCGTCTATTTAGAAGGATACACGCTCGCTAAATTTAGTTTCAACGTTAACTTAATTTATCTAAAGGGGCGCGAGCGCAACTATAGCAAGTTACGAGCATTAGAGTACGTATCACTCATCCTGGGCACTTTCAAAGATACCTAAGAGCACAGTAAACGTCAACATCGCTTCGGGTCTGATAGAAAGACAGCCAAACCGAGGCATCAGCTTCGCATCTTCATCAAGTTTAACGGACGGCTTGACAGACGAAAAGAAATTCGATGACACGTTGACGGTTTCACTATAATTTCGTGCGTGTGCACCACCGCGCGCCGGTATTGGATTACGTCCAGATCCCGAGTTATAGTTGCATCGTGTGTTCGCTCGATTCGAAATAGAATGACTCATAGACAAAGACCTTGTTCTAATTCAAAACGAAACACGGAAAAGCTGTGGACCGTATCGGGCCGCTGCGAGAATATCGAGAGCGGGATTAGATTCGTGATTATTTCGGTGCGTTGCAACCGTTTCGAATGATTCACGCGTCATAATAATGACAAGGAATAACAATTAATCTTCTAAAACTGTCTGATCAAGCGTAGCAACCAGATAGAAGTAAAGAAGCACACAAATTTGTGAGGAAGCACAACTATTTCTGAAGAAGCACAGCAATTTGTGAAGAAGCACAACTATTTGTGAAGAAGCATAACTATTTCTGAAGAAACACAGCAATTTGTGAAGAAGCACAACTATTTGTGAAGAAGCGCAACTATTTGTGAAGAAGCGCAACTATTTGTGAAGAAGCACAACTATTTGTGAAGAAGCACAACTATTTGTGAAGAAGCACAACTATTTGTGAAGAAGCATAACTATTTGTGAAGAAGCACAACTATTTGTGACGAACCACAACTATTTCTGAAGAAGCACAACTATTTCTGAAGAAGCACAGCAATTTGTCAAGAAGCACAACTATTTTTGAAGAAGTACAACAATTTGTGAAGAAGCACAACAATTTGTGGAGAAGCACAACAATTTGTGGAGAAGCACAACAATTTGTGAAGAAGCTAAACAATTTGTGAAGAAGCGCAACAATTTGTGAAGAAGCATAACTATTTGTGAAGAAGCACAACTATTTGTGACGAACCACAACTATTTCTGAAGAAGCACAACTATTTCTGAAGAAGCACAGCAATTTGTGAAGAAGCACAACAATTTTTGAAGTAGCACAACTATTTGTGAAGAAACACAACAATTTTTGAAGTAGCACAACTATTTGTGAAGAAGCACAACTATTTGTGAAGAAGCTAAACAATTTGTGAAGAAGCACAACAATTTTTGAAGTAGCACAACTATTTGTGAAGAAACACAACAATTTTTGAAGTAGCAACCCTATTTGTGAAGAAGCACAACAATTTGTGAAGAAGCTAAACAATTTGGGAAGAAGCACACTTTTTAGAAGTACCTTCCATATATACATATAACATTTAATGGCAGTTTAATTTCTGATATCAATGACAATACATAAGAACAATTTCTCTGAAACTGTTTCATAAAACGTACAAAGATAAAATTTGTGTAAAAGTAACACAACGTTATAATCATCTTGCCTGTTTGACGTTTAATGAACATTTAATTTCGCTATTAAACAATAACTTATTCAAACAACCATAACCCTGCGTTACTAGGAACATTATAATCCAGCATTTCAAAGACATCTCAGCAACAATCGCATATGCAATAATGATCAAAATGAAAATTCACAGGGACTGTCCATACTGTCTCATAACACGATAACGGTAGACATAAAGAGCAGCTAATTTGATAAGCAACCGCTATTTAATTCTGCTACTGTTTACCCGAAGAAAGCCAATTATGAATCTCGAATCCATTGACGGCAGGTTCCTGCAAAAACAATAATTCCCTGTTGCACGGAGGTCTCCTTTGGCAGTGCTCTCTTGTCATTGAGAAACGTAACTTCGCTAACTCGGTACACTTAGCGCGATTCAAGTTATAGAACAGCGTGCAGCGTCTATGTTCGTCGTTTCGTAAACAAAAAGGACGGGAACCACCGTTGAACGTATCCGACCCGGACAAATTGCATCGCCTAATCAAATCCTGCGGCTGAGGTATCTAACGAATCGCTTCTTGCCAGTAATTAGGTTGGTAGTTAGACGATTTTCTTAATTATGCAAACGTTAAATGAACGTTAAACTTCAAGTTTTATAGAGGACCAAATATAAGCACACCAATTTCGCTAGCTGTGAACCAGAGCCACAGTAATCTGATTTACGAGGTGTGATCAAAAAGTAAGGAGAATTTTTATTTTTATCAAAAAATATTTATTTATTCATCAATATTTATGTTGTCCCTTTCAAAGTAATCCGCCTCTGATATAATACACTTGTGGCAGCGCTTTTTTCAATCCTCGAAGCACTTTTGATAAGCACTTTTTGGTATATCTTTGACCTCTTCCGGCAATGCAGTCTTTATTTCCTCGATCGTTGCAAATCTCCGTCCTTTCATGGGTCTCTTCAGTTTTGGGAACAGGAAAATGTCGCAGGGGGCCAAATCCGGTGAATATGATGGCTGAGGCATGATCGTGGTGTTGTTTCTGGCCAAAAAATTACTCGCAAGCAACGATTCGTGAGGAGGTGCATTATCGTGATGCAAAATCCATGAATTGTGTTTCCAAAATTCCGGGCGTTTTTTTCGTATTGCTTCACGCAAACAGCGTATAACTTCAAGGTAATTCTCCTTATTAACCGTACAACCTTGTGGTAAGAACTCCTGATGCGCTACGCCACGATAATCGAAGAAAACAGTGAGCAAAACCTTGACATTTGATCGAACCTGGCGTGCTTTTTTAAGTTTTATCTCTTCTGAGGACTTCCATTGGGACGATTGGACTTCGGTTTCGACGTCATAACCATATACCCATGATTCGTCACCAGTTATTACCCTTTTGAGCAAATCAGGATCATCATTGACGTCAATCAACAGCTCCTGAGCGATGCTCGTGCGACGTTTCTTCTGGTCAAAATTAAGCAGTTTAAGAACAAACTTCGCCGAACACGCAAAACACTTCTAACCTTTATGCTTCTCGCAAACAAACGAAAAATGCTGTATAGCTGAAACTGTGAAGATATGTTCGGGACGAATGAACAAGCATAAGAAAAAAAAGAAAACGAAAATCGACTGTAGGTATCCCGCGAAATTCAAAAAGTCACCTTACTTTTTGATCACACCTCGTATACCGGCTCTCTTAGGGCCATAATTCCGTAACTATCGCTCTTAAACTTCTATAGGAAATTCATTTTTTACAACCAGAGTTCGCAACAACAAAAAAATCGCTCATATGTAGCTCGGTACCCTAAATGTGTCGGATTTTTCCAGAATTATTAAAAATGCGGTAAAACAAAATAGCTTTCCGATTGTTCGCTGTAACAACCATTACAGGGAAAGGGTTGGGCCGAAACTTGTGAAACGCAAAGGTTTCTATTTTGGTAGGCTATCGACCGGTCCAGGTTCGATTAAAATCGGCCCGGGATAGGTTTAAATTTGGAATTTGACTCTGATACGTTCTGCGATAAATGACGAGGTTTAAAAAAAATAGCTTTCCGATTGTTCGCTGTAACAACCCTTACAGGGAAAGTGTTGGGCCGAAACTTGTGAAACGCAAAGGTTTCTATTTTGTTAGGCTATCGACCGGTCCAGGTTCGATTAAAATTGGCCCGGGATAGCTTTAAATTTGGAATTTGACTCTGATACGTTCTGCGATAAATGACGAGGTTTAAAAAAAAATAGCTTTCCGATTGTTCGCTGTAACAACCCTTACAGGGAAAGTGTTGGGCCGAAACTTGTGAAACAGTAAGGTGTCTATTTTGTTAGGCTGTCGACCGGTCTAGATTCGATTAAAATTCGGCCCGGAATAGGTTTAAATTTTCAGTTCGATTCTGATACGTCCTGCGATAAATTACGAAGTTTAAAAAAATAGCTTTGCGATTGTTCGCTGTAACTACCCTTACAGGGAAAGTGTTGGGCCGAAACTTGTGAAACGCTAAGGTTTCTATTTTGGTAGGCTATCGACCGGTCCAGGTTCGATTAAAATTGGCCCGGGATAGCTTTAAATTTGGAATTTGACTCTGATACGTTCTGCAATAAATGACGAGGTTTAACCCTTTCGGTACGGAGGACCTGGCCGCGGTTATACATTCGTGGGACGAGGAAATTTTCCGCGAGAGTGGTTGCACTGTACGACAGCGTAAGCCGCGAAAACATGTTTTGCGGCATTCATAGAAATCTCGAGCGTGATTGACACTAAACTTTTCATTCGGACCGCGACAGTCATCGGTGACTGACGCGGAATTTAACGCGTTTAAAAAACATTTCTAAAATGTTTATACTGCTTTGTCGTAAACTAAACCAATCCTCGGCCGAAAACCGATATCGACGGAATCTTATCTCGCGGATCAGACGGAAAAACAGACAAAACAGGCATGGCGCTTAACGTTTTAAAATCATATCCATTTCTTCACAGTACAATAATTAAAGTAAATGACATTGATATAAATAATATGTTCCAATATCACAAAATTAAAATGAATAACGAAACTAATAGTGTAACATAATAAATAATAAAACTAATAGTGTAACTTGGTGTAATTGTTTTCGAAACAAGGGGAAACGCACAAGCCCACATTACATTGTTCGCACAGATACCTGGATGCCGCCAATTGGCGGCGGTAGGGCCCAGAGAATGTTTGGTGAATGCCGCCAATAGGCGGCGGTAGTACCGAAAGGGTTAAAAAAAATAGCTTACCGATTGTTCGCTGTAACAACCCTTACAGGGAAAGTGTTGGGCCGAAACTTGTGAAACGAAAAGGTTTCTATTTTGGTAGGCTATCGACCGGTCTAGGTTCGATTATAATTCGAACCGGAATAGGTTTAAATTTTGAGTTCGACTCTGATACGTCCTGCGATAAATGACGAAGTTTAAAAAAATAGCTTTCCGATTGTTCGTTGTAACAACCCTTACAGGAAAAGTGTTGGGCCGAAATTTGTGAAACGCAAAGGTTTCTATTTTGGTAGGCTATCGACCGGTCCAGGTTCGATTAAAATCGGCCCGGGATAGGTTTAGATTTTGAGTTCAACTCTGATATGTCCTGCGATAAATGACGAAGTTTAAAAAAAATAGCTTTCCGATTGTTCGCTGTAACTACCCTTACAGGGAAAGTGTTGGGCCGAAACTTGTGAAACGCAAAGGTTTCTATTTTGGTAGGCTATCGACCGGTCCAGGTTCGATTAAAATTCGGCCCGGAATAGGTTTAAATATGGAATTTGACTCTGACACGTTCTGCGATAAATGACGAGGTTTTCAGTGGGCAGGTACAGCGGGTGCAATCGTCGGGGGTGTTGATCGATTCTGGCGGTGTTGGCCATTGCGGCTAAGGTGTGGACCATCGGAGACAACGTATCTGGGTACCGAGTTGAAACAAATCACCGTATAATAAGAGATTAGGAAGTTGGCGAGCCCGATATGCCTTTCAACGTCGGCGACGCGCGTCGGTCGCAACAAACCCGACATTTCGGTGGTTTCGTCATTACGAGCTAAACGATACGGCCGAGCAGGAATCGTTAAGGTATGATCTATATTAGCAGGCCGGTCGGGCGAGGGGAATACGGGGAGGGCGAGATAGAGAAGGAGGCGCGACAAGACGCGCATGCAGAAAAGCAACATGCTAGTAATCTTCCATTTTATGGACCAAGACAGCACGTTGCCGAGGCCGTTGCCAAAGCTATTTCCAGGCAACGCGCTGACTTCGCTCCTCGGCGCGGCGACTGCTCGACTCCTCCTCGGGTTTCTCCTCAGCTGTTCGTCGGGATCCGCGAGCGGCGAGCACGCTGCTTCTGCGGTGTAATACCATGAGACGCGGCCAAACGTCCGTTCTTATGGTTTCGTCGAATTAGTTTCAACCGACGGCGCGGCTCGCGCGTTGCGCAATTGTCAGAGATAGAGTCACAAAACGGCTCTTTAGAACGGCCGTTCCACGGCTGCTGACGATAGCTCTATGTGAATACTAATTGCTATCGCCGCTTATGATTCTCAATTACACCCTGATCCTTGATTATTGCCGGGGAATCGTCCCATGGTATTCCGCAGACGTTCACCTTTTATTTCCTTGCGCGGTTCCCGATCCTTCTGTTAGGCGTCGGAAACGGTCATCGCGACTTTCATTAAAAATGCACCTAATTTTTATACCTAAGTTACAATCCTCTGTTTCAGTTAGAAAAAGATTTATCATTAGTTAGAAATGATTTTTATACTGGCACCGTCTGAGTGCCATATTGTCGAGTCATCATTTTCCAGAATCGCATTTTAGAACAGTTAACGGCGTGTAGAAACGTTTTTAATCATTTTATTAATTTATAGTTATCATGGTGCTGTGCAGACGATGCTGAATAATTGGCATAACTTTTGGACCTTTATGCTAAATAAACATGTTCAGTGCGATTTGCAACAAACAGGAGTTACATACAAATTCATTTCGTCTCTTGGTAGATACAATAAATTGAGTAGACTGCGGATCTTCAGGCAAAATAAAATTTTTTTCAATATTTCGCCAGCGCAGAGAAGTTAGTATAGTGGAACAATAATTTGTTCCTCGAACAAGCGAACTATAAATGCACGTAACACGCCGAAAGAATTTCGTTGTCCAGTGCCCGTTTATTGAATTAGTATGACTCCCAAAAATAAAATCCTCTGCAATTTCCGAGCGAAGAATCGAGCGTAATGAAAATATTGGAGCAACCTGCACAAAAAAACGGAATCTCTACAAGCATCCGTAATTTAATTATCGCGGATATCAACGAATCAGCGGATGGAGCAGTGTAACAGTACCCCGAAACCAATTCTTCTCGCTAAAGAGGCGCGCCGTTTCCAACCCCCGGCAAAGTAAACCTCTTATTCATTCAGTTTACCGTCTATTAGATATTCCCCAAGTTCGGAGGACTTTTTAAACACCCTGACTAAGCGATTTCATTGACTATCAATCCACGGTTACCCCGTGGGTAGTCTGTCTGAATTAACACTGACTTCTTAAGAGGATGATCAAACCTCCACCGGATTTCAGTTAATAATCAGCAGCGGACAGCAATTATTGACTGAGATGAGCAACTTCCCTTCGATTCGATAATTTATTCAGAAGCGAATTATTCTATTCTCATACGATCATGTAAAATGGAATGTTTGGAATAATACTTCTCTCACATTCGCATGGCAAACATCTATTTATATCGACAAATTATCCTTCGTTTTTAATGTCACATTCCGAAGAATTTTCTTTCCTTAAAAATTAATGAATTATTTTTTGAAATCATGTAATTGGTAAACTATACTAGTTGTGTAAGTCGTCATGTCTTAAGCCTGTAGTACATGTTGTTTGTACTTTCTTAATTTATTTATTATATAATATAATTTAATATAATTAATATATTTTATATAATATTATAATATATTTTAATATAATTTATTATTTTTCCTTCTATCCAATGATTTTTTTATGGAACTTGTACCGACATATTCGTGACACTTTTCTGATTGAAATGATACCAAACAAGACACAATTCGAGTAATAAAGAATTTGGATAGAATCGGTTCGGATAATCGAGGCTCTACTGAGTCGTGAATTAAAGAAGTAACTGAATTCCGAAGTATGTCGTGTTTGGACTTGTTTTAATCAGGAAAATGTCAGGAATATATTGGTAAATACCTCGTAAAAAAATCATTAAAAAACATACTTGAAATTTCTGCGTGAAACTTTACAGACGTAATCTCGATGAGCACCGCTATCGATTAAAGCAACAAGAAATTGGAGTCAGTGAATCGATGTCTCCGTTAAACTCGATGAACCATTCTTGTCTCCAGTCAGTCCATTTTCTTCGGTTCTCGCGCTGCAGGGAACGTCAAGCGCTTTCGTCACGTTAATTTTCTGCCATTTTAAGCGCCATCCAGCATGAATTAATTTAATCAAAAGACCCCACGCCAGACCGGGGCACTCGCAACGAAGACGTTCCTCCTCGAAGACAGCAGGTTAAGATTTCAATCAGATAATTGTCACCCCCGGAGCGACCCGAAATCCTCGGAAGAAAAATAAATTTCCCACTGTTTTCAGAGCACTTCGACAGAATGGATCTGTGTTAATTAACAATCCTGGTTTCCCAATTACAATTGAGAGACGGTAATTCGTCGGAAGAGGTCTCTCCAATGTTTTAACTGTTCTCTTAGAGGACGAAGAAACGGAAACTTCTTTGCGAAACGGACGTCTGTCTTTTTGCCGAAGAGATGGAAAATGGAACTGAGTAACGTGATATTCGAGACTGTAATGGTTTTAATTAATATCATGTTTGACGTTGTTCGAGAGACTTACTTTAAAAACCACGAAGACGAATCCGTTGAAGACTTTTATAGAGTAATTGAGATTTTACTAATTGGATCTCGAAAGTGTTAGCCTCTTTTACTGATTTTCAGTGTTCTAACAATTTCTAATTATTCTCGCAATTTCTCTTTTAAATATGCTATCGATCACACTCTGTACTATCTTTTTACACAGAATTTAAGAAACACTTGTATGAGAAATAGAATTTTCTCATTTATAAAGACTGGTATTTATTGAAATGATTAAAAGATAAAATAGTTTAGAGTATGGAACTCTCGTTTCTTGTAATCGATGCAGAAAATGTTTATATTGCATAAAGATTCGCAGTGTATTAATAATAAAATACGAAACTTGTTATAAAGGAAAATAAATGTCTACGGAAACGCAGTTGTTATAAACAAGGCTGAAAGAAATGTTTATTTTGCATTGCAGCTGTTATTTCTGTTTTGTGTTTCATCCACTAATTTTCGTCGCAAACGCTAATTATTAAGTTATAGAAACGTGGAATAGCTTTTCCGGCAGATTTTCGAATTTGGATTAACAATCGTGTAAATTCGCGGAGTGTAATAAGGATGTAGCAGTGATAATTTAAATCGGGAGTTTCTATATTTAATGGTTACTTCGATCAAAGGCTACCTGGTTCATCGAGGCTCAATTCGATTTCAACGGTGGCTGAATAAACGAGCATATCAAATTTAACTACTTTTCATTTCTAGTTATTCCAGCGTTACGAAGACAGGGGCACGGTTCCATTCCGTTGTAATCGTGCCGTTGGGTCCCGTACGTTTATACAAGGTGTACAATCAGAAAGGGAACATTTCTCTCCTGCTCGGCTGGATAAAGAAAATGAGCGGGAAATATTCGCTGCAGAGCTTGCTTGGATATACACGGCCAACGTAATCTTCCCTAAAAGTAATACAGTGACTCCCCTATATCTTCGTATATACGGTAGAAATAATTAAGTGTAAAAATCCGCTGCAAATCCCGTTTTCGCGGAATCTCGTATTTTTATATTCCACGCCTTTTCGTGCAAATAAACGCTCTGTATCCGCACGTGAATTCAATTATCAAGCAAATAGGATCATTTTCGAAAAATAATTTATTAATCATTTCAGGATATATTTGATTCGTTATGATCAAGTTTGCTTCGCTGAAACATGCATGAACACGAATTTAAATATTATTATTATGACACGTAGAATATTGTAAAAGGAGCCTCGTTAAAGTTAAATAATTCATGAATATTTTTTAGTCTAATTTTATTTTTAGCGACAACGGTACATACATTTTTTTATGTACATAAAAAAAATTCTATACAGAGTTAAGATGTATTTTTTGGCTAGTTCTGAAGTCAATAGAATATTTAATGGCGGATGACAGTGCTTTAATTCTACCATTTGTGAATTTTAGTGACGATTGTCATGTTACAATGATTTTTGGACATGCTCTGTAGTTTTTGGCCCACCCAATACATAACAGAGATAATATCGAGCCAGTGCAAGGGCGGCGAGCTGGAAGTACCAATAAAAATTCGTCGTCGAGTGTTATTAAATTTCACGGAGAGCTAATGCGTCAAATCTATCGCAGCCCGGCCGGTTGCAACAATGCACATCTCGTCGCTGCAATAAATGGTTTTAATTGCCGGTGACAGTGATAAGGATAATAAAATAATGCAAAACGAGGATTTCGAACGGCACCGCGAAAATTCCCGATTTATTAACGAAATCAGACTTCGTTAAATCTTCGGTGCCCGTCAGGAGAGACCGGTCAATTAGGCGAATATCCACGAAATACGAATTCTCCTCTATTAAATGCCTATTCAGGTAAAAAAAAAATAGCTCCGGTAAATGTAGTCAATCTTTTTTCACAATTGCAGTCTCTGGAAAGAGCCACTCTCAATTTCCGCCATTAGAGTGGAAATTACGTGTGCTTAATTCCCTACATTTTTCTATAAAGATACGATTATTGGAAACGGTATTAAACGTTTCGGAAATGTCTGCATATATTCTTTAAACAGATTTAAAAAATGGTAAATTAAAAAGTAATATATAACTCATAAAATTGTTCTATATAAAATTGTGTTGTGAAATACATTACGAGTGTTGTTGTAATTAAAAGGGGATCTTTGTTGCAAATATATATATTCTCAGAGAAGAGAAAAATATTTTCAATGGCTCTTTAAATTATAAATTCACTTTTCCGAGGATTTTATTATCTAAATATTCGTTCAGAGAAGAAGAGAAGAGATCTTGAAGAGTCGAACGTTGTGGGACAGAATACACACACAGCTGTTTGTCCGGTGGACCGGTTTGTTTAAAGACCCGTGTTAGCGCGTTGTTTAATTCGAATGCTTTTAATTAGCGGGAAATATTACGAATTCTCCTGGGATTGGTTAATCAAAATAAAACGCTACTAGGCGTTCGTTAATAATTCGAGTATTATTAAATCATCGGCGATAATAACACGTCGAAATCCCCAGCGTTCCGCGGCGTGCAGCGATTCGATGTCATCCACTGCCGGCAAGCAAACGGCTACAATTGTCAGCGATAGTGACAACAATAATAAAATAATGCGGAATGCGTTGCCGGTGACGGTGAAAAACCGCTGCTTCCGAGACTCCAGCGACACTCCAGCGACACTCCAGCGACACTCCAACCTTTTTTCCTCTCACTCGAACTGACCGAGAGAGAAAGAGAGAGAGAGAAGCAGAGAGAACAGTCTACCAGCTGCAATTTCCGAACATTTGCTATTCGAAAAACGGATTTAAGAGAGCCATATTGCTCTCGCGCGTGTTGCAATAAATCGATGTTAAACGCGGCCGATCGACTTTGCCAATTTCAGTCGAACTGGCACTGTTCGATATCTAGTTCAACCTTGATCTACGAACTTGCCAACACAAAAACGATGCCAAAAAATCAATCTATTAATTCTTTTATCTAAAAATTGCGGATTGTTCTTTTCCCAGACGATAGTCGAGGAGAAATCGTATTGGAAATCATATTGGATCTTATTAACGAGGAAGATGTTATTTTGGTCACAATTTTACGCTGCTGCATATGAAATGTCTGCAGATATTTTCGTGCAGTATCGATCGAAGATGTAATTAGTAATTAGAGCACAGCTAAAAATTGCCAATTTCACTGAAGAGACCAAGATAGACTTGTAGTAGACACCAGGATAGCGTCGGACTTGTCCTCTTGACCTTCCATAGATCCTTTTGTCCCCTTTTATCTTCCTTCGCCTCGATTCCCTTCTTTCCAGATATATGGTTCCATCTTCGTGACAGTTCCTTTAGTTTGTCCGTTCTCCAGAACCTAGACACAGTGCCTATCCAGTTACTTTCTTCCTAATCCCTGATTCGTTGGCCCTAATCCAGGTCCCAACTTCGATCTAGCTTTCAGTCCTTTTTTCTCGTTCCCAGTAATTGCAGTTCCTAATCATTATCCCTAGTTCCTAGACCTTATCCCTAACTCCTAGCCCATTTCTCTAGTCCCCAGTTCGTAGTCCCAGTCTCCAGTTTGACCTCAACATGCCACGACTTAAATAGCATTTTCCCTAGGCTCTAATTCTTCTCACCAATCGTTAGTATCACATGATTGCGTAAGTTCGTGCCCGACTTGAAAATAAAATTTAATGGTTAAATTTCAGAGAATACAGCTTTATTAACACTAGGTTTACGGAGCTGTAGAAATAACTATTTCACATTACTTCATAAACATAACAAGGATGTGTCTATCCAAATTTTTGGCTATTTCTCCAATAATATATACCCGAAGAAAGAAATTTGGTAAATAATTCCTCAGGAAAGCACTTTTACAATCTTAATAATCGCAAATTAAGAATATCGGAACCCGTCATTTTGACGGGTCCCGTAAATCTAGTGTTAATCAATTATAATAATCGTCATTCGTTTCGAATTGTAACTTTATTATTAAATCGAGCACGAACTTATGCAATCATCTGATTGTTTCGTTAACTTTATCGACAATAATTATTTTGTTCCTTTCGTTCGTAACAGTTCTGGTTCTTACACGCTTTTTCACGACAGTACCAGTTTCACGAAAATGACTGATCAACTTTTCATAAGTGGAAAGTGATGGACAATTACGGTCTGGAAATTTATCTTTATACATTCGAACTGCTTGCCTTAAACAATGATCAGCTTTACCGTAAATGAATACCATATCAACTTTCTCTTGGATCGAGTAATTCATTTCAAACAGCACGTCGATACATGGATAGATAAATTGAAACTGATCGGAATTTCAAATCGCGTTAGGTGTCATCGGTATTGCGACAGCAAAAATGTTTATTTACATTCACGCTCTTGATGTAGAGTCTTGGTCGAAGCCTACGATCTCAATAGACATCGGTTCTAGGTAAAACAAAACCACCAGATATCAGTTTAAGAATGTGGTATCGGCATGACGGTTGTCCGGCTCGTTCTACACGCCTTGTCAAACAAATTTTGGATTTAAAATTTCCGAATCGATGGATTGGTCGTACCGGAGTTGTAGGATGGCCAGCGCGTTCACCAGACCTCGCACCAATGGACTTCTTTTTGTGGGGAAAATTGAAACAAACAGTTTATAATGAATGACCAACTACGCCAGAGGATACGAAGAACCGAATAGTTAGAGGTTGTGCTGATATTAATGTCGAAACTATTGAAAGATCTGTACAGTCGGTCATTGCACGTTTCAGAGAATGTATCAACGTGGAAGGACGCCATTTTGAACATATCTGATGATAACTTAAGAGAACGTGAGTGTTGTTTCAACAGTTAACACGTACACACATCTGTCGATCGATATTCTTAGTGTGATAAAAAATATTTTCTTCGCGTTCATAGGTTCGGGAGTCGTGGCCGAAGATATTCGACATCGGTTCTAGGTAAAACTTTAATTATCGAGGATCAAGGTCATTTCAAGGTCACGTTATTATACATATCTGAATGTATTTTCCCATCGGTTACACGATGCGATAAAGAAAAATGTAGTTATGTATCAAAAAACACCGATGACCTTGGCAACTCCGAAAAAAATGACCCTCGGAAAACAATATTCGTGCCAAATATTTGGTCCATCGACACCATGCACATTACGTAACAAATATTTTTTGCATCACAATAACCTGAAGAGATATTTAGGTGTTCTTATTTAAACGGACCTCCTTGTATACCTCAGACTTCATGTTGGAGAAACATGCAGCGACGCACATCTTGAATTGGTGCAAGCGTCGGATATTTTGAAACATCCCTGAGCTCGCACACAAGTATGGAAACGTCGACTTGGGCCCCAACCGAAGGTCACACGAGCGTTCAAGGCGGGTTACTAGGCGGTAAACTTCGGGTTTACCAACGGTAAACTTCGTCGCGCAAAATGAAGAATTCCTAGAAAATTTTCTGCAAACCCAAAACTACTCTGAGAATCGCCCTGTCCAGCCCGTGTCCGGAGGACGCTTAGGGTCCAAATGATCTCGAGAGGAATCCGTTTTATCCGGTGGGAACCACGCTCGAAACTCGGCGCGTCAGTTGCGGATTCCGGCATGTGTCCCGTCGATTTATCTCGCACACGTGGGGTCGTACGGCGCGGTTCGTACGTCGTCGTTTGGCCATGATTTCAAACCGCCGACGCCGCGAAGTTTCCACCCGACGGGCGTGGCCGGCCACCGGGACGCGAAGAAACACCGAAACAAACGTGTTGGCTCTCCCGAAACTGCGTCGCACCGCGAACTCGTCCGAGGGTCCCGTCTGTTAACCTGCGGCCGGATGGAGAACCGTCGAGGAAGAGTACACGGAGAAATATCGCTGGAAAACAAAATGTCCCGCGGAAAACAGCCCCGAGAACCCGCGGGCCAGTTTGTCACCACGGCAGTGCGCTTTAAAGGATCGCCGGCCGTTACGTTAATACGTAACCGGGTGACGTTGCGGTGGCCGGCCCACCGTGCCGCGCCGAATGTAAACGCGCCCAACGGTAATCATCACCGGGGTAATTGAATTTCAGGTGTAAATCGACCCGGCCATGAATCAAATATGAAGCCTCGCGGAATACGCGGAGGAATCGCTTGCGGAGCCGCGCGGTTCTATCGAAGGTTCCGAAGGGTCTTCGTGTTTGAGGATGTCTACAGTGGCCGAAATTCCTATAAAGTCATCTTCATATTCATTGATATTTGAAAAATATCACCATTTTTGTTGATTTGTCGTATCTGGTCTTGTGCCTTGTTAACACTCGGACAGAGGTACTACGCACTCTAGACCGCTATGTTCACTATTTACGTTTGCTTTGATTTTTTTCTGCGTGATGCAGAACACAAGTGCGAAGTTTCTACAAAGTCGTTTAGCGTTTCTCTGGATTCAGAGCAGAGAACTACGGAAAATTTGAAATACTGTAAAAGTATTAGTTTTAGAAGTCATAGAAATCCTGTTTCTTATCATTTGACTCACGTGTATTAGAATGCCGAGAGGAAAAGTGCTAACAATTGAAGAAAAAGCATCGATCGATGCTTATAAAAATATGGGCTGCTTTAACCGTGCAATTGCTAAGAAAATGAATGGTTCGTATACTGTGATTAATAATTATATCAATTTACATGAAAATTACGGAAAAAATAATTTTAAAGGTGGTAATAAAAAATTGTCAAAGAGGCAACATTTATTATTAATGAGCTCTGCGGCTAAGGAAAGGAAAAATGCAGCACAATTTCGAGCTGAATTGGAGCTTCCAGTAACAACAAGACGCGCGCAGCAACTTTTAAATTCTTCTGGGCAATTTGTGTGGACAAAAATGCAACGTAAACCAGGCCTAAAACAAGTACATAAACAGGCCCGTCTTGATTTCGCACGGGCACATATGTCCTGGACGAAAGAGTGGGAGTCTGTCATTTTTTCAAATGAGAAAAAATTTAATTTGGATGGTCCTGATAGCTGTAAATATTATTGGCATGATCTGAGAAATGAGAAAAGTGTGACAATGATTCGTAACTTTGGCGGTGGTTCCCGAATGATATGGGCTGCGTTCAAAACTAGCAAAAAAACTCCAATGTGTTACATAAATCACGAAATGAATTCGGAAAATTATACAGATTTGTTAGAAATGGTTCTAATACCCTTTACAGAAAATATTGAAGATGACAATTTTATTTTTATCATCATGATAATGCTGTGGCTTCTTGAAAGAAACATCAATGTTTTATAATGGCCCGCTTGTTCCCCTGATATAAACCCTATTGAAAATGTTTGGGGTATCATTGCATGACAAGTTTATAAAAACTGCAAACAATACAACTCCATTAGCGAACTAAAGGAAGAGGTGAATGAAGCGTGGGCGTCTGTTAAAACAGAAACGCTACAAAAGTTAATTTCGTCGATGCCCAATCGTATTTTTAATGTAATTAAAAAAAATGGAGGTTACACTAAATATTAAAATAGAAATAATCAAAAAACAATCGTTAATTTCAACTTTATCTATGTAAAACGAAAGTGACATTATAGACATTTTGCAGTTTGTTCAATGAATCAATGAATGTTATACTTATGTTTTGAAATAGGTGTGTATGCTTTCTTTATGTAATCCCGAAATGCTACCAAATACAAATTTTTCATTGGTATGGTATAACGATAAGAATTCATTACAAAACACAGTGACTTTATAGAAATTTCGGCGAGTGTATAGGGAAAAATGGAACTCTTCAAATTGCTCTGACAGAGTTAGATAATTCGTTGTTTTGAGACTCGTCGCTAGAGTTTTGTAGAGGTTTAACCCCCGTGGTAGCTACGACTAGATCCATTAAAATCTTTTCTTTTTGATTCTTATGAATTTAAATTTACTTCATTAAAATTTTATTTCACTTATTTTTCAACCTACCGCCTCGAGACAATTTTTATTGGACCCAATGCGTACAGCTAATTGTAAGAATTGGATAAAAATTAGAATTTAGATGGAAAGTTTGTAGGCAGAAATTAGTTTTTTATTTCGAGACTCGTCGCCGTGAATTAATTTAAAGGATGCGTAATTGAGTCTCGAGTATAACGCAAGATTCCCGCTGTAATTCGAGTAGTTTATGTTTATAGCTGAAAGTAGCCCGGGGAAAGTTTCACGGCTATAAAATGTCAGCTAGATCCCAGGTATAACATCCTGAACCAAGAAGGATGAAATTTATTAAGAAATGTGAGGTATACTGGCGTTACCAGAGATTTTCTAAAGTTTCCAGGAGCCGAGTAACTTTCGTATTTAACGTTTCCTTCTATTTCTATTTGTCTTCCGGTTGTTTGACCTAATAGGCATCCAGACCTCAACTTTCTAGGGTAGTTTCACCCCTTGAACTTGGACTATCGCCGGTGAAAGACATACCTTTCGCTTATTATTGGCTGACGTAAAAAAAAAAGCTGCGAACTTCCCGCGGAAGGTGAAGGAAACTTTGCAAACGGTTCTTGTTATGACAATATTTCCTGGTACGAATTTTATAAATGGACGAGTGGACGCAACTCCACAGTTTTTGAAGTTTCTTACAGGTATCACGTTGATGCAATAAATTACATATTTTCGTTTGTAGTAAAATGATACGAAATATACACGAAATAAAGTCTCATGCAAATTTAATTCCCAGCCAAATATGGATAGACATTCGACTTGATGAGGTATTTCGGAATAGTAATATTAATAATTTCAGAGACCTCGTGCACTGAAAATTGGAAAGTATGAGCAACTATTCCATTTTGATCTCGCAACGTGCCAAGATTTCCTACGTAGTGAAAGAGGAACAGAATAGGCAGAGAATTCCTTGCGACAATAGTCATCTGTCTCTGTGACAGATATGAAGTGGCAGGCTGTCACTCAGTAGACCGCTCAACCGATGATTCGCAATTACTTACATCGAAACATTACTTTCGACATTCCAAAGAGAATGGTAGTTCCGCAAACTAAATTTAGCATCACGTTCGACTTGTCACTGAAACATTTCAGCTGTCACGATATTTTCTTTCGATTTTATAATCTTTCAATCTGATGAATACTTTATTCTCACCACTGAAATACAAACTAATATACACCAAAAAATATAATTTCATTTTTGGTTAATTTTTGAGAAACTTTTTTAGAAACCTTTTAAGAAACAGTTTGCGAGAAAAAGATTTCACAGTTCCTTCTTAGTATGGTATTGGTGTTCAAGTTATATATGTAATAATTACGAGTGTATAACAAGAAATCAGCTTTATAAATTTTTACTACTAATTTTTTCGTATTAAACAAAAAATGATACGATTTGCCTCGGTCGACATCTCAACGTGCACCGAGGACATAAAACGATAAATTATTTCGGTTCGACGGCTTTTAAAAATGCACTGAACGTTCAGAACGGTCCGCCGCAGAATGGGATTATGGCTGGCGCGGAAGAAACGAGCGGAAAACTATAGTTCTCGCCGTGAATAACCAGATAAAGATATCGGCGTTCGAAATTCGAAAACGCCGCTCCCCGGTTAAGTACGATTTAATAAATTTCAGCGACGGCCGGGGATATATGAGACAAATAAACGAAACACTTCGTAAACGCAGGTGCAAATTCGTTATATTCACATGCAGATTATCTGGCGTGGCGATTGCGTTGGGGGCATCCGCGAAATTATGATATAAATGGAAATAACTCTGATTAATAGTGAACTGGCAAAACGGTTAACGTGACCTAGAAGATATTATTAATGGTTACTTTACAATGGATTCCGAATTGAATGCGACTAAAATGATGAGCTGATTTCGTTTGCGTCACGAGTTCTGTAAATTATTCGGTGATCCCGATAAAGTCCATTGTACACCGGCGATCCTCCATCGTCAAACGAAAATTTTCGTGCCTCGCCGCCATTCCACCGGCACGCATACATTTCGCAAAAATTTTATAACAGTGACACTTTCGCGCCGTGAATGGGTCGACCCGTAACGCGATTTTCTTTCGTCGAGAATACTCCCGAATTATTACGAAATGCGTAATTCTTTATTCTTAACAAAACAGTTGCAAATACTATTTTTACTCGAAAATATGTTAATTAGCGTTAAGTAAAGAATACTTGTTCAATCGAACCCGTTGAAATGCATGAAACGCTCGGGGAACTCGTATTGAAATTAGTCGATATTTGAATTGTTATAACTTTGAAACTATTTACACCATCTTAATGAAACTTACGCTATCGGAGAGCGTCAAGCCTTTGCTTTGACATGGTTTTTGTTTTATTGTG
>CM052196.1:10101884-10112905 GCA_028455805.1 Lasioglossum figueresi | reverse complement strand
GAACGAAACATATATATCATTCACATTCGTCACCAAGAAATACATTTTCATCCAACTTCTGCTTCCTACAATTGACTTGGAAAATTTGGATTTCGCATATAATTTGCAATCCAGCTAACCAAATTATTATTCGGTTCCAGTGCCTCATAACAAGCAAGATATTTTCATTTTTAACACCAAACCTAGCATCACCGGTCGAAATGACCGATTGCAGAGTTTTTATTTTACGATTATTGATATAATAAAAATAATTTCATAAGAAATGATTGCATAGATATCTTCGGTGGAGCACGTATTACGATCGGAGCTGCACAAAGTTTAAATAAAATCAATCTTGTCATTTTTAATGAGGGAACATGTACCAGTTACTTTTAAGGGAGTAGACTCGATTAGTTGTGTGGTACATCACACAACGCTAGACGCATGTACGTACACGAGAATTGCAAGGGTCCGGGATAAGGAAAATGGCGTCTCGCTAATGCATATTGGGGACCTCTCCATAGTCGCAATCGCTAGATAAAAGATGCATCTAGCGCGCTTACTATCCCAGAAAGCCAAATTTTGCGTTTTTCAGGCGATATTCGTAGTATTCGACAGAATTTAGCGGAGCCGCGAGAAGAAATGCTGGCGCGACAGTGTTGCATTTTCATTTGTTCCATCATTTCTTCTTCTGCGGCTCCGCTAAATTCTGTCGAATAATGCGAATATCGCCTAAAAAACGCAAAATTAGGCTTTCTGGGATAGTAAGATAGTTAAGTCCCTTAAGGCTCGGTAGGTGTAGTGTTTAAAAAATGGAAAACGACTGCAACGTCAAAGATTAAATTGAGGTATTACACATTATTCCCATGAATGGAACTAACTTTTACACCGAGACTTGTAAATTGTCGAGCGGAATTCTACGGGTCGATAGTTAATTGTCATTTGTTTTCTCACCTCGTTGTGAAAGGGTTAGAAGGGCGAGTGGGAACATACGTTCAGCTCATTCGTCACGGAGAAGGTACGAGCAACTGTGCAGAACATACGGGAGAAAATCTCAAGGGACTAATATAATTTGCCTCTGTACAAGGCGACCCCTAATCCGTGCGCGGGTGAATACGCGTGATTCCCGACTCTTTATTTCAGGGAACATGGAACGAAGGTTTGTTCCGCGACGCGGAATTAGATTACGTCTCCGAGAGAAATAAGACGACGGTCTAATTTTTCTTCACCGGAGAAATTCGTCGACTGTGAGGCGCTAATTGCGAAAGGCGGCTCCCATCGACCCGGATACAAATTTGTTTCTGCGAGAACACCTTGGACTCGTGTCAGGCACATTGCGAAGCTGTAAAGTTGTTTATTACAGAAAGAAATAGTACTGTGTCTTTTCTCGAGTCCGAGCATTCTTGTTTCGGAATTTTTGTCGAAGTACAAACGATTCTGAATTTTTTAATTGAATGCAATTTCACATTATTGAATCAAGTGCCACGTATATCGATAAAAGATAAACCAAGAGGTACATTAACTAAGAACCGAGCTTCGAGCTACGATAAGACAAGTTCCAAGAAGTGTTTTATAAAAAGATAAATAACGTCCAGCAATTAAAATATTACAGTTCGCGAACTCATCTCGGATGCTAACTTTCACCTTAACTTCAGTTCTGTTTAATGCGATCATCTTGCAGTTCACTCGAAAAACCTTCGATACTTAAAGTTGAAAGTAATCATTTCCTCCGTTTAGAATTCAATTTAAAAAATGAATCGGTTCAACTGTTGAATTACTGCAACGAAAATAATTATTGAATCAATAAAAACTATTGAAAATATTTGAATATTGTTTAAATTGATTTGCAACATGGATGAATCGTATCGAAAGAAGATGGAAAATTGGTAAAACGCTATGTCGCAACGAAACATTCATAAATTACGTTTGCCAGGTAAAATAAATTTCCTGCTCAAAGAAACAATTCTCTCTAGCGTTCCTTTACAAGGCGACGCGTTCGAAGGCAGGGAAAATATGTTCCCCGATCTCCCACGGGAGCTATGCGAATTGCCGTTCTACAAGGTGTCTCCTAATTCGCGTGCTCGCTTCCTACACACGATATTTCTCCGTCCGGATTCCATGTGGAGCTCTACAGGTTTTCAAAATTTCATCTCGCCGGCGAGCGGGACAATGCGAGCTGCGGCGTGGATGGCGTTGCGACGATACAACGCGATATATTATAAAATATTCCGGTACCCGGCATGTATATCTGACATCCTCGAAATCCACTGAAATCACGGGCCAGCCTGCCAGAACTGTTCTAATCGAGGTCTCGAATTTTTGTCTACCCTAGATTTATGGGGTTCCACCCTTTTTAATCTACGAGAAAATCATTTTGACACGTAACAATCCCCGATGATAAAAATTGTATCTTTTTTCGAGCATTCGTGTCTGAAATAAATCAAGCTTTTCGTAAGTGATATTGCACTACATCGATGAATAATATTTATTTAATAGAATGGATACGTTAATAACAATTTAGATGTGCTGTTGAATTTTCTATAAAATATTGTCTGACTTTATCTAACTTTCCTTTTTAAATTAATTCATTATTCAGCGTTGCATCAACCATTGGTGTAAATCTAACGTTCTGATTCACAATTTGTCATATAACTTAATACGATTTAAGTAACAATCAATTTTCAATCCATTGGGTTTGCTTAATATAAATACACTCACGCTCAAAAATATGTGGACACTTTGTTGCGAGTATAATTTATTTTAATAGTATCAAATTGTACAATTTAATTATTACAATCTCTTGAATAAATAAATGTTTCTTCGGCATGGCTAATACTGTTTCAATCTTCGATGATACATTAGCGTGGTTTGCTGTCTTCTCAAGACAATAATAATGATTATTGGTGAGATATCTAATGAGTTTATTATTAACTTTATAAACTAGACCACATAAAAAATTAAACGTATCGTCCACATACTTTTGGGCGGGGGTGTACGTCAATATTACTCGATATTTATACCAATATATGTGATATTAATTAGAACGATGTCTACATAAATTGTGCTTTATTAAATATAGAATTGTGAAGAGCATAAAAAGTTCCTGACATTTACATATAAATAGATAAAGAACAAGTATGTGTGAAAAACATGAATAAAATGTATTAGAATAAATTCACCATGAGCAATCACGTTTTCTTTGTCGATTGATTAAGTAAAAATAACATTGTCTAAGTGTTCTAACATTTTCGCGATGATACGTGTAACGCGTTTCTCGAATTTCCCGGACGAGACGGAACGGTTTTAATGCGAAACAATAGAAAAGCGTGAATCCCGGCAACTGGAAAATAATCTGACGAAAGAATCGGCCTTGAAATCGCTGTAAATTGGTTCATTCCGTGGAACCACGGTTGCCATCATTTGACACTTGACACACAGAGCTCTTGATCGTTTGAGTTTCCCAGCGGAAAGTTCAATTCGCGGACGGATGAACGCGGGCTCGAAACTGGAGACGGTAGACTGCGGTATAAATTCGCGTAATTTTCTACGATGGGATTCCACGTGTCGACGTGGAAACGTAACTTCCTCTCTCATTTACTCCACCTACGTGTCCCCGAGCCTCGTGCACGTCTATGGAGAACAGAGCGTGGAAAGGGAAGACGGAACGGAATGAAATACGGAACGGCGGCGGGGCTGGAACGGGCCAAACCAAGGATCTACGGGCCAAAATCTTTAAGATAAATCGTCGGATCGAAATTGGGGTCCGGAATTCAAACCCTATCAACCAGACCATAGTGGGAACATTTTTTAATACCTTCAATCCACCGATAATCTTGTTTAATTAATTATTTCTCGATTAACACGTTCAGCGCCACGCGAATTCTTAAGGAAATCCCCGTCAGGACAACCATTTGTATGTTTATCGTGTTTCAATAAAATCCATTAAAATGCCTTAATGATATAATCCTGAGATAAATAAAAATCAAGTAAATTTTAAATAAATTTTCTGTAATTACTTAAAACAATGTAAATTTTTTAGTTTTATATCACATTTTACATTGTCAGTCACCGGTGGTTGACGCGGCCCGAACGAAAAGTTAGTGTCAGTCACCGGTGACTGACGCGGCCTAAACGAAAAGTTCACTGTCAGTCACCGGTGACTGACGTGACACTCAACGTGTTAAAGTGACTAGCTGTCAAAATTAATTCGTGATTCTTGTAAACAAATTCTTGCCTTTGACAAATATGACCTTCTTCAAGGTCGTGTTTGCATACGCATATGGACTGGTGGAAAAATAAAATTTTTCTCCCCAGAAGATTTTCTCCCCATTCTACCTTCCCCTTCCACAACGCCAACGTCGCTAATACGATACTGGCAGACAGGAGGTAATTTTTTCCCCACATCCGGCGACTCAGCTTTCGAAGATTTTTCAAATTCAAACGACCCCGTCGTCAAAAAATTATTCATGAATTAAAAAGGCTGGGATATACAGGGTGTCTCAAAATTCCTTCAACATCCGGAAATGGAAGGCTCCCGAGATCATTTCAAGCGATATTTCCTTTGCAAAATGGCGTTCACGGCTTCGTTAACGAGTTATTAACAAAAAACACGGACCAATCAGAGCGCGGCTACAGCAAACGTAGACCAGGATCAATTCGCTGCAGCCGCGCTCTGTTAGGTCCGTGTTTTTCGTTAATAATTACTAAACAAAGCCGCGGACGCCATTTTTGCAAAGGAAAATATGCATTCAAATGATCTGAGGAACCTCCCAATATCCGGATGTTGAAGGAATTTTTAGACACCCTGTAGATTTGTGAAACACGATAACTTGTTCAGTTCTAGATCAGCCAACAACCAGAACAATTTTCCAGAAATTATCTACATATTATTACAATATCCAGCCGCAGGGATTGAAAAGTCCTAGATCAGCCATCAACCAGAACAATTTTCCAGAAATGATCTACATATTATTACAATATCCGGCCGCGGGGATTGAAAAGTCCTAGATCAGCCAACAACCAGAACAATTTTCCAGAAATGATCTACATATTATTACAATATCCTGCCGCAGGGATTGAAAAGTCCTAGATCAGCCAGCAACCAGAACAATTTTCCAGAAATCAATTACATATTATTACAATATCCAGCCGCGGGGATTGAAAAGTCCTAGATCAGCCATCAACCAGAACAATTTTTCAGAAATGATCTACATATCATTACAATATCCAGCCGCAGGGATTGAAAAGTCCTAGATCAGCCAGCAACCAGAACAATTTTCCAGAAATGATCGACATACTATTACAATATCCAGCCGCAGGGATTGAAAAAGTCCTAGATCAGCCAGCAACCAGAACAATTTTCCAGAAATCATCTACATATTATTACAATATCCAGCCGCAGGGATTAAAAAGTCCTAGATCAGCCAGCAACCAGAACAATTTTCCAGAAATGATCTACATACTATTACAATATCCAGCCGCAAGGATTGAAAAGTCCTAGATCAGCCAACAACCAGAACAATTTTCCAGAAATCATTTAAATATTATTACAATATCCAGCCGCAGGGATTGAAAAGTCCTAGATCAGCCATCAAGCAGAACAATTTTCCAGAAATGATCTACATATTATTACAATATCCAGCCGCGGGGATTGAAAAGTCCTAGATCAGCCAACAACCAGAATAATTTTCCAGAAATGATCTACATATTATTACAATATCCAGCTGCGGGGATTGAAAAGTCCTAGATCAGCCAGCAACCAGAACAATTTTCCAGAAATCCTTTACATATTATTACAATATCCAACCGCAAGGATTGAAAAGTCACGGGAGAACCTGAGGCACGTTAGCGAAGATAAACAGGGGGAAGAAAATCTGGCCGGGCCGTTGGCCGATGATCAATTAACAAAACCCCATTACCCGGTGCCGGTGGGATCAATCAAACACTGCCGGGTCGTCCAAACATCCTGCAGCAGGTCGGAACCAAATGAAATCGGAGCGAGCTCGCTGGAGGCGACCGGAATCGTCGAAACCGGGTCAAGTGTGGAAACGAAACTGGTCGGAGGGAAATCCGTCGCATAAACAAGACAACGAGGGCAGGGAGGAAAGGTCTGGAAGAAGAAGCTGACCAATAAACTTCGAGAAAGAGAGACGACGGACAGATCAATTCTTCTTTAACAATTATAGTATCGAACAAACAGTTCGCAATTTTTACAACTTTTTACAGAAACGTCGACTTCATGCTGTTAGACATGCAAACCGAAGTACCACACTGGAATTTCTCGATATTAGAGTAGTTATCGAGGCAACTGATGGTTTAGTGCGTACATTTTTTATAGCATTAACTCTTTGCGGTCGTATGTCCACACTCTCAGCCACTGTTTTTACCGTTTTATGTCTGCTCTCAGCCATCGCAGCAAGGAACCATACTAATCTTATACTATATTCGTCCATGTATCAGTTTACACTTTCTGTGAACGAACCTGAATGTCCAAAGAACCTATTCACGAACCAATACGGTGCTCCTATCAATTGGAGATAACGAAACCCAGCATAAACAAAAGTGTCACCCCTCATTCGCCATGCAAGACGCCGTGGCGAGTCAGTCGCCTCTTGTGCGCAAAGAAATCGACAAGGTTCGAAGATACTTTGTAGAATTCCAAATAATATTTTATAAATTGTATGTAACTGTAATTAGGCATTCTCGCTTCTTAAGATATCTGAAAATAATACTCCGAAATGACAAAAAGAAAGTTACCGAAAGAAGTGTACTGTGAAACTGAAAATAGCGATGAAGGGAGGAGTCGATATGGCTGACCAATTAGCAAGTTCATACTGTTTTATGAGAAAATCTTGTAAATGGTGGAGAAAGATTTTTTTGAGGGATTAGAGGTTTGTGCGATCAATAGCTACATCTTATATAAGGAGTCAGCTAGAAGAGAGACCAGGACGCCCGTGTCACATTTTATGTTTCTCCGTAAATTGGTGGAACAACTTGCAGGTGACTTTCGTGATGGAGCATTTTCAAAACCAGGAAGACCATCGACCACAGATGAAGAGGAATGGCTTAATGGAAAACTGCATATATCGCGACACTGTGAAGATGTAAAAAGTAAAGATTACTCTGTATGTTCAAACGGAAAGATTATGGGCGGAAAACGCCAAACTAATTATTTTATGCGATACATGTAATCGGAAACCAGGACTGCATGTTGGAGACTGCTTTGAAAGATACCACACGATCGAGAACTATAAAATATAATTTTTACATAAAAACATGACATTAAAACACATTGTTGTGTAAACATATACAGGGTGGGGCAATAACTATGACCACTTTCAATATTGCCGCTATTTGTAATAATATGAAAAAATGTTGTATACAAAACTTACACGGTATAGAGGGGGGCATACTATGACATAAACATTTTCTGCTTGTTAAATAGAAAGATATACTTTCTGTATCTTGAATCGATAGATTATCGAATTATGAGTAAAAATGTATTGACCTCCATATGTCCTAAATCTAATAGTTAACGAGATATCATCGAAATAATTTTCATTCTTCTTCGGATAATATCTCGTTAACTATTAGGTTTAGGGCATATGAAGGTCAATGCATTTTTACTCAGAATTCGATAATCTATCGATTAATGATACACAAAATAGGTCTTTCGTTTTAAAAAAATCAAGGTGACCTTGAAATCTCCTCTATACATCCATCCGCGCAGAAAATGTTTGTGTCACAATATGTCGCCCTCTATACCGTGTAAGTTTTGTATACAACATTTTTTCATATTATTACAACTAACGGCAATATATAAAGCGGTCATAGTTATTGCCCCACTCTGTACATCTAAAGTTCACAAAAGAATAACTAAATTTTGTTTATCCTTACGCATCGCTGCTCTTTCAACGGAAATTAATTCCGACCAGTACGACACCCATGTACAAATTTAATACGACCGCAAAGGGTTAAACGAATGAATTGTTTGACACAACTGAGATGAACGAACGAATCAACTTTTATTCGAATAATACCGAAGTGTGGAATACAAAGGCTGGATCGTGTGGTCGGAAACGCAAAAAAAGAAGAGGAAGAAGAGGAAGAAGATGAAGACGAAGAAGAAGAAGAGAGATCAAACCACCCACGTGCCAGGACACCTGAGCACACCTCGTGTGGCGGACACAGTGGCAATTACCGCAGCGTTGGGGCCACCGCAGCCAGCTTCGCTCTATCTCATACATTAAAGATGTCGTCGGGATCCTGACAATACCTGCCAAGACTGCGTCATATGTTACCCGAGGCGGGTAGGTCGGGTAAAGGTGAAGAAGGTGAAGAGAATGGCGGAGTGAGAACAGAGGAGGAGAGCGGGACGGGCGAAAGGAAAGAAAAGAGGGTAAGAGAGAGCGTATCTCGGGCGTAGACAGTGGCTCGCCAGGCTGACGGAACGATTTGAATTTTGCATTAAACATCAATGCGTAGATTCCGCGTGTTTGCTCCTCCCGCAGCGACTCCCCCGCAATTTCACCTTTATTGGATATACCGCGGAAGCCTAGCCGGTTAGGCGTGCGCCGAGATTTCGACGAACTGAATAGACGGCGGGGGAATGGACCGGGGCACACCGGAATTGCGTCACCGGAGACCAGACGCGTGAAACAGTGCATGTGCGTCTCTTGTTGCATCGCGTCCGGGGATAATTATGGCGCGAAGTGGATCCGAAACGTTGCGTTGCTTCCCTCGCGTGCACCGTCGTTCCCTGTGACGCGCCCTCCATTGTTGCCTTCGCTGCGGAGGATCTTGCAGATTAGGTTTTCGAAAATTCACCGACGCAGACTCCTCCCGCTGAATCCTCATCGGCTGTTTATTTTCCAAACAGCATCCACGTAAACGCGCGATTCCTCGTGAATATAATTATAGAGACGGGAATCATAACCAACCGAAACGGTTTATTGCGCAATGAATATAATTACATTTACATTCTTATGAATATCTCGCGGGAAGGAAATCTGCTCAGTATCTGAGTCATCAGATCAGGGAATAAGTTAGTCCCTCTCTGCCAATACCGGATTAGTCACGTTGACAGTGTGACACCCGATAGAAACGGAACGAGTCGCGTGATCGGGCCGAAGAGTGGGAGGATATTAAATTTTTTAAGCAATACAGAAGAGTCGCGTTCACTGCCCAACAGTCTGTGTTCTGCACGGACAGTGATCGCATACCGACATTATTTTTTTATCACTGCGTGTACCGCGCCGAGAGTTCTGAAGAAAGCCGAACATAGAGAAGGACAGCATGAGAGTGGAGGGGGTAGGTACTGGTACCCGATCGCGCACGGTAAACGCGACTTTACTGTACATCTCGTTGTAGCTTCGTTTACCCCGTCCCAATAATTGTTCCTAACATTCGTTCGTGATAGCGAAAACGCAGGTATACATTTTTGTAGTTTGAATGGCCGTCGCTAGCCTAATTCAATAAACTCGTAATACGTGGTCTATTTATAGTGATTGCGCGGTATCGAGTTGCTAAGTGATTAATGGAGTTCAGGTTCGAAGGGATTATGTCAGTTGCGTGTTATAGAGTTGCTGGTTGATCATTAGGATTTCGCTCGGTATTATAAACATTCGGTGTTGTTTATTAAATACATGCTGCACCGGTGGAAAATACATGTCCACTCGAATATATCAGACTCGCTTCGATACGGCCGCAAGATTTGTAGGATTGCTTGCGGAACGTAAAGGTGAATTATACTCTGTTATAGCTCGGTCCCTTTATACTAACCGTACAGAATTCTAATTAGAGTTACGGCAATTGTAACCTGGCTGAATACGTAAAACACGGTCACGTCAAAATTTACAACCCTGTAATTTAGTACGTGGTACACATATTGCTAATAAACATTCGCAGCTCAAGAACGCATCTAAAGAGTTCTTATTATTAATTATTACTTTTTATGAAAACTTTCGCTGAAAATACATATTTTTCAGAAATTTTGAAGAAATTTTCATTTAATATGGTATCAGATAAATTCACGAGTCAGTAAACAGGTAATATTATTAATTAGAACGATTTTTTAAGATGATTCTTTTGTAGACAATGTGTTAATAATACCTGGTAACTGAATTTATACGGTAAGATGTGATACGTGCGTGAAACAGGATAAGAATAATTATGTTAATAAGAGTAAGGATAATAGAATTTATATAAAAATACGTGCACCGGCCGCGGCAAAGTCGACAGAGTCTATTATCCTGATTCGTGTGCGGAATGTAAATTAGGGAGCCCTAGAAGAACTGAGAATCGGGGGCAGAAAACCAGAGTTCGTTTAATTTAAGTAATACGAGTTGAGTGAACGATAGCGTGGATAAAAGTAACAAGTACATCTTGGCGGGGATCCAATGCGCCATAACTGCCGGGCGATACGCGATTTTACTTCATTTCGGGCGCATTAGTGTGGCCGTTAATTGGTCCGAAATCTGTGCGCACGAACCTGAAAAATACGTGAATTAAATGAACGTCGAATGGTGCTAATTAAAACGTCACCATGAATTTACAACGTCCCTTAATATGTGGAAATTTATACGTTTTAATCGCTTATAGGGCCAATGAAACTGTCCAATTAATCAGCACACGGTCTTCGTTAAATTTCTATGATTATCCAAAATTTCTCCTCGTTCGAATTCATCTTTTCCTCGTTATAACGTTCCCGGGGATATTTTATCGCGGTCATTAGGCGTGCGAATTAATCCGTGCTCCTCGGAACCAATCGGTAACCATTTTTTTTTAAATGTTCAATCAATTTTTATTTACACGAATCGATAGTGTGAATATTGGTGTTCAACTACTTCAAGTTTTTTTACTAATTCTTATTACAATTTGTAATGTAGAGAAACAAAATAATTGTTGTCTGCAATAAAAGAATTTAGACTTTTATATTTTGTGCACTCTTTTTAAATTTGAACTACCAATTCCTTCCAGAATTTTTTTAAATTTATTCCCATTGGAATAATAAAGAGGAATGAAATGATTGTCTCTGTAATAAA
>CM052196.1:10054126-10093520 GCA_028455805.1 Lasioglossum figueresi | reverse complement strand
CCTTATTTTGTGCTACTAAATGTACAGAGTCTTCAAATGATTTTTTTTGACGATCGAACCTGCCATCGATCCGTTCCGATCGATCCATCCGCTCCCAATCACTGATCTATTCGCAACTACAGCAGGCTCCCGCACAATACGATCGTAAAATTGTTTTAAAAATATATCCATATTTTGTGCTACTAAATGTACAGACTCTTCAAATGATTTTTTTAACGATCGAACCTGCCATCGATCCGTTCCGATCGACCCATCCGCTCCCAATCATTGATCTATTCGCAACTACAGCAGACTCCCGCACAATACGATCGTAAAATTGCTTTAAAAATATATCCATATTTTGTGCTACTAAATGTACAGACTCTTCAAATGATTTTTTGTACACTTATCGTCACATGAAATGTATACAGTTGTTTAAACAATTTTTTTCTTTTACCGTTTTGTACAGGAGTCTCTGCTACACCTTCTACTTTAAAACCTGTCGCAATATTACTATTTTGTCATCCCATAAGTTCGTGTCGTTTCTCGAGCAGTTGCATATGTTAATTCTGTAAACATAACTTTAAGTTTGTTTTAGGTGTTCTCGGAACATCTGACATTTCCTCAACTGATAAATTTCGTGATTTCTGTCTCGGATTTTATCTTCGTCTGTCTAAAATGACTATGACATGACTTCGTCTGTCTATGGTAGAACGTAGACAATTCTTAAAGGACGTTGTTGAGCAACCGAGAGTCGTATAAAAGTTATTTTTAACAGCGACGATATGAATGAACATAAATTTGCAATACGAATGAACATAAATTGCAATATAAATGAACGTACGAAATGGCGTGAGTAAAATTTCCATTCGTGGATGAGAAATGACCGCGAGTCATCCATTTTCATGGGAACACTTTGCGACTGGTGTTCTTTGTTGATATTTACTTGCCGTCTCCGTCCACAGAGCAAAACCGCGTCTCCCAAAACAATATATTATACATTCACGGCGAATGAGCTACAAATACGAGAATCGAGTTCGGTAACAACTAATTAATCTCCCGCAGTCCGGGCGATTCAATTAACGTGTACTAACATGGGAACTCGCGCAACCTTAGGTCTGTTATAAGTTACATCAAATTCAATTTCGACAATTCCGTTGCCGGTACGTTTAAGGGGCGGCGGTATTAGTTCACCGAGAAATTTATATTTGCGCCTGACAACTCGACTATGGCTGTACAATCGCGCCGTCCGAACTATAACAACAGTGGATTGTTTTGGTTTCTGCAGTTTGTGCTGTATTATGTCGTGTTTGCATATATACGCGGGAGAAGTGCAAACATTCATATATTTCGTATTTTCTTCTAATGACATTTTTATACGATTACGAAACGCAGACTGTACACACAATTTTGTTTCACTTAAAAATCTTGATATCTATTATTTATAAAATATCAGAGGTGAAGCGAGAATATTCGGGTTTTCCATGAATTTTTTCGGGATTTTTGATACTGTACGGAATACGTCCCGTACTTCCGTCCCGGAATTCCGTCCCGTCCCGGTCTCGCACACCTCTATAAAATATACGTATTCAAGAACGAGCTGTAAGATCCCGTAAGCCTCAAATATTTCAGGAAGCCCAAGCAATGTAAATTACACGATCCTAACCAAAGTGGCTCGACAGTTAACAATAAAAGCCATCATTCGCCCAATCAACCTACATTGAATCATTCCTCGGACTGCGATATTTAATTTCAATTTATTTCACGACCGAAATTAGTTCCCATTGTTAGCCAGCTCCAAGCTTTTAATAAAAATATCCCTAATAATTCCACCGCGGATTCGCTGATTGCAAATTTCAACTGTTGTCAACGATTTATCCCAAAACACGGATCAAATATTCCTGGATAGCGACACGATGTTTCGTTTTATTGCTTTTCAGTCGATCTCGCGGATTCCAAAATGGCCGGCTCGTAAAAATCACGCGATTCCCGGCGCAACGTATCATCCTGTTCCAAGATCCTCGAACGTATCAATTTTGCTATTAATGTACTACAATTTTTTCGATTTTCGTGTTCCTTCTCCGTTCCGAAACGTTCCCACGTTTACACGATCGTCGGAGCACGATCTCGATCGTGTAATTAATGCGTGCTCTATCAACGACACGAGCAATCTGATTTCTCACAGAACATTTCCAAAGTGAATTACTGCATCGCTTCGCGTATTCATACGATGGAAAATTCCAACCTTTGACGTTTCGCAAAATTTGCTCTTGTATTTAGTGGACATTATTTGTTCGCCGATCAATCATACTCTTCGCCCACCGATTATCGAATTATAAATCCATGCATATTTCGAAGGAATAGTCAACGCGAAAGCCTGATTGATTTATACGGATATTCCACCGGCCCGGCGAATTCATTCGTTTTCCAAAAATACGCGGAATTATTTACGGCATAAACATCCGGAAAATTTTGAACCGCGGAAACAATGCAGCCTCCTCCTCGATGCTCGCTACGCGAAACACGCTTTAGAACTGCGAATATCGCACAAAGTGTTTCTTGGCATTGCAATTTCCTTCTGAAAACAACAGACTGCAATTTCAGCTGTAATTCTATCATTACGAATAAGTAAAAGGGACAAGAATTAGTCAAACTGGATTTTATCTGTAAAGACTCGGCTGGTCTCAGTCCTTTATAACAGACTCTTCCTTCCCGAATCGAATTTCCAAGCTTCTCTTTGCCGTCGAAAATATTTCCTTCACAAATATCGTTACAAATATTCTCTGCTGCAGTTGGTTCTTCGTTCAAAAATGTCGAAATTCATTTTGCGTGACGTTCAACGTGGAGGAGATGAGTTTAATAATTGCGGGACGCACTGTTTGTTCAGTACTCGTTTAATTTTGAAATATAAATGCAACAATACTGCAGAATCTCTCAACCACACAGTATTATACAGACGCAGCGGACATTATGTACCTCCAAACTCGGTGCTGTGCCAGGTCTCGCACCTCATACTTTCGAAATAGGGCAATGGTGGCAGAAAAGACGATGTTTTCTGGGTTTTCCTGAATTCGAGTTCACTGAATAACGCGTAAGTACAAAGCGCCGTTGCCTTAACACTTTACCCACCGGAAGCCTATTAATAGGATTTTTAATAATTGTGCTGTACCGAAAAAAAGCATTGAAATTTTCTTTTACATTACAATCTTAAATGAAACTATTAGATGAGGTTATTCAGGGTGACTTGTTAGCTCACAATGAAAATAGCTGTTGTTATTGAAGGTTCCATTAAAACGTGTTTAGCCATGTACCATAGATTTTTCAAAATTTTGCAATAATCACCGGTCGGTAACGTGTTAACTTAAAAATCGCTTGAAAACGGACTTTACACGCGTATAAATTTTGAACCAACGATCTCCGGCCATTTAAAGTCAAAATCTGTAGGATCATGTAAAAAAACGTTGAAAATGGTTGATTCCCCAAAGTAAAGTTTAACCTACAGTACGTACTGAATGCACTTTTATTTCATTTCTGTACGAACGATTTCATCACTGTCCACATTCAGCCGAAACAATAGCTGCTCTCGCGGTGGCAGATTTTTTTGCCAGAAGCCCGGGGGATAGCGTTGCTCGCGTTTGCGAAGATGATTTAATCGTTCGGCTCAGATGAATTTTTGGCAAACAGTAATATCGACGGATTCAAAGCGGATATCTTGGACCGTGCCGCATGAATATTTATAAGCTCGCGCGTAGCATAAACGGATGTTAATTAATTATACGCGGGCCGGAGCCGGGGCTTGCGATCTCACTGTTACGCAGACGTTGTGTTAGCGACCGCAGACAAAACACATTATACCGAAAGTTCGAAAATGTTGACCAGCAAATTTCCGGCGCCGGGGCTTCGACGAGCTTCTATTTGTCCCCGCATGATTGAACGTACTCGCGCGATAGAGCCGCGCGGCGGCTCTTTTACATAAGCGTATTTACCGCGAAACTTTCGAGTGCCGGCAAAGCCGACGTGATCGCGCCCGAGAATTGAACATTTCCCACCGGCAAGTATACCGGTTTTTCGTTCGAGAGCCTCCTCGCGGGCGAGATTTACGTTTTTCGCTCGAACAATTACGGGAAACACGGCTCCCGATCGGCGAATCCTCGCAGAAACAAAGTTTTCACGTCACCTACCCGCTGTTGCTTAAGGTGGGATTCTCATGTAACAACAGTAAAAGCAAGGGATTTTTTAGATTTTTTTTCAGAATAACTATTGGACTATGGGACTGGACCTTTCGGAGATATAAACACATAGTCTTGGAATACAAGAGGATTTTTTAAAGATAATTATTCTAATTATTTATTGTATAATACGCACCTTCCTCGACACTATGATTTTTAACCCTTGTGCAGCCAACAGTAAAAACAAGGGATTTTTAAGAATTTTTTTCAGAATAACTATTGGACTATGGGACTGGACCTTTTAGAGATATAAAGAGATAGCCTTGGAATACAAGAGGATTTTTTTAAGATAATTGTTCTTTTTATTTGTTGTATAACACGCACCTTCCTCGACACTATGATTTTTAACCCTTTTGCAGCCAACAGTAAAAACAAGGGATTTTTTAAGAATTTTTTTCAGAATAACTATTGAACTATGGGACTGGACCTTTTGGAGATATAAACAGATAGCCTTGGAATACAAGAGGTTTTTTTTTAGGACAATTATTCTTATTATTTATTGTATAACACGCACCTTCATCGACACTATGATTTTTAACTCTGGTATATCTAACCTACATTTCTCTCAGTGTTCCTCTAAAAATATTACAAAATTTCTGTGAATGTCTGTTCTTGGCTCGTTAATATACTAATTTATATTCTTAAAATGAGAATTTGTGTAAACATGTCACATACAAAAGATTTTAAATAATCTATACATTTTGGTTGGCTAAATAAGGGTTAAACTGGCATGCACGATAACTAAAAAACTGATAAAGTAATCAACTTCAGGCGAAGCTCATTCATTGCTTTACATATGTCTTCAGTGATTTTCAGTCTTACCAAAGTGTTGGTAAGGATTGTAAATTATTTAGGAATGAAGTTTCTATCTTATATAAGCCAGTCACTTTCAGCATCGATAAATTGATATGTAATGGCATTATCCAACTCACGCGCACAAATCAAAGACTAAATTCTTTACAAGATATTTCACGAATAATTTCGCTTCAGTCAATCGTTTAATAGACACAAATCGTGTAATACAGTTTAAAGGTGTATCACTTTGCAGTCTTCATCCGATTACAGAGCGTGACAGACAACGAGACCGAAGTGACAATCCGAGTTACTCTGTGTTCGGTAACTAAACTCAATTTGGAACGAATGTAAGTATTCTTTTGTGCCCTCTTTTTTTTATCATTTACTATACAAAATCTTCAAAACAATTTATCCTTAAAGGAAATCCTTAAAGGAAAAAATTTTTTGTTTCCATTATATTCCACTTTATTTTCAGGATAAAATTGCATTCAAACAGAAATTATGCAGCAACCTAATTTATACATTAATTGGGCCAGAATCTATATTATTTCAATTTTATTTGTGTTGCACTGCATCTTTTGAAATGTTCAGTCGTTACGAGTAGCGTTTATAAGCACTCATAGGTAATTAAGGAATGATGAAAGAACAGAGATCAAGTGCAAACGAAGCTGAAACGAGTGGCAAGCTACAGTTGCCGAGTAGATGAGTAAAGAAGCGAGGAAAATGAAGGGGGAGTGATTATTTGGACATCAATGCATATCCATTTCGAAGGTAGAGGCGAGAGGCTGGAAAACGATGATACGAGGAAAAATATGTGTGTACGCGGGATCCGAGGAAATGAGAGAATGCGTGGCTCGACGCGGGGCACTTCCGGTGCGATTTACAATTCCATTTCACGCGGACAAAGGCATTCGCTTCATTGACTTTGCAACACATTAATGCTCGGACCTGTATAACTGGCTGCGATATTTAAGAGAATGCGTCAGACGTGGTCATTGAGTAAATTTATTTTTCTATCGCGCGATAAATAATATTCAATCCCGAATTATTTATCAAAATAAACTAAATTCTCCTGTCGCCTGAATTATTCCCAGTTTAGTCATTTTTTTACGATGTTTAATATAAATGTCCGTGTACACAATCCTACTAAACATATTTAAATAATTATTTCTTTTGAAAGAAATTGAAATTTCTGAAAGACAATTTGTTTTCTCGCAATTTACACGACGGTTCGACATTAAAACGATTTCGTAATTTTTATTTATCTCATAATACACTGTATTGTGCTCTCGCACGCAGGCTATTGAATTACAACGTATTCATTCTGGCAGTGCGTACAACAAAATCAAACATTCTTAAATAAATATCGTTAATGGAGACAATTAATTGGTGTTCTCCGCTGGCTCCCAAACATGTTTTCGAAGCCGTACATTGCCGCCATTACTTCAACTAATTTGAACAAAATAAATCAAGAAAGTGGCAGCAGGTAAATCAAACAATCCATCAGACTATTATTTAATTCCTGTGCGAATTACATTTCTCGCGCGCACGCATTAATCCGCGATTGAATAATAGTACGGTTTTCGAGTGCCCATAAAAAAAAAAAAAAGTGACACGGGAAATTCGAAAACTCTCTGCAGAAACGCGATCGACGAACAAAGCTATTAAAAAATGATTCTGCCGTTCGAGCGATTTATACTTTATCGTATCGGATATTTTACAGGATTTATGAAACAGTGAAATATTTGACGAGATAAAATATTTGAAATTGCTTAACGTTCCCATTACCGTTCGCCGGGTCTGTTTTTATCGAGACGAGAATAAAATCAGGCAACAACCGGTTTCAATAAAATCCAACACGGTGGTAGACTCGTTGCGAAGCTGCTGCTATCTTGTTTATTCTCGCATCGTGCAAACAAATGACTCAGCGAACCCAGAGGACCGGTATAGATCACCGCCTTGCGAAACTATTTGGCTCGTTAAGTATTTGTCACTCAGGCAGTTAAGTGTACCATCAAATTGCTCCTCTATTTCCAATAGCGCGCGTCCAGCGGAGAATGTTCATTATTAATTGATTGTTCGCGAACTGATCCATCCAACTGTTCGACACTTTTTTGTCTCAAATCCAAGAACAATGAGAGACACACATACACTACTTTGCAAAAGAAAGAAGCACCCGGTATAATTATAAGATACAACGACAAACAATATCTTTACGTAGAAATTGTATTGTACGATGATTGATTTATTTCATTTAACCAGTTAACTGCGTTCTTTATTGCGGTGCAATAACAATAACCTTTTCAAGAATGAATCGTTAATTTTTTATCAAATAAAAATGTAATCCTTCCTCGTTTTTCGTATAATTTATAGGACCGTTTGCTCTGCGTTCGACGTGTATACTCGTCGTCGCTTGATTTTAATTCAGCACTCAGTCGGGGATTTTTAAAACTTAATTTTAAGAGGTTAAAGTATTAGATAATCCGCAATAACACACATTCTCAGAACTATTCAATTGAACAGCGGAATCCTTTTTCAAAACAGACTGTGCTCTTATTTGATTTTTTTTACGCTTTTTCTATTAAATATGGCCGGGTGGTTCTTTCTTTTGCACAGCAGTGTACTTTCCAAAAGGTTTATATACTTTCCTTGAAACAATTTTTAATAAATTAAAATTTCACGCTTATGGAATTTCTGCTACAGGCTGTTTTGCAACGCGATACAAGTAATAAGAAGGCTCTAACCACTGCCCTAATTTCGTATGCATCGCATCGTACTTCAATTTTACCGAAATCCCCGAAACCGTGTCTAGAAATTCCCCCCTTTTGGGATTCAATGTCACGTACAGAATTTAAATTACATTTTCATCGTATCACAATAAGCATGCCACTCATTGCCATCGAGTAATCGATTTCAATCAAACTGATGTTTCGTTTTTAAATTATAGAGTGTTAACAGAGAATCTGTGTGACTCCGCTTTACCGAAAATAGGTTACGCAAATATGAATTTCTGCGACGTACCGTATCTGCGTGTATACACAGTTAATATTTATTATACGAAAAATATATATTACAAATATACGTATTTGTTTAAAATATGCATTTTGCGCTGACTTTTCTTATTTGCAAATGAAGGTGTGCATCAGTAAATTAGCGTAAAAATAGTACCTAGAGGTAAACAGATAGACCGTCGGTGGTATTAAAATAAAATTAGTATCGTGCTCGCAGGTTCGTTTAGATCTCGGAAATGTTGGTGTTTCCAATAAAAGAATAGAAGGAAACGATTTCCTCCTCCATCTCATCAGCACCGTTTCCATAAGTAGAACATTTTTTCCCAAGATTCCCTGATCGTCCCGAGAATTTTGAGGATTCTTTCCCGATGCTATCTACGTTATTAAGGGAAACGCCCACGCTATCTTCGAAATTATCATTCGACGCAGTCTATGCGAATATTATTTTTTGGTTATGCAAATAAAACCGCAGCGCCGTCGGGAGCAATATGCGAATTCCCTGGAGAGGGAGCGTGTGGAGTTTTATATCGGCGGGAAGAGCACGAAGAAGCGAATACAAGATGAAAATATGTAGGTTACAAAGTTTCCGGGAAAACCGTGGACCCTCGGAACTTGCGCGAAATGCTCCCGACGTCGACTGATTTCTGTTAGTTCACTTGTTTTCAATCATCTCTCGCCGAATTTCTATGTAGTCCAAAGTACTCGGAGTGAACTCAATGCACTTCGTTCTAATAAACTTGTGAGCCTAGGAAAAACTTCTATCCGAGCTGTTATTATAGCGCACTGCACATTCGTCCATTCTACTAATTTCAGACATTTCTTTACTGTTTTTCACTTGAGGACTCATGTCAATCTTGTCTTGCATTAAATATTTTATATTTCTCGTGGATGGAATTTATAAATTAAATTCTTCATATTTCCATCATATTGGATTTCTATCGTGTGTCAAATTGTCACCAAGAGATACATTAAACTCTTGATTGACACCAATTAAATTAAATTCGGTGCGATCAAATATATCTATTTTTTATTGATTATTTGTATAAGCTTCTCGATAGAAATTTTCGTATAAATGTTGCTAGTAATATTGAACAATATATTGCTGCTAATGTGTACAATATTATAAAAACAGTGAGCTTGTTAACGTAGTGTAGAACTATTAAAGAATCACATAAAAATAATTCTCTGTGCATAGAGGTCTGCAATGTGTATAAATATTTAAAAGAACAGTTTTCAATGATTGCGCTTCTTGTCAACGAAAATATGAAATAAGAACGATAACCTCGACAACATATTTTAAGGTCATCAAAATCAATGACGAGTAAACTGCGGATGTTGATGCAAATTAACACTAGGTTTACGGGACCCGTAAAAATGACGGGTTCTGATATTCTTAATTTGCGATTATCAAGATTGTAAAGGTGCTTCCCTGAGGAATTATTTAACAAATTTATTTCTTTGGGTATATATTATTGGAAAAATAGCCAAAAATTTGGATAGACACATCCTTGTTATGTTTATAAAGTAATGTGAAATAGTTATTTCTACAGCTCCGTAAACCTGGTGTTAAAAATGTTCTGCATCAATTTTACAAAACACAGGCCAAGGAAAAAGTTCTTTTCTTCTTTAACAACTTCAGTGAGTTGATAATAATACACTGGTGTTTCTAAATTCTCCTCGCCTCTAATCGGATAAAATCCGCCGTCTAATGATGAGCGAAGTGTCGGGCAAAATTAAATAAAAACGAAAAATCAAAGAAATGTTAGAAAATCTAACATTGCTATAAACCTGCGAGGACCGTGCACCAGAGCGGTTCCCGAAAACCGCTAAAAACACACCTCAAACAGCCCTCAGAACGCATTACAGGCGCAGCCGCTGTTAGCGCGGGTTGTTCCCACAGTAATCTCATAAATCAAAAGCTAGCGCGAACCTAACGCAGTCCATTATCGCATCCATAATCGACTGCGCGTGGCGAATTTCTAGTTGCTCCGTGCCGCGAGCCGCGCGGAAAAGGGAAGAAAATCGCAAGTGAAAAATCCGCGGTGTATCGCGAATATAATACCGTAAAAGTGTGGCGGGATTCGATGATTTATGGGTGGTCGGCGTGAAACACAATGGGGAGGTGTTGAAAAGAGTTGGCGAAAGGCCGCCCCGAGATAATTTCTGCGGCGTCATCGGCTCCATAAAGAGGTAACAAGGTGGAGGCTGGGTGGGTAGCGAACAGGTTGATTTATGCTAACAATAGGCAAAGTTCATCAGAGTCCAAAGGGACGTTCGGATATAACGCGTTCCGCGAGAGGCGTCGACGGGTTTCCGAAATTTTGCAACTCCTCTAGCTCTGATTCTGATTTCCCTGTAACCCCCCCGCCCCTCTCGCTCCCCGTCCCCTTGTTGGCTCATCAGTCACACGTGACTGTATAATGTCCATTACACGCGGAACTGGCGAATAGATTAAGCAAATCGGCTCACGACGCGCGTAACATGCGCGCAGGTTCACGCGTACGCGTTTGCGACGCGCGTACGTGCATGCCGGGTGCAGTTGCACACAACTGCGGTGGATCCGCGTGTACACACACCTGGCCGCGTGTATCGCTGGCCGCAGCACCGGTTGCACCTAGTATCGGTTAGAATTTCCCAAGCCACAATAATTTTAGATACCGGCGACTATAAATATCGTTCAGTACGTTCGTAATTTTAGTCCGCGCGGCGAGTAGACCGCTCTCCTTGATCGCGGCGAACAGAATAGAGCCGATTTCGAGGGCACCTGAAGTTTCATCGACTCTCTCTCTCGTCTCTCTCTTCTCTCTCTTTCATCTTTGGAATCACCGAAGTGCTCTACAGTGTTTATTTTTCCCAAAAACGGGCACAAAATTCGTTCCAAAATCCAGTTTAACCCCTTGCCGTATTTCGACGAGCCAGACTCGTGGATGGAGGTTCCTAACAAAGTGTAACAAATATGAACGTCAAACGATTAATTTTAGACGACATAAAATTTGATTCGTTCGTAATCAATATTTAAGCATTAAAATAAATGTAGCCATACAAAAAATATACATTTTCTTTTCCCTTCTACGCCTTTTTTCTGCATAAAGACGTTCTAATCGTTGTAACTTTAAAAGAGAAGGTACGGCAAGGGGATGACCTTAGCTCTCGAAAGGTACCATTATTCACAATATTGTTTACATTATTAACCCTTAACCCTTATAATTGTTCACATTATTATGTATGTCGGTATCTAACCAATTACTAAACATTTCAGTATTGCATGAGGTATCATATCAATTTCATATCTACCAAATTTAAAAAGTCATAGAGAAAGGGAATATTCTAGGTCAGAAGAAACGTTTGAGTTTCGAGTTAAAATAGCTCCGAGTGCAAAGGGTTAAATATGTAAAGAAAATATATTTTCTTTAATTCAAATCGAGCGCGCTTTGCATGTTCACGCACTCTTTGAACTGTTCCTACATTTGAGATAGATAGAGAGAGAGAAAAAAGAGTAAAAGAATATAGAGAGCACATGTGCATAAAAACTAAATAAATATAGAGATAGTTAATTAACAGAATAAGTTAGTGTAAATAAAGAGAGTGAACAATAGACTCTAATTGTCGTCTCTTTATTTACAGGTGAGATTGTAAATAGTTGTAAGAAGTGTAAATTAATAAGTATTTAATAAAACACAACCTTTATTTACGGAGAAACAAATTTAGTCTGTTGTTTAATCATTAACACAGGATAGAATAATATTTATTATAAATATATTATATATTTATATATTATCTTATCAATTATTACTAGACTGTGGATCTTTATGCAAAATAAAAAAATGGTCGCATTGATTGCAGGACACAGGAGCCAAATAAAAATTTTATTAGTCTTTTAATTCTTCTATTAAGCTGAAACTAATACATTGATGTTCTTAAATATTTTTAACATGTCCACTGCTCTAAATTGTACGTGCCCATTTTTGTCGTGAATGCGTAAAATCCGCAGTATAATTATTACACATTTAAGAATTATTCTAGGTCGGACGAAATGTTTAATTTTCCAGTTAAAATTGCTTCGACTGCAAAGGGTTAAGAATGAACCGAAAAAATTTGTTGTTAGTTCTATATCCTACATAAATATCAGGTCGTTAAGTATGAAACTTGACAAATGTGTCCGAAATTTGTGTTTTATTTGTCAAGTTTCATACTTAACGACCTGATACATTCGTTTCAGCGTCGAGTACTTACGTTGCTCGCTGCAATCATATAACTTCAACATTTTGCGACTGCTTTCGAAAATACTTTCCCGGCCAAATGCTAATCGTTTCAGCATCGAATGAAGCGTATTTTGATCCGGAAACAGATTACGCGGCAAAAAGTTCGTAAACGTAACGAACGACCGCAATCGCGGTGACCGCCGAGCAAAATTATTCAATTTAAACAACAATTCCCCGGCATCGAGCCCGGAAACGAAAATCGTTTTGTCGGCTCGTCGAACAATTTTCTCCCCTTCCCCGCTGCTGCTTTTTTTACCCTCTTTTTGCAAATTCGTTTCGTTTGGCGCCACTGCATCGGTGTGCCTCGGCGCGCGGGTGTAAAATTATATTTACCAAGGTCGGTGAGTAAACGAAATAAAAATTTCAGTACGGTCACGCCTACGAACCGGAACAATGATACGCGATCGAAATCGCGGGACCGTTTTGCCGTGTATTTTTACAAAATTATAACAGATTACCATTCCGAACGACTCGACGCGGTGGATCGCCGTATTGATCGCTGGTGATTATGCGATTTTTCACCTTCACACTGAACCTTGGCTTCTGATTTATTTATTTTAGAACTGTTCAAAAAAATTCCTTCATAGGAAATGAATTATCAATTATTATATATTTTTTTTATTTATATTTATTATCATATAACTGTCAATTATGCAGGAATATATTGAGGCAATTGTAGCTATAGTTTAATCGTGATAAGGAGACTATTCGATAGAAAAATAGCATTTATTTTTAAGCCTAGGTTTGATATTATTAGCGACAAATAAATGTATGCGAGGATCGTACAAATCCTTAGTCTGACGTGTTTACGATTTCCAGATGTCCACCTTCTTTTTGGACTCTGAATTTAAACATCTCGTATGCGTATTCTGGGTGGAGCATGAATTATATTTGCTGATTCTGATCGTAACTATCGTTTCGAGTGAAATAGTATGTACGTTGTCTTATTGATGACAACGAATATATGTACTATGTACAATCTATTTCATTCTGAGAAAATGAAATTAGAGAGTTTGTCCAGCACGCCTGGGGCTATTCGTCTGACCACTGCTGACTGTTTCTACTTAAATTGTTTGGATCCTCTATTTCATAAAGAGGGAAACGGGATAAGCTTTACTCGTGAATCATTTTTGTTATTTTCACTGGCGAAATGGTGCCTTCTATCCACAATGTCGTTCTGGAAAATTTTTAAATCTCTGCTTCAGTAAATAAAAATGTTTTTCCTAAAACTATTTAATGCTGTAGGTAAATTTTTCTAGAACTTTGCAATATCCGAAACAGGTTAATTTTAAAACGACAGGTTCGCTCTGTAGGCTTTATTTTACGGGTTTTTAATGTGCTTTTAATGCGTTTAACCGAACCGATCCGAACATTATTGAAATCTCAATGATTTTTCAAACCTTTCCCATCCATAAGCCGCGCGACCACCACTACTTTTCATATTTACCATTCCCCCAAACGCGTAAAGAATTGCAAAACTTTGAAATTTCCTCCGCCAGAAGCTCGGCTTCGAACTTTCCCAGTTTCCCGTAAACTTTCAATTTTCTTCTCACGCAGCTTCCAACCTCATCACGGGGATCGAAAATCAGGAGCGATCAAGACGAGAAAAAGTCTACGGGGAGGAGGTGTTGCATGCTTAAAATAGTTATACACCGACTACCCGATCGCTGCAAGATTCTTCAATTCCTTTATACGACAAAAATGCAAAAACACATTTCTAAAATACCCAACATTTCGCATAACGGATTCCACATTTGTACTCAATTTATTCTTTATTTAGCCACTATTCATTAATTATTTAGAGTTGATAAAAGTGCCCTTCGTGTTTTTCATTCATCGAATATACTCGCATGTTTCTCGTTTAAATTGACTGGATTTAACTTGTTTAAATCGCTGCATCATTTCAAAACCAGTTGACGATGTCTCGCATAATGTCTAATTTTTCAAAAATCATGTTGAAATTAGATCGACTAGTTTGCTAGAGAAATGAGTAAACAAACATTTTTTATATTGCAATTGGAATGAGAAAAAATTAAAAAATGACGTTTCTCAACTTTCTTTTATCTGAGCCTCTAATTTAAAAAATGATGTCTCCCAGAATGTATCACAAAATTTTTTAAAAATCATGTTAAAATTAGATCGACTAGCTTGCTAGAGAAATGAGTAAACAAAAATTTTTTATATTGCAATTGGAATGAGAAAAAAATAAAAAATGACGTATCTCAATATTTTTTTATCTGAGCCTCTAATTTAAAAATGATGTCTCACATAACGTCTCGCATAATTTTAAAAAAATCATGTTAAAATTAGATCGACTAGCTTGCTAGAGAAATGAGTAAAAGAAAATTTTTTTATATTGCAATTGGAATGAGAAAAAATTAAAAAATGACGTTTCTCAACTTTCTATTATCTGATCCTCTAATTTAAAAAATGATGTCTCACATAATTTCCCTCATAATTTTTTAAAAATCATGTTAAAATTAGAATCGACTAGCTTGCTAGAGAAATGAGTAAACAAACATTTTTTTATATTGCAATCGGAATGAGAAAAAATTAAAAAATGACGTTTCTCAACTTTCTTTTATCTGATCCTCTAATTTAAAAAATGATGTCTCACATAATTTCCCTCATAATTTTTTAAAAATCATGTTAAAATTAGATCGACTAGCTTGCTAGAGAAGTGAGTAAACAACAAATTTTTTTTATTGCAATTTGTATAAGAAAAAAAATTTTAAAATGATGTTTCTCAACTTTCTTTTATCTGAAAAATGATGTTTTTCAACTGTGTTTATCTGAGCCTATAATATAAAAAAGAATTTTTGGAATTTTAGTAACTTATGTATGCACATTGATTATAGTACAATTTTTATTTTCAGAACGATTTGGCTTTCTTGAGGAAAATCCAGTCAGTCGAAAGGCGCGAACAATCTGGCATAACAAAATCGCGAGAAGAGTGTAATAGAATAATATCGTACTATTTTGGCGTGTAAAACGAATATTTGCTTGTCTGCCAAATTGAACGGGCGATTTAATCCGAGCGGCGCGGTGCGGCATCGAACGCAGCTGCGTTTCAGCCCGAAAGATGACAAGCCAATTAAACGGCGCGTTCTATCTCGGCACAGTCATTACGAGCCGCGAGGCGTCATTAGTAACCCGTATGCAAAGAAAACGCCGTGGCTCGCGTACCTGCAATTTCTCGGATGCACGGAGGTGCATCGGCCGGCGACGTGAGGATGCATTCTCGCATAGTTGCATGACCGGTCGGAATCCACTGTGCGTAGATACGTGTCCACCTCTTGGCAAGTGTCGCGAAAACGCGGTTAGGCTCTTTGATAGACCCGGACGGTATACTCGGAGACAGCGTCGCTTTGTGACGAGTTAATAACGGCGGTCGGTTCGTTGCCGATTTAAATAGACTGCTACAATGAAGACGATTCGACTTGTCAACCTTTTCGACTCGTCAACATTGTTGCGACGAAATTGCGTAAGCGGCCGAAATATGCTGCTCCGACACTAATAATAATGATTTCGGGTGACAACGCGTGGACAAACTTAATGTAAAAGTAAAATTAGATATTTACGTAAGAACTGAAGAAATAACTTGAAAGATCAGCTTTTTGTACTTTAAAATGGTGAATTAATAAATCTGCAGACAATAGTAGTACTTCTTAATCAATATCTTCTTTTTCATCGAAAAACAAAAACTTTGAAAGACGCGGTTACTGAGGTAATTCCAAATAACTTTTTCCTTTACGAAAATGTTCTACGTGGCTTCGTTAACGAGTTATTAACGAAAAACGCGGACCAATCGAAGCTACAGGTTACGCTGGGCGTGGCGTTGGGCGTGGCTTTGGGTCTTTCGTTAATAACTCCTTAACGAAGCGTCGGAGAACATTTTCGAAAAGGAAAAAGTTGCTTCAAATGACCTTAGGACCCCCCCCCCCCCCCCCAATTCAAAATTTCCCAACATTTTTGGGATACCCAATATACCGAAAGAAATTAATTTGTTGAATAATTTAATGCATCTTTGCAATCTCAATAATAATAATTTAAAAATATTGATCAGTGAGCACCATTGGAATGAATATATCGCAAGGGCGTAGAGAAGCGAGCAGCAGAGCCGTCGAATTTTATCTGTCGCAAGGAAACTGTTCCTTTTCGACGAAAAAATGAATCCGCAAAAATGATCAAGATCGGTGGCCCGTCCGGTAAGTTCGATGCGATTCGTTAGGACCGCCCGAGGACAGACCGAAGAAAGGAGCATCGGCGAAAGAAGAAAACGGCCAACGACGGTCTAACAGGTTCGCAGAGACATTTAAAAGCAAGAGCCGCGACAGCATCTGCAATTCTCACGTGTCGGGAAAGTTGTCAGCCAACCAGTTGCGCGCATTCTCACTGCACTTCATTCCGGGCCGCCGCTGCTGGGTCAAGGTAAAACTTTTCCGAAAGGAAACTTAGAAAGCGCCTTTGAAAAGGGGTACGATAAGTTTGTCAGAGAAGTTGCTCAGAAATGTTCGCAGCTTTTCTTAAGATCCCCGTCCGGAGAATAAGCGGAAACCTTTTCTTCTTCGGCTAAATGCGAAATTTCTGCTGCTTGTTCCTTTTTTTTCCTCTCTCGTTCTCGCTCTCTCCCTCCTCTTCGGTTGGGGGCTACGACGAAATCCACTTTTCTTGAAAACCTCTGCTCTTCGGGGACGCACTGGTCCGTTTACTTTCAGGTCATAATTAGACCACTCGGTTTGGGGATTTTATTTTGCGAACGATCGGTACAGACACAAACGATTTTGAATTATTATACTCCGAATCTTTATGCGGAACCTGAATTGCAACAAACCGGAGCGAAATAGAAATTTATTTTCTTTCGTAACGTGTACGGAGTGTAGAAATATTTTACATTATTTTATAACACGTAATATATGCTCGATGGAATAAATTTATTGAACAATTTCACATGGATGCATCTTCACTGGTGTTAAAATAATGTAATAGTACTTTTAAATCCTTCTAATGTAAATTTGAATACAAATTTTCGTTAATCTTCGTTCCCAAAAACCATTATTAGTGGAAACAAAATATTCTCACGAAAGATTGCTTAAATATTCACAATCACGTTATAATAATTGTTTCATTGTACAGCAGTACAAATGGAAACCAATTAATAATGTCCACCTATCTAGGCAATTCAATCAAATCTCAAAATTACTTTTCACATAGCATCAACGTTTATAATAGCATCAATTGGCATCATTCATCCGAATGAAAATAACTAATTTAATTACTCTTCCACTTTTGGGGGAAACACAATGAACAATGGTGCATATTCAACATCTTTCTTTCGAAAACGAAGCAATGCACTTTTTTACGAAAATTTACAGATTTGTACTAGATTCCAGAATTGTTTTTTAAAAAATTGTTAAAACTTTAATTTAGATTAAAGGTACCGATAACGTTTTCAACGAAGAAAATTGGAAATGTTTTTTGATTCCTTTGATGCGTTTTTACCATTCTTTTTTTTGGCAAACAAAGCAGGAGAAAGAGGTAACAATATTGCGATAAAATTCACGTGAAAATTACACTTTTTGGAACGTATGTTTTTCTAACGTGAAAGGGAAAAAATGGTATCTACGTTCGATCGAACCAGATTGAATTTCGGAATGAAAGCCCTCTCAAACTCACGTTGAATAGCATGTCACGAGCATCGACAATCCACTGCCAGGCAGTAAACAGTTAAACACATATCACTGCGGTTCGCAAAATTAATTGCCAACCAATTCGCGAATGGTATAGCATTATGAAACCTGAAACAGCAATTTTCCGGCAGTTACATTTTCCCGCGTTTTTACAACCGCGCCGCGATATAAACGAGCCAATATTAAATTTTACCAATCAGTATTGTTGCCGGCGCTGTGCCGCTGATTTACACTCGCGACAATGGCCGCACTACAATCTACCCTGCTTTTTTCTGCTCGGAAGAAAATTTGTACAGCGCGTGCCGGAAATAGTGGAACGAACTGGAACTGGGTGATTTAAAGTGAAAAAACGTGTTGCCCGAAGCTGAAAAGATACACTGAAATTTTTAGTTTGATGCTGTCGTTTAAATTGCCCGCGAAACGATACCGAATTGAATTTTTTGACAAACTTTTCTCGTCTCATAAATATTTTTTTAGTGGTCAACGTTCATTTTAGAGGAAGTAGAAATTCTCAAAGTTACAGTCGAAATGTCCAGTTCATTGAATAGATCGAAAATCGTTTTATTAAAAGTAATGTCAATGAAAAACTTTGTCGTTTTTAGTTATTTTTTGCGGGAAAATTGACCGACATGTTGGTGACGTTCTTCTGATTAAAACGAGCCCAAACACGACACAATTTAGAACATAATTGTTTGTCCAATTGTCAATTTAGTAGAATTTAGTAGAATTTAATAGAAAATTGGGTCGCGTTTGGAGTCGCTTCAATCAGAAAAATGTCAGGAAACTGATATCGATGTTTTGGTGACGTTCCTGTAATTTGTTTAAAAAACATACTTAAAAACATATTTCTCTGTCCACACAGAGAATGAACTATGCATTTAGTAGACTAGCATCGCGACAGAAGTGTCTCTATGTCTTGACACGAATCAAGTTGTCTGTCGACAACGTTCGCTCATTTTATCCCGTAGCCGTCGTATTTTGAATTATTCAGCCGTCCGATTTTCGCAGAAACATCGAACGGTTTTTACGAAGTGACAGAGGATACCGGCGGTTAAACATTCAGGCGATTATGCTTGGCAAACGCCGAGCTCTAGAAACGCGAAATAATTAAAATTTTGAGCCACTTAAAACGGTGAAAACGGCCGAACAAAAATACTCCGGCTACCCGCTGCTGCTTTATGAAATTAGCGAGTCGCTACACAATGGCGACGCTCCGCCAATTTCCAGAGTAACAGGATAAACCCTTAACGAGCCGAGTATCGTTATGAAATGTCGGTACCATGTTTGTGCCATTAAATTTCTAACGACGTGTATTTTCAGGTGAAAGGGGTTAACAGTCGTGTGAACGATTATTTGTTTCCTGTTTGCGCTCCCGGAGTGGATCGGAAACCTAACTGCTCTACCAGTGACAGCATAATTGCTGAAAATGTACGCTTTCTTTAAAAATGTAGGATACGGATGCGAATTCAGTAAAAGAAAAATATTTTCAGTGAATTTAATATGTCATGTTAGATCATCTTACTAAATATTTAATTTGTACGCTTGCAATTAGTTTAAAGAAACTTCAAGTAAAACGACGAATCTGAAATACGGTGTAACTGTGTTCCTGGATAATTGCTGGAAATGTACGCTTTCTTTAAAAATGTAGGATACGGATGCGAATTCAGTAAAAGAAAAATATTTTCAGTGAATTTAATATGTCATGTTAGAACATGTTACTAAATATTTAATTTGTACGCTTGCAATTGGTTTAAAGAAACTTCAAGTAAAACGACGAATTTGAAATACGGTGTAACTGTGTTCCTGGATAATTGCTGGAAATATACGCTTTCTTTAAAAATGTAGGATACGGATGCGAATTCAGTAAAAGAAAAATATTTTCAGTGAATTTAATAGGTTATGTTTGAACCTGTTACTAAATATTTAATTTGTACGCTTGCAATTAGTTTAAAGAAACTTCAAGTAAAACGATGAATCGGAAATACGGTGTAGCTGTGTTCCGAAAATTAATTTATTATTTCATAGTTACGCGACTAAATAAATGTGGCAACGGGCCGTGTCAAAAAAGTAAATTTGAAATTTGAAAGTTTCAGAGTGTACATGTTGTTCTGCACCCCTGTAGTCTATGATTTAAAGGAACGCGTTTACATCTAGTATTACAAGCTCCCGGTAATTACAACGCGTCCTTTTGAAAGTTTGAAATATGCAGTTGATTAATCGCGTTTCAAATTTCAAGCTTTGTGTCAAAGTTAAAATAGAAGCAAATGAGTTTCATAACAAACATTAAAGGAGACCATTATTGTGTACGAAGTTATAACTACACCGTGGATCTTAGTGTAAAATAAAAGTGTTTTTCGTCAATTACAAGACATAGGAGTCAGATAAAAATTTCTTTCGTAATCGTTTTAATAAATTGAAACGTATGGACGCGTTCCTACATTGTTTTAATGTTTCTACCGTTTTACTTATAACAGTTTGGATGATGGAGGAGTGGCTCAATGATTCTGTAAGAATGTGGCGTTCAAATTCGTAAAATTCTTTGTAAAAGCATTCGCACAGACGGCAACGGAGAAGTTAGGAAGTAGACCCGATCGAATAGCGTCCGAGGTAATTTTCAAATTCTATTTTGAAACAGTCCCCGTTTGCTTTTTTCTCCTGGTGGCGGACAAGCATTCCTTTCCGTGCGTAACAAAATTAAATTCTCCGTCGACGGATTGGTAACCGCCGCATTCTACCGCACACGGAAAAACTAATTGCACGCCGGGGCTCGTCTTCAATGAATTTTCCTGGCCATTATTCAGCGGAGCGCTGCCGGCGAACGAAAAAACCGGTTAAGCCGTGCGTCATTTCGTGAAACCCCTTGGCAAGAACGGAAGTTGATTGACCATTCGCGTGAAACCATAAATTTTGATAATTGTCGGTCCCCCGGGGCGGGCGGCCGAAACGCCCACGCAGAGAATTATTTCTTTCGAGCCGCTTTTCACGCGGATTACCGCGTTAAATTTTAAGTAAAACCCATCGACCGAATTTGTCGATCGAATAAATCGACGGGGAACTGTCTTTCATATTTTGTACACGATTTCCTCGCATGACAATTTGATATGTTTCACTGTTCCTTTTGAAGAATAGTTTTTTGAATCTTTTATGCTCAAACAAAATCCACTGACGATTTAAAAGCTAGTTCACTTTGCCTGTAATTCCACAACGCTGCGCATAAAACTTGTTCTCAAAGAGAATATCTGCAAACGATGAAGTTTATGCTATTTTTCTTGATGTAGAACTTCTGTAGAATCCGGGGAAAAATCGCTGTTTTTTTTCTGCTCGCAGAGAACTTTTGCGAGAGCATATTGTTTTCATACTTTTTCATCTTTCAGTGTGAAAACATCGCTTAAATATTAAGTGCTCTTGTATATTTTAACCAGTTAACTGGGTTCAACGTGTATACGCGTCAACCGAAATCTCTATTGCGGTGCAATATCAATAACCTTTTCAAGAATGAATTGTTAATTTTTTATCAAATAAAAATGTAATCCTTCCGCGTTTTTCGTAAAATTTATAAGAAAACCATTTGCCCTGCGTTCGACGCCTAGACACGCCATTGTTTGATTTTAATTCCGCACTCTGTGAGGGATTTTTAAAACTAAATTCCGCAGTTAAGAGGTTAAATACGTGCTTCAGAAAAAATAAGTAATATAAAAAATATTAAAACAATATTGTATAATATCGCCATTTTATAACTACGTTCAAATATGTTTGAAAAAAGTATTAATTTGACCAATAATTTTAAACTTACACGGTCGTGTACCCCCCTAATAGAATTTCGAAGGGATGAAGTGTAGTGTGAAGTAGACAATATTGTATAACATCATCATTACGTAATTTTAAATAATAAGAAAATATGTATGTAAAGTCAAGGCGTAGCTATTTATAAATTGTACCAATAATTTTAAAGTTACAGGGTTGTGTACTCGGCTGAATTCGAGGGAATGAAGTATGCGAGCGAATAAAAAGCAACGAAGGTCGAGCCGCGTGTCCGGTTTCTCATGGCAGGAGAGTCGAGTGATTTTCATAGGATGAAAATAAACCAGCTCGAGGGGCTTCTTGACGCGGTACGGTTCGAGTACCTAAAAACTTTCTTCACGATAATTTTCCGGAGCGATCCTTCAAGCGAAATCCATTTTCGACCCCCTATTCTTCCGCAGCTAGCTGGTACACGGTTCCCGTTCTTGCTGCCTACTCAGCTGCGGTCAGTTTCAGTCGAAGAGAAGTTGTCCTGCGAAAGAGTCCTGCGAAAGAGTCCTGCGGGAGGGACCTCCATTTTCCGCGACGACGGCAAAGGGTGGCAGCGTGGAGTGGCAAGCTACGCGCACCCACCGATGCCATTCACCCGTAACAAAAGGCAATCACCATAGAAGTGCCGGGGAACTGGAACCAGCAGCCGTCATAACTTATCGGAATCGCGTCGATATTTTGCCGACGTATTTCGCCTGGGAACCGGATGTCCCGGCTCGACGACGTCTTAGCGACGTGTACGCGTTAAGTTACGTTCAAATCACCGATTCGCTATTCACTGTTCTCAGTGATGAGAATTTACAGAGACCACGTTTCTCTCTTTGAATATGACTCACATTCACTATTTTTTTTCTCGAAAACTAAACGATGCACTTTTATGAAATTTTACAGGGTTGATTGTGAATATTGAAACTACATTCCTGAATTTTTGTATGGGACAGGTTATACTTTACATCGAGATACATTAAAATCTCTGATGATGCTTTCATTGATGAAAATTGAGACATATTCACATGAGACATATACACTGTTTTTTTCTCTCGAAAACTAGACGATGCACTTTTATGAAATTTTACAGGGTTGATTGTGAATATTGAAACTACATTCCTGAATTTTTGTATGGGACAGGTTATACTTTACATCGAGTTACATTAAAATCTCTGATGCTGCTTTCATTGATGAAAATTGGAGATTACCATTTTTCGCGATCTCGTCGAATATGAGGCATATTCACTATTTCTTTTCTTGAAAACTAGACAATGCACTTTTATGAAAATTTACAGGGTTGATTGTGCATATTTAAACTACATTCCTGAATTTTTGTATGGAACAGTTTATACTTTACATCGAGTTACATTAAAATCTCCGATGCTGCTTTCATTGATGAAAATTGGGGACGAACATTTATGTAATCTCTTCGAATATGAGGCATATTCACTATTTTCTTTCTCGAAAACTAGACGATGCACTTTTATGAAAATTTAAAGGGTTGATTGTGCATATTTAAACTACATTTCTGAATTTTTTCATGGGACAGTTTATACTTTATAATGAGTTACATTAAAATCACTGATGCTGCTTTCATTGATGAAAATTGGAGATGACCATTTTTCGCGATCTTGTCGAATATGAGGCATATTCACTATTTTTTTCTTGAAAACTAGACGATGCAGTTTTATGAAAATTTACAGAGTTGATTGTGCATATTTAAACTACATTCCTGAATTTTTGTAGGGAACAGTTTATACTTTACAATGAGTTACATTAAAATCTCTGATGCTGCTTTCATTGATGAAAATTGTGGACGACCATTTTTGTAATCTCGTCGAATATGAGGCATATGCACTATTTTTTTTCTCGAAAACTAGACTATGCACTTTTATGAAAATTTACAGGGTTGATTGTGCATACTTAAACTACATTCCTGAATTTTTGTAGGGAACAGCTTATACTTTACAATGAGTTACATTAAAATCTCTGATGCTGCTTTCATTGATGAAAATTGGGGATGACCATTTTTCGCGATCTCTTCGAATGCGGTGCACATTCGTCATTTTTTTTCTCAAAAACGAAGCAATGCACTTTCATGAAAATTTACAAGGTTCGTAGTGCATATTTAAACTACATTCCTGATTTTTTACGAATTAATATCAGCAAAATTGTATTAAGGAATCATTTGTAAAATGAACAAACTTCTGATTTAATTTTGACGATTGACCTTTTTGATGAGACATGATCACTTATAACTCGTTAAAATATTAAGACCATTCCCCAGGGAAGAGCGTTCCGTTTCAAGCAACTCGCCGTCGTCCCGAGATTCTGTATCGGGTGATCTCCATAAAACCAGCCGATAGTATCGTGTTCGCGCGCGTATCGAATTTCCAAAACCTAACGAGGCGACCGCAGCGTTTTCTCGAAACCCGGTCTTCTTAACGGAGACTTCTTTGAGAGTCTGTGGGGGCCTTTGTGCGAGGCAGGGCCAAAGGGAATCAATTATGACGCTCGGATTTCTCCGGGCCGTTTCTTCTCGCGATTACAAGCAGCACTGCCTTCTTCAAATTACTCGTTTCAATTCCAAACAGGACAGACACTGTTGCAAACGGGCCACCGGTCCGCTCTGTTCCCACTAATAACGCCTCCATCGACATTCAATAATATCTCCGTGGACGATTCGATTCCTTGTCCACTCGAATAGAAGACCCGATGCCTCGTTGTATCGCGAACCGATCCTTCTTACGGGGGTGAGTCGAACGTCGCGAATAATAAACGAGAGAACATCTTTTGACGGGAGAGACGGTCGGCTTGAGTCAACATTATCAGACACGAGTAGATCGATGTAATTGCTCGGGCCACGATTTAATGGTCCACTCGACACTTCGCCCTTATAATCGGTCCATCGTCCGACGCTGCCTCGGTAAAAAGCCTCCTCCCACCAACCAGAGGATCGTTACTCTCGATTGGGGAAGTCGATGTCCCGCCCACCTCGCTGGAAGACGAGAAGCATCTGTTTATGGGAGTTTCGCGATCCCAAACATGGTGGCGTCATAAAAGGGACAATTCATTTAGTCCCGATCCGCTTACAATATTAAATGCTGGGTACTGCTTCATTATCGTCATCAAAATTTACGATCCCCAAACTCTTTCTTTTCATTAGAATATTTAAAAAGAAATGGTAATATTTCTGAATAATATAATTAAAATAAAGAGGACAAACTTTGAGCACTCTAGCGTGCCTCCAGTTCATGCCTCTCAAAGTATAAACCGTCAAAAATTCACTGTAAAGAAATATTACATCAAACAAGGCATGGATAATTGAAATATATAAATGTATAATTGTAGATACTCCCATGATGTTTATCCCCATTATTTTTTAATAGATCTGGTTTATGTTTGAAAATTCATAAAACTGTATACAATTCCCATCAATGTTGAATTTCGTATAAATGCATGCTTTCATTGTTCCGATTTGTAATTGTGTTCTCTTCACTGATGTACATATTGTTCACTAATGAAAATACTTGTTCAGTGGGGGCATTAAATACGGGTAGGTTAAATTGTTAAAGGGTACGTTTTTCATTAGCTTTTACTGCAAATTATTTAATTAATTTCAACCCTTATTGGCAAGATTCGTCATTTATCATTATTCGAACTTTTCACTCACGATATAATTTTCAGTATAGAAAATTTCATCAATTATATTATTTTAATTGTATACATTGTATATATGATTGACATCATTTATATTAACTCCCGGTGACTGAAAATTAATTCACAAAATTAAGGACAAAATGGCCATTTTAAATACAGAGAGTGGAATGTGCTGTATCCTGTCCGAATATTGCAGTCAAATTCCACTTGCTGCAAACACAAACTTCCAATCTTGATTTTCCCAAATATGTTGTAAAAACTTGGATAAAAACACATTTGTACATTTTCGACTAATTCCTTCGCATTGAATAATTACTATACAGACCGTGTCACCGATTATAGGTCACGTTGTAAATTCTGCATTCTACATCGATACATTCGCCTTCGTATACATTTCCAAAATTGTTGCATGGATTTGATTTGTTCGTCCCCATTATTTATGCTTCTATCTCGGCACGGTTGTAAATATTTGTTAGTTTTAATGCGGGACGTGCGATTCCGTGTGTAATTTGTTCAAATAAGTGTGACAACCTCTCGCGAGGAAATTTGTATGAGACATTGCATTATTCAAGTTGGTCAAGGTTTTTAGTACGTGTATAACGTTTACAGCGTCAGTATGTATCACGTTGACGACGTCGAGAGAAAGAGAGACGAAGGGAGCACAAAAAAAGATTGAACAATATTTCACGGGACGAAAGATGATGGACGTTCAATTGAAGATATTCCCAGAAACTATCACGAGCCTGTGACAGATCAGGGTCAGATCTGAATTATTAGGTCGACGAATATCAAATGTCGCTTTTATCGGTCGGTCGATTGGATTACACTTTGTGAACGAAAATCCTTTGCAAAACCATTGCAAAATTTAATATCACATCTTACTGATACACCATGAAATATTCACAATTTAATTGTAATTAAAAAATACGCCATCAACTCAGATAACATGAATTACAATTTTTAAGACTGTACACACTAAACTGTAAAAATAAAAAAATTATTTCTGGATTCCTTTTAGCGACAAAATAACTTCTTAAATATGACTAATAACTGCTAATCAAAATTTAATATCACATCTTACTGATAACCCTTGAAATATTCACAATTTAATTGCAATTAAAAAATACACGATCAACTCAGATAACATGAATTACAATTTTTAAGACTGTACACACTAAACTGTAAAAATAAAAAAATTATTTCTGGATTCTTTTTAGCGAAAAAATAAATTCTTAAATATAACTAATAACTGCTAATCAAAATTTAATATCACATCTTACTGATAACCCTTGAAATATTCACAATTTAATTGTAATTAAAAAATACGTGATCAACTTAGATAACATGAATTTGAATTTTTAAGACTGTACACACTAAACTGTAAAAATAAAAAAATTATTTCTGGATTCTTGTTAGCGACAAAATAAATTCTTAAATATAACTAATAACTGCTAATCAAAATTTAACATCACATCTTACTGATAACCCTTGAAATATTCACAATTTAATTGTAATTAAAAAATACGTGATCAACTCAGATAACATGAATTTGAATTTTTAAGACTGTACACACTAAACTGTAAAAATAAAAAAATTATTTCTGGATTCTTGTTAGCGACAAAATAAATTCTTAAATATAACTAATAACTGCTAATCAAAATTTAATATCACATCTTACTGATACCCTTGAAATATTCACAATTTAATTGTAATTAAAAAATACGTGATCAACTCAGATAACATGAATTTGAATTTTTAAGACTGTACACACGAAACTGTAAAAATAAAAAAATTATTTCTGGATTCTTTTTAATAAAAGTATAAGTCAGACGTATACTTTTAACAGAATCGTGGGTGGGTTGTTTACGTCCACAGCGATAAGATAATAAAAATCCAATTTTTCCAATTTCCGTATGTTGACCCGGCAATCTTATCGCACGTTCTTCGATAGTTATTATATTTCCCGTTGTTGCCACCGCAATAAATCCGTCGCGAATCGAATCCGGCCGCTTTAACTCGCACATTCATTGGCGAAGCAATTTCGACTTTATCTCATTTCGCAAGAATTATTATCGTCGAACAATTTGGATGCAGCTCGGCACGCGCATTACTCGACCAATTATTCACGTCATTTCAGCAATAACGGCGCGCACGCAACGCAGTAAACATTAACAATCCCGTGTAAATATCGGCTCCGAACCCCCGCACCTATGTATTCAGCGGAGCATAACTTACATCCTCGGATGTTAACAAATTCATCGACAAATCGGGCACGATTTGTTCCTGACAAAAGGAATCGCGGCGATTGCAATCGAAGAAACTAGATTTGAAACCGCGGCTGAACGCACGAAAATCAGCTATTATGTACAGTCAGCTCCCTACTGACTTTGATTGTTGACCCGCAGAAAAACGAATAATTTTTTCTATTTTTTGCGTGCATTTCTATTGTCTGCTTTCTTTGTGTTTCTTGTGTTAATGATAAAGAAAATATACACCCCAAGTCAGTTTTCTATTTGACCCTCTTGCGATTGATACGGATTAACAATTTTTATTTTTATTTTGCATAAAGATCTGCGGACGAGCATTTTCATTATAATAATTTACGAAGACAAATCCGAAATCACTAAGTTAAATTTTAAAATAATAATTTACAAAAGATTCTGATCCCTTGTGATTCTATAAAGTAATTTAAACTTGTTCAAACGTAAATTATTTAAACCGGTATTGTAGCGAAAAAGAATACAGCAGCAATTTGCTGGACGTGAATGTATGATTATGTAAAACAAGTAGTGTGAAGAAGAAACATACACCTGCACCAGGTTCAATGAATACTGAATATTTCTCAAAGAACTCGGATGAAGAAATTTCAACGTGTTTCTTTTTTTTTTGTTTTTCTCCGGGCGAAGAATCATGCCGGCCTCGTCCCTGCTATCAATAACGAACCACCCTGTGCATACACAACAAAATACAACACACTTCCGGTGATAAATGTTTGCGATGATAAGACAACATCCATCTCCGAGTGAAGCTGGATGTTGCGGGATGCTGGAACACGGGCAAGTATAATAAAACGCAGCCAATTTTCGAAAATCAAAAATTTTCTTGTGCTGTACACAAGAGCCTGAGAACTGGGTCGGACTATAATTCTCGCTTACGCGAACATACAGATGGTTTATCTGCGAGCGAATGTGTGAGCTGTATTTTTCAAAGGCGACATTTTCTAAAAAATGTTCTGGTTGACTGTGTGATATTTTTGAAAACCCCTTTTTTCAAAAGCAATCAGTTAAGTGTACGTGCACTGTTGGTTGGATATTTTTATTTAAGTTTATTTGGAAAAAATTTTTCATCAAATATGATGGAATATATTTTTAACAGGAAAATGATTACTTTAAAAACGTACTTTCGACAAATGATTCAGAATTTTCTTATGTATGATTTTAAAACCATGAAAAGAAAGAGAACGTAACAAAACAAAGAAAGACGTATTCGACGAATTAATTAACTGGTATCGTTATTGTTAAATCTACCAGTCGGTAGTCGCTTTCATGCGTTTCAGTGAATAATCAATGGAATTTATAAAAACCATTCCACCGGAAATGATTAAGTAACTAAATTTCTACATTGAAACACGTACTATAAAAAGTCGTGAAAATCCAAATAAATTCGATCTCGTTATATTCATAACGTAACATGTACCAGATCCTTTTAATGTTCGATAAATATTGAAACATGTTCACAAGTATTCTCCACACAAATTTCTGTGAAACTAAAATAAAATTCAGAAGAAATATTTACAAATATTTTCCATCTGTCTGCTGAAGAAATTATGAATAAGAAACAATGAATGATCGATTCGCATAGTGTGCCCGTTTGGAAATTTCAGAACATTTCTTTGCTTTCTAGAAAATTCCAAGTGTCTCGGGAACATTTTCGAAATTTGAGAAGCGTGACCACACGCAACGATAGCGGAATTGTGAATGAGGTGATTGCTTCTGCGAAAATAAATTGAAAAAGTAAAACGAAATTCCCCTGTACTGAGTTTTCGCAAGCGAGAAAATCGATTTCGAAAATTTGTCGAGTACGCATGCTGTTGGACGCGACTTGGCCAGCGGGTCTGTCTATTGCAGGCTATTTCCACTTGACGTAAGCATTGTCGGCGGGCATTGCGTTATCTGCTCGGAGTCCATTTTATTGATACATCGATTAAAGTAGCGTACAAGATAACCATCAAAATTCCTTATTTTAAAGTGACGTCTCAGAAACGTCACAGATTTCTAATACAAAACTTGGTTATTTTTAACTTTTAATAAGCAACAAGAAATAATTTTAGTTTTTGTCGATGCATATTTAGAACGGACGAAATAACATACAGTCAGTCTCATAATCAACTCTCTATTGCATTCCGTTCCCAATTGAGAACTTAAATTTCAAATGTTCTATAATAAATTAAGTAGACAATACTGAAGACTCTGAGTATCTTAATTCCAAGTGGGAACGCTTATAAATAATATCGCATATGTATAGAGTTCCCATACAGGAACAGTCGTAAAATGCAATAAATAACATTTTCAAATAAAATTTTATTATTTATTTCATAACTACACTCATTTTTAATACTAGACTAACAGCCATATATATTTGTTTCAACTCGTCATAAAAATTCTTGCAATAGAGGGTTAATGGCACATACTTTAAATTAAAATGACTTTTTCGTAAATGAATCAATCGACCTCAGTTGTTTTTGCCAAGCTAGATTCGTTGGTTTACTAAACAAAAAGTGTGTTTACTCTTCCCCAAAAATCAAATGAGCTTGTTGTTGCAAATATTTACCGCATGAATCAGTTTTTGCGAACAGAGAAACGGAAAGTGTAAACATAAAGTCTAATTATTTCGCGCGAACACGAGTCGTGAAATCCGATAATATCGACGCCCGAGTTTTTCCGCGATAATGACTTTCCGGTAAATTAGAATCGATAAGCGGCGTCGATATACCATTTCTAGATTCCGGCTAACGATCTTTTTGCGGGCGTCGAAGTCAGCCAAACACGGCCGACAAAAACGGGACGCGGATCACCTAGTCGAACGTCGCTTTTCATTTCGGCCCGCATAAAAATCTCCGATCAATTTCCCAGCTATCTCTCTCACTCTCTCCCTCTCTCGTCGACGACACTGTGTAATTACCAGCGAAAATGGTCAACAAGACGGAGCCCAACGCACACATAAATGTTTCAGCCGGTTGCACTGTGCGGCCAAATCGCGATGTCGAAAATAAAGAGGATGCCAAAATTACGAAAAACAAAATTGGACGAGTAACTCAAAACAATTATTGAACTCCCTTGAATAAACTGCGGATCTTTATGCATTTATAGCAAAATTGAGTACATGAAATTCAAAATTGTCGAAAAATTTTAAAAATTGAACATGTTCATATATAATTCATCCTCCATTAAAATCATTAAGGGAAGAAATGACATTCAATTTAGTTTCTATTTCTTGCAATCGATGCAACTCTTGAAAGTTCCCAGATTTCTCTTGAAAATACATCTAACGTCAAAATTACGAAAGACAAAACAGCGGTTTCAATATGGCGGAAAAAATTGAACATGTTCATATATAATTCATCCTCCATTAAAATCATTAAGGGAAGAAATGACATTCAATGTAGTTTGTACTTCTTGCAATCGATGCAACTCTTGAAACTTCCCAGATGCCTCTTGAAATTACATTTAACTTCAAAATTACAAAAGACAAAACGGCGGTTTCATATGGCGGAAAAAATTGAACATGTTCATATATAATTCATCCTCCATTAAATCATTAAGGGAAGAAATTACATTCAATTTAGTTTCCATTTCTTGCAATCGATGCAACTCTTGAAATTTCACAGATTTCTCTTGAGAATACATTTAACTTCAAAATTACAAATGACAAAACGGCGGTTTCAATATGGCGGAAAAAATTGAACATGTTCATGTATAATTCATCCTCCATTAAAATCATTAAGGGAAGAAATTACATTCAATTTAGTTTCTATTTCTTGCAATCGATGCAACTCTTGAAATTTCACAGATTTCTCTTGAAAATACATTTAACTTCAAAATTACAAATGACAAAACGGCGGTTTCAATGTGGCGGAAAAAATTGAGAATGTTCATATATAATTCAGCCTCCATTAAAATCATTAGGGGAAGAAATGACATTCAATTTAGTTTCTATTTCTTGCAATCGATGCAACTCTTGAAATTTTCCAGATTTCTCTTAAAAATACATCCTACAAAGGCAAAATGGCGGTTTCAATATGGCGGAAAAAATTGAACATGTTCATATATAATTCATCCTCCATTAAAATTATTAAGGGAAGAAATGACATTCAATGTAGTTTCTATTTCTTGCAATCGATGCAACTCTTGAAAGTTCGCAGATTTCTCTTGAAAATACATCCAACGTCAAAATTTCAAAAGGCAAAATGGCGGAGAAAACTGAACATGTTCATATATAATTCATCCTCCATTAAAATCATTAAGGGAAGAAATGACATTCAATTTAGTTTCTATTTCTTGCAATCGATGCAACTCTTGAAAGTTCCCAGATTTCTCTTGAAAATACATTTAACTTCAAAATTACAAAAGACAAAATGGCGGTTTCAATATGGCGGACGGGTACGGCAAAATTTGTTTGATTTTCATAAAAATTGGTGACTGAATGTTTTAGGTAACTCTCATTACGAATCTGGCGTTGAAATCTCAAAAGACGAAACGGCGGATGCAATAACTCCAACAAAAACCGGTGAACAGTAATATAAATCTAATATTATTATTGTGCATTGTACTCACTTCCAGGAACAGCATCCATCGCACACAGAAAACTGAATTCAACTATCTCGAAATTGTAAGCTCGCTTTTCGCCACCGAAGTTCGCTTGCACGACAAACTGCGCGACGAATGAACGCGATATTTGTGTTCCCACCATTTTTTGCAGGTATACACGGTAAGACCTTTCTACCTGGGTTTCCCCATAGAGACATTACGCGAGTACCCGGTGAGGCAAGGGCCTAACGGAAAATTCATTTCTGGCTTTTTGCCGCGTTTCAGCGATTTGGTCCCGCCGTGCGTCGCACGATCTGCTTATAGAGAAATAAAAAATAAAAAATAAAAAAATAGAAAAAAAACATACATCGGAAAAAGACGAAAAAATAGAACACGCGTCAAAGAACGTTTTTCTGGAACCCCGAGCGTCAACAGGGAATTCCGTTGTACAAACATTTCCGAAAACTGAGTAATCCGCGGGACAGAAGTTTTTTTTTTATCTATCCGCCCTCGAAAAATGTTTCAAGTCAAGCGATATTTATTCGGGCGGTTCTATTTGGAGAACGCTGTGTTTCGGTGTCAGCGATTCTTTTTTACCGTTGCGAAAAACTATGCTTTTTATCGAGCGGTTCGCGCACGCTCGACATCCGGTAATTCGACGCTGAAGACGTTTTAACGCGACGGAATCGAGTTTCGACGTTTATTTCCCAACTGTTCGAACCGCAACGCAGTGCGCTGTACGGTTGATCGAAAGGGTTCGTGTTCCACGAGAGGAGTGGATTCACGAAAATTTTGCAAGGCAGTTTGCAGCCGACATGGGTGGCGAGTGGAACGACACCGACTAAAGATAGCGGAAGATGAAACTGAATAAGACAGGTAACAAGTGCCGGGACCTACCCGCCGCGAATTTATAAAGATAGCATCCGGCGCAGATGACGTTCATTAGGTTCTTTATGACGCACTTTGCGGCAATGAACGATCGTAAAAGCGTCCATTAGAGGGACGCTGCCCTACCGTGATTTATAATCTGTCTTCAGTTCGTATTTACACGCTAGCAAACCGTTCGCTGTCAATTAATCCGCGGATCCGTAATAACGGGCGCCCGCGTGCGTAGATTGCACTCACCGGTATCTGAAACAGAAAACAAAACACCATTTTATAATTATTTCGATGAAATTTTCAGTACGCGTATAACTAACATAGATCTACAAAACGTATATTTTAAATTTTCATCGAGGACCCAAATAAAAAAGTTTAAAAAAATTTCATTTCCATTTTCGCATGTAACCAATGTAACGTAAACCAATGATTCTAATTGATTATAAAAATTCAGGTTGTTTGGTACAATTATAAAAAAGTTATTCTATTTTAAAGGGCGTACGAATACATTTTACACTCGCTGTATACGTATTGTAAATTGTTGGATACGTGGAATATTTAATGTTGAAAGTGGATTTGCAATGACTATGAACTTCTGTTTTCTTTTAACGAATTATTAAAATATATGCTAACTCCTGCAGGAGTAGTTTCAGAAAGAAATCGTAAAGTGGTTAATTTCCCTTAGGAGCTGCAATGTAATAAAAACATTTCTACAAAAATGAATGAAGGAAACGTAAATAATATTCTGTATGATTAAAGCAATGTTACAATTAAGAGAAATGTTTCTTATCGATGTCAATTCAAGTACCAAGTAGTTATGCCCAGCATTGGTCAGACATAAGTTTCTTTTTAACACAGTATAGTTACATAGAGGCATTGAGATTTGTAAATAATTCCAGTGACGTAATACTCCTTATTTTCTACTACGATTGAACACAATGAGTGGTAGACACATAATACATCGTTATCCTGGTTTCTCCATCAACAAAAGAATAATCATTGTCAGACGACTCTTTGAATTTTTAAACACAAAATCGCGTATTAACATAATTTAATGAACATCCATGAATAGTTCATGATAAAGCCGAGGAATTAGGCGACTCCATAGAAAAATGACGTAAAAGTAACGCTGCATATCGCTAATCGATATTTAAAATATAATACAAGATCTCAGGTGTATCAGTAGAATAAACCGATATAGCGCAGACCTGTCACTCTTCTTTAGATTATATAGAAAGTGCAACTCCTATTAAAATTAAAATCGATGTCGTTCCTTTTATAAAACTGGATCGGATATTTTTGACTAATAATGGGAATATAAGACGACTCTCGGTAGAAATATCAAGCATTTGTCGGACAAGCAGCTATCCATTCACGTGCCTCAAACATTTCGCGATAAAACGCATTGTGAAAATTATAATTCCCAAAAGGAGAGATGGGAACCTAAAATTTCATAATTTGGAGGACTCCAAATTCGACAATCCACGAACCCAAAAATTAAAAAATCCATGTTTAACAGGTCAAAATTGCTGAACAATTGTAATTGCAAGTTTAATTGCATCAGAAAATTATATTTTTCAAAAGGACAGACTGGAACCAAAAATTTAAAAATTTGAAGGACTCAAATTTAACAGTCCCGAAAATGTAAAACGCCATATTGAACAGTTCAGAATTGTGTCTAATCGCTTCAGAAAATTGTATCTCCCAAAAAGGCCACAGATGCGGAATAATAATTTCGTGTTCCATGCGATTCAAATTGAAAATCCACAAAGCCAAAAGTGCAACGATCCATGTTCAAAAATTGATCAAACAGTCAGCTAACCGCACGAAGCATCTCGAGCATCTCGCGTCGCGGCGTGTCAAAAAGTGTTACCTGTCAAAAGCCCGCGCGAAAAGCTACAATTTCATAATCCGCGGGACTAAAATTGGCGACAGCACGCGGCCGAAATGCAAAAATCCATGTTTAACAACTCGGTACCGTGAATAATGCGCGGAATATTACGACGACGGTGTAAACGGAAAAATACGGGCGGCGCTGTTCGCACCTAGTACCGCGGCTCATATTGTCCACGCCAATGAAACAACGTGAGTGCAATTTGCATAAACACTTTCGCACACTTTTCGCGGGCACTTTGAAACCATTGAGCCACGCGTATTACCATATGGACCGCGCTGGGCGTAACGACACGAGCCGCGACATAAATTTTTCAGTTTATGCCGCGGCGGTTTAGTTTTTCTTGAGAGCCCCTAACGCCGCCTGCTATGGCCCGATACACTCAGTATATTGATACTTCTCTGCGTGTACCGAACGGAACATGTCCCCGAACAGGGTCGATGCGTATAAATTGTCAGTAGATTGCACGATAGAAAATTACGACGCTGCTCCCTTCGACGCGGAGAGCGTTTCTGCCCATCGACTTCCGATGCGTCCGCCTAACCAATAACGCGGATAGATGATCGTCGCATGAATTCTGGATTCGTAAAAGACCGCCGGCGAGTCACTCTACTTTTATTCGGAACGATATTAAAGGTATTTGTTTGCTTTACGACGGCAATACCAACATCGTACCGCGGTGCTCGCCATTTTGCGTTCCGGTTAAAAACACGTTGCATCCGTCCGTATAAAGGTTCTAGCAGCGTCAAACATCGGCTACATTTTTCAATGTTTTTGTTGCTAAATAAAAGTAACAAGAAACAAAATTCTATGTCTTTATTGTCAACATTTAGTTATATGTTGCATTATAAAATTTTCCATTTCTCGCAAGAAATAATGAAAATAGTCTTATTCGTCGTAGCAGTGAAATAAAGAGAAAAGCCTGAACTTCACTTGTTATTTTCTCAATTATTACTTGAGATATTTCGATAAAATAAAAGTGAAAACGAAGCTTCGATCTAGCCTCATGCTACATATTTTTTTCAGAATTTTACATCAGTTATTAATGGTTGAAAAATAGTTTAAAAAATAGTCTTGAGTGACCACGTTTAAAAAACAGGTATAATTATATCTCGATGAAATGGGTAGAACGTTGTTACATAGTTTTAAATAGTTATGCAGATTTAATATAATTTATTACAGTTAAATTCAAGACTGTGGAACAATTTAAGGAAAGGAGGAATTCGATTTCGGAAACACTCCGTCCAAAAATATTCCAAAAATTTCAATAAATGCATTTTCATGAAGCGACCTTCATAGGAAAATAAAAAAAAATTTAGCATGTACACCGGGGTGAGCTCGAAACAATTGCCGACAACAGAAGCTTCTGTCAATCGGCAGGTATTTTTCATTTCCGGATTCGGGTTCCTTGCAATTGATTGTCTGCGATGAAAAAGTGGTGACGGGGTTGAAGTGGGGGGTAAAAGTGAACAATACAGTGACATGGCGTGTGCGAATTGCGTGGGCGACGTGGGCAAGACATCGTACGGAACAGTATGACTGCCATAAAGTATTCAAAAGGAGACCGGCTAGCGTTTTCAGTGTCGTTGGGAACCGTTGTTTGACTTATAGGAAAACAATCGTCGAATAGTCGGTATTATTCGTGCGTGATCGGTGCGGTGAAAAGCAAATTGCTAGGCACGAAATTGATTTCCCGCCATTGAATTGCCTCTGTCCTCTCCGCCCCCACACCCCCGCCCCTCAAGCAAAATCTTTGCGGCTATGTGTTGCACCGTGTGTAGCACGTGTGTAACCGAAATGCAACTGACGGATTCATGGGCGGAGGAATGACAAAAAAAATACTCTCGCGGACAATAGAGGCTATCTTAACCATAGCTATCCGCTGATCGCCGCTTTTTTTCCGTCAACCGCTGACTCTTGTTGCCTTTTCGCCGCGAGCGCCCGCTGCCAATTTCGCCGAAGACCGAGCGAAACCTTCTACGTGTCGCGTGACGATCAATGTCATTTTGACGTGCGAAATTGATGGTACAAATTAATGTAAGAGCATAGAGATGTTTAATATAATTATTCTTTATTAATGAGAATAACACGACTCCAATTAATATACAACAAGGCACGATGCAACTGCTTCGCACACCGTATAAACATATAATTCTGTCACCGTAATTCGTGTTCGTAGTCCGTATTCGTATTCGTATTCGTATCATATCGTATCGTATCGTATCGTATCGTATCGTATCGTATCGTATCGTATCAATGAGCTCTGCCGTGCGTTTGTTTTAACGTGAAACTGTCCCCGCGGCGCGGACGCGTCCTTTTATATGTTTCGCGATAGAACTTTCTGGAAATTAATTAATCGTTTACGTTTGTTTTTGATATGTCGCGGAACTCGCATATACACACACATTTGTATGCAGGAGAGTTCTAGAACCTCGATCAGATGTTTTCCTTTATTGATTATGTTTGAACTCTCCTTTTCTACGCCTAAAAAGCTTCTTGAAAATGATGACACCGAATCAACTCGATTTTCCATGATTTTGATTACAATAGATAATATTCTTTCAACGATTTGTTGATGTTCCTCTAAAAATATTACAAAATTTCTGCGAATGTTCATTGTTTACTCGCTAACGTATTAATTTATAGTCTCGGAATGAGAATTTGTGCAAATATGTTAAATACAAAAGGTTTTAGCCCTTTGCACTCGGAGCTATTTCAACTCGAAAATTAAACATTTCTTCCGACCTAGAATAATTCCATTGTATATATAATTTCTTTCATTTTATGGATATGAGACTGATACAATACCTCGTACAATACTTGAATGTTTAGTGATTGGTTAGATACCGACGTATCGAATAATGCAAACAATATTTTAAATAATGGTACAGCAATTTTTAGCGGCGCCTCGGAAGCACAACTCGAGTGCTAAGGGTTAAATAATCAAGTTTCAAATTCGCTCGCAGTAAAAAATTAAGAAGATCCAAAATAGGATTGAAATAGTTCGAGACGTCTTTGGAACTGGTCTCTTCGCAAAAATTCGCAGCGTCTTTCCCCCTCCATCGTCCGACAAATTGGCTCATCTCGTTACGGAACTTTTGTTGCGTGACGTTTCCGTATCCCTGAACAATCGGATGGCAACGACCGGGTGGCCAGGACGAGGCGATTAGCGTGAATCAAAAGCGGTCGTCGACGTTCGTTAGCCCCCGGATGTAAACAAATTATTTTACGGCCGTCACCTATACACGGGGACGAGTGTTTTTCTCTGGTCTCAGGATCAAACCCGTGGGATTAAGTTCACAAAAGCGTTGTCTTATCAGGTTCCTTGCAGCCGTGTAATATTGCATTCACGACCAAATTCATAATCAGATTACGGTGTACTATAGGTTGGAGTTTCAACTTTGCGCTTAATTAGCAGGCGATGGAGCCGGTTTGCCTCATAGTGTCCACCGGGGTATCAGCCCCGATGTTTAACTTGGGCTGATCCAGAAAACTGAACTTTTTGCAATTAATTAATTCAAACAGCTTCGAAAATTTAATTAATTCCGCGCGGTTGCCCTGCCGTCATTGATCGGCCCGAGGAGCCATTATTAAAATTCGCAACAGATATATATATATACATATTCAATCAGAGGGGATACATGTTCTTCTGCATTGTGAAATTTTGCTACGAATACGAGAAGATGTACAATCCGATCGTAACGGTTTTATGCGTTTACAACAACAATGAGTAGATCAACTGAAAAATATAAAATGCATCTAAAGAATAGGCTCATTCAGAGTCATTAAGAATTTAATTATTGTAGAAGAATTAACGTGTCTGAAAATCTTGTTTAGATCGATAACGTTGACGACATATTCCAAGATCAATTAAATAAAGAAGGTGTATCCTTTTCTATATAAGTACCAGTAGCAAGGTATCGTATTACAGTAATGCCGACATTACTGTCCAACAGCCGTATTTTTGGTGGACAGTAATTCTGGTGATGTGATCGTATTTTTGTTACTTCAAAGGTGAGTCCGAACAGGACAATGAAATTCAAAGGAGAAGCCGAACATAGAGAAGGACAGAACGAGTGTCTCTTTCTTTCCAATAGGCTGTCGTTCCTTGCGACCGAAACTTGAATCGTCGATTTAACCAATAAATACAAGTGGAATTATATCGTGTTTGGTCTTATATTAATCAGAAAAATTCCAGAAATACGATAGTAAAATTTCATAAAAAAAATCATGAAAATTAAGAAAGTTGAACATTTCGATTCATTCGAGACAATGCGTGGTGTTTACACCGATATACCCGATCCGAGATCAATCATCGGCCGCCAGTGGAATGAGTAGGCACTGGACTTAGAACCCGGTGTTGACTCTGGACAGTAAACCCGACTTTACTGTAGCGTTAAAATACGAAT
>CM052196.1:10040025-10054026 GCA_028455805.1 Lasioglossum figueresi | reverse complement strand
CAAGAAATATTACTCTGAGAACACGTTCGAACAATCTAAATATCTCAGTGTATCACTTTCAGCTGGTTTAAATGATTGGAAAAAGAAATAAATGTCTACGCAGCTGCTGTGTCTTACTATTAACCCTTTGCACTCGGAGCTATGTTAAAATAATTCCATTTTATATGAAATTGACATAAAACCTCATGCAATACCTAGATGTTTAGTAATTGATTAGATACCGATGCATTTAATAATAAACAATATTTTGAGTTATGGTACAGTAATTTTTAGTGGTGCCTCAGAGTCGCCATTCGAGTGCTAAGGTTTAATACAGATACTTTCCATTTTACATGAAAATCTAAATTAATTTAAGTTTATTAGTTTTATAATACTGCAGACTTTAATCTTATATTGCAATTTCATTGCAGAAAGTGATTTGTAAAATAATTTTGGACCCTGTAGACAGATCAATTTCTTTCGGTTAATCCTGAGATGCTCGAGTTTTGTTTGACCCACGTTTCAAGATTCTCGTGCACTTCCTAGGTCCGCGATGATTCACTGCAGCCGAGTGTCGTTTATACTAAGCACAATAAGACCGGCGTGTTTCAAAGAAGTATATTTAGAGACGGATGTACAGAGTTAGTCGCGGAAATGCTCCACTGTTCGTCACGAGAAACGCCATGAGTTTTATCAGTCTCCAATATCGAATTTCTTCGAGCAACAATTCGACGTTTTTCCACATTTTGCATTTTTCTTAGCATAATGTCCTACAACAGCAAGTAGCGAGCTTGATATAAAGATTCTTAATGAGAGACACCCACCGTTCTCACACACTTTATTTTTCTTTTTTAGTGTAATTTTACCACTTAAGAGTATCAAGTCACTTAATTTCATATTGTAAAAATCCTCCATAAGAATTTTTTAAAACAGCAAGTACTTGATATCATAGAGAATCTTAATGAGAGACACGCACGTTCTCAACACACATTTTCCTTTTCCAGTATAATTTCACCTAGGAGACGCAGTCCTTAACGCGATCCAGCAGAGTTAGTAGGTGAAAGGGTGAAATTGATTTACAGAAAGGTGAAATTTTGACTTGCAAAAGGGTGAATTTGGAGTGCGAAACCTACAAACTGTCATCAACAGTTTCAAAATTTTTGATCGGGCCGCGCGTTTGACGCGAACGCGTTAAACATACTCGAGAGTGGTCCATTAAAGAAGACCGCTGCAATTTCGCGTATGTGCGTTCTAAGATTATTTCATTCAGCCAGGAAAAACGTTCTCTCTCCGAGGAATCCAAGAAAATTATATTTCAGATGGGACGATGCTGGATGATGGGTGATTAAAGATTCACATAGACGAGCGTTCCCTGTATCACATTTCGGCTTGCTCTTCATTTTTCTTCCCCTCGGTCCAACATTGAAGAAATTGGGAATAAAGGGAAAACTGAAACCGGGAGGAAAAGGGAAGAAGAAGAAGAGATGGAAGGAAGGGAGACAAGATGAGACGGAGGAGATGAAGCAGCAAAAGCTGCGTTGAAAAGACAGTGTCCACGTGACTATAAATTCGTAGAGTCAAGATGTATTTATACGCAGGAATTAATTCGGCGCCAGAGCGAATTAACCTTCTATGGCGTCCTGCCAGCCTTGGACTCTCTGTTGATCCGATGGAATTTAACAGCCGCGGATGTAATTAAACCTGCCGCCACTCGGGAAAAACGTCACCGAACTGTGACGTGTCCATTTTGATAAAAATTTCCGAGAATTGCCTTCATGGAAATTTTCAATCCGATGTTCAAGCTTCAGCTATCCGTTGATTTAGCGAAGTAAAATTATTCTACACCAACTTTGGGAAATAGAGAATACGTAGAAATGGATTTCCACCGTTAACAGTCAACGATTAGACTGCGGATTTGATTTATTTCAGTGGAAATTAGAGGAATTCAAATATTATTAGAACGTACAATTGATTTGGACGATTTTTATTTTGGATGAAATTCTGTAGGTGATATACAGGGTGAGTCCGAAGAAACAGAACACATAAATATCTCCGTTAGTTTCCGTTGTACAAAAAAACTTCTTAGGACAAAGTTACACTGTTCGAAGGGCCACATGTAACGGTGTAAGGGAACAAATTTTCAAGATCATTTTTTTATGAGATTTCAAGGTCATCGATGTTTTTTTAAATGGAACGATATATCTTCGTTAACGAAACGTTGTAGCTGACAATATAACGAATTCATCCGTGTAACACAATATGACCTGCAAATGACCTTCAACCCAGAAAAATGGAATAAATAAAATTCAACGTGAAGATTCATTTGCTTTATTTCTGTTACGCAAAATGTTCAAAAATATTCCCTCGAGCTGCTATACATTCAAATGTATCGCGATACACAACATAATAACAGATTCGGTGTTGACAGGAAGACATTTATGATATACATTCACCTATGCGTTCGTACAGAATCGTGTTTATCAACTACTAATTACTCTGAAGACCTTTTCGCTATCAGATTTCCACTGTTTATAAGATTTCTAGTCGATCAGTTTATCGATGAACGTTTCGCAATGGGTTACTCGAAGGAAGATAAGATTGATATGATTTTCATTTATAGAGAAAGTCGACAGTGTTTAAGAGAAGCAGTGCGGTTGTACAAGGACCGATTTCCTAATCGTAATTGTCCATCAGTTTCCGAATACTCCAATTTGATAAATAAATTCCGTGAAACTGGTAGTGTTGAAAATAAAAAATGTACGAAGGTGAAGACTGTAAGGAATAAAGCAAACACAATTAATGTTCTGGCAGCAGTGGATACAAACCCTCATACCGGTACGAGGCAAATCGCACGAGAAAGTGGCATTAGTCAAAAATGTGTAGCGCAAATACTCCATGAACAAAAATTTCACCCCTTTCACCTATCAATTCACCAAGAACTTCATGGCAGAGACTATGCAAATCGTGTAAACTTTTGCCAGTGGGGATTGAGACAATTGATAAACGATAGAGCATTCTTTAATCAAGTATTATTTACCGATGAGGATACTTTTGAACATTTTGCGTAACAGAAATGAAGCAAATGAATCTTACGCGTTGAATTTTATTTATTCCATTTTTCTGGGTTGAAGGTCATTTGTAGGTCATATACAATATTGTGTTACATGGATGAATTCGTTATTTTGTCAGCTACAACGTTACGTTAACGAAGACATATCATTCCATTTAAAAGAACATCGATGACATTGAAATTTCATTAAAAAATGACCTTCAAAATTTGTCCCCTTACACGGTTACATGTGAAAAATAATAGTTACGTTCAATTGCTCGGGTCGCGTCGTTTTAAATTTGATTTGCCCGTAATTCACCTAACAAACGCATGAAATTTAATAATCTGAGAAGGTTGATGTTCGCGGGCTTCGCCGGACACGAAAAATTAGCTTATTGCTTGGCGGAGCGCGCGAAGTGCATACTCCTCGGCGAACGGGGTCGCTCGAATAATTATTTCGAAACGGGTATTATACAAGGCCGGCACCGTGACTGCGTTAGAATAATTTTAGTTCGGGAACATTTCAAGAGCCCCATTGTTGTTCTCATAATGCCGGTGCTCTGTGTATCGTTTACGTCAGGCTGCCGTGTGCGTTGCACCGGCAGACATTGATGCAACGATTCATGGCCACGTCCATTCTGCAATCCGAATATCATTCCGCCGCATCATTAACACCGTGTTACGAGACTATAGTAATTAGACACACTCTCTCTCTCTGTGTGCTTGCTACCTCTCCCTCTCTCTCTCCCTCTCGCTCGCTCGCTCTCTCTTTCGCACTCTGATCGATTGTACTTGTAACCAGATCGTCGGACGGACAAAAGCTGGAGACTTGGTACACGATAATGCACTAACCCAGGTATTGCAGGACGGGGCTGGTGCAACGGGACCGAAACCGGAAGTCGAGGCGATTAATTATAAAAGGAGAACGGCCCGTGATCGCTCCTTTTTAACCCTTTCGGTCTGATGGGACATATGTGTACCAGTAATGTTTCTGAGATTTTGTCGAACAATATGTGTTATTTTGCACTCTCCGAGCTTGTTTGAGAAGGTAGCGGCACCTCTGATCAGTAATTATGACGGCGAATGACGTAAGATGCAAGATCATTTTTTTTAAAGTAATGTACAATGGCTGTTGGAGTCACAGAAAAATATATTTATTATAAATGAGAATGTAATTTCTATTTGGCTCGTGTTTTGTACAATTTTAGTTTTGCACTGAACATCCCCTGTCTAATAATAACAAATATATATCCGAATGTAAAGAAGTCAAAGAGCGGGGTACGGAAATTTTGTTGGCCTCGATACAACAGCTAAAGGTTGAAAATGCCGAGTCACAACGCAGGAGTGCAAACAATTAATTTGTTGGTTGTCTCGATTAATTAAAAAATTAGAACGGCCCAGCTGCTTTAACCCGAATATTCTCCAACCGTTGTGAAGAATATTTGTTCGCATGCACGCGCATACACATTCAGGATCCGCGACGACGGCGACGCTTCAACGCAAGCTGCACTTTGACCCTCCTTCGGCTGAGAGCTCGAAGTGGATTTGCGCGCGGCGTGTTGCGTTTCTCCTTTTCTCTCCTTCTGCTCCCCCCCTCTCTCTCTCTCTCTCTCTTTTTTCTTTACCCTTTTTTACTTCTTCTTAAACCCGCGAGGAAATGTGCCAATTTCGGAAACGAGATTTTGAGAAGGAACTCCGTTTTAGATAGCACGGGATTTGAAACGCCGGACGTTGCATACGAATGCACCGGAGGATCTTTTACCCGCGCTCCACGGTGCACGATGCAACGGGGTCCCGCTGCCGCTGCACTACGAGAACCTTTCCCGAAGAATTTCTCGTCTCGCGAGACGATCCCCGGGATCCACGTTTTATTTGTATGCGATCTAGTCGCGATGGTGGTGGGCGTTCTTCGATCGGCCAGGTTAATGAGAAATGTCCTGAATCCTTCGCGAGGCAAGCAGTTTTCTAGTTAGAACAATGGACCATTTTACTATCATTACTTACAGCATGTTATAATATGGGTAGACTCGTGTTTTGTCCTTAGAAAAATGTATAATCCATGCAATTTTGATTATTTTTACTTAAAACTTGTATTTACTTCAAATACCCATGAATATGTGTGCAATATCCTAAAGTAGACAGTTTATTCGTTTGCCCGAAAAGAATTCCCAAAGATCGGTGAAAAATGGCACTCGAAACTAGAATGTACCTCCTGCAAGTGCAAATATCATTATCGGTATTTAAAAATGTTATAACATTGATAGATTCGTGATTGAAACCCCTAGAATTATATTACAGTCGGTTATCAAATTATTACAACTCCTTGTCCATTCTAGATTTGAGTGCCATATTTTATCAAATTTTAGAAATTATTTTCAGGCGAACTGTTCAACTCTCTGCAATAGGATTTTGCGCACGTATTCATGGGTACCTGAAGCACATACGTGATTTTTTAAAAGTGAAAATAATCAAAATTGTCTTAGCTATACAATTTTTTATACAGTACGTTTTAAGACCGTTTATGTGCACATGTCGAAGTACCTGCAACCGCAAAAGAAAAACAATAAACCTCGGGAAATTACATTATTGATATACTACGATAATAATTTTGATTTAAAACATCAAAAAGGAGTCAAAAATAATTCTGCATTAATTTTACTGCCATTTTTTACCAATCTTTGAGCATTATTTTCAGGCGAACTGTTCAACTCTCTGCATTAGGATTTTGCGCACGTATTCATGGGTACCTGAAGTACATACGTGATATTTTAAAAGTGAAAATAATCAAAATTGCCTTAGTTATACAATTTTTTATACACTACGTTTTAAGACCGTTCATGTACACATGTCGAAGTACCTGCAACCCCAAAAGAAAAACCATAAACCGCAGGAAATGACATTATTGATATACTACGATAATAATTTTGATTTAAAACATCAAAAAGGACTCACAAATAATTCTGCATTAATTTTAGTGCCAGTTTTTACCAATCTTTGAGAATTATTTTCAGGCGAACTGTTCAACTCTCTGCATTAGGATTTTGCGCACGTATTCATGGGTACCTGAAGTACATACGTGATATTTTAAAAGTGAAAATAATCAAAATTGCCTTAGATAAACAATTTTTTATACAGTACGTTTTAAGACCGTTCATGTACACATGTCGAAGTACCTGCAACCCCAAAAGAAAAACTATAAACTGCAGGAAATGACATTATTGATATACTACGATAATAATTTTGATTTAAAACATCAAAAAGGAGTCGAAACTAATTCTCTGTGCATTAATTTTCTGCGCGTGATAGACCGAAATAAATTATACGAAATTAATTGTTGTGCTGTGGCGTTTCGAGGACACACTATGTACGTCGTCTGGGCCGGAACGGTTAAACCGGGGATCGATGATTGTCGCGGATAATTCGCGCACAAAGTTGAATAATAATTCAATCTTGCCAATCTCCGAGTAGAATGCCTCTGCCTCATCGTACTCTTATTGTTCCCGAGAACCCGGTTCCATTCAGCCAGTCGGTGAACTAACCTTACGAATATGACTACGTCACTGCGACGACGACGACGCCGCGCCGGTGTGTACATCCACAACAGAAACTACTGAAATCCTGACGTAAATACACAATGCCAAAGCTCATATTGCATACAGGTTCAAGCGGCAGACACGGGGAGTTTGGTAATTTAACCGAAATCCAGACTCCTGTTCCATTCACCACCTAATAAAGCAAAAAGCCATTAATGCTATTGTTGCCCCGGCTTTTCGGTGCTTCCGAGGAATTTCGGGGCTCGATGTTCCTTCTTCGAACTTCGATTTTAACGATACAATGCGCCCCGAGACGAGCCATCCGACTCCCGATGAGAATACGATTTCCTCGCGTTGCCCGCTAATTTCCGAGGGAAATACGAGATAAAGCGAGAATGAAATGCGATATTGCGATCTGGATGTTCTGCATAGATTACAATTCATGCTTCAAAATGTTGCTCTGCTCGGTCAATTGTCATAAAAATTTTGGAACTTTTTGTATTCGATTCATTTTCCTTTAAATTGACGCGTGGACTGCGCTTGATAAGATTATACGCGACGTGCTTAAATTGGGGAGTGCAATATTTATTCGTCAACAGTTTCTTCATTTATTAAAAGCAATTTTTTATCGAGAAGGTTGCAAGCATCTTCCTAATCTTAAAATCACAATTATACACATTTGCAATTAGTCGTGGCAGGGTTTTGTGAGTAAGGTGTAGAATGTGTGTTTGACACGTGTATATTTCATTTATGAATTCAATTTTAATATTTTGAAATATACCTCGAAAATGTTTAAAGTACTAATAAGCGATCGAGCATATAACTATCAATATTCCTTCACCGAATAGCAGCCCGAATTGCTTTGAGATACGCAAAGTTTTGTTCGATATCGACATATCGGATAACTGTGGAGGTGGGATAGACGTTTCACAATGAAAAAAATTCGAGTCTCTTTAATGTTCATTAATCAGTCTACAATTAAGCTAGGGAGAAAGTGAGATCAATTTCATAGACATACTTGCGAAATTAAAAAATATTTTGAAATATGTTAAAAAATGTGTAAATTCAAGAGATAAAAGTTGTAATTAAATGAGAAACATGTTCTTCGACATGTACAACATGTAACTGTGAATATAAAGTATGTTAATAATCTACTGGCAATGGCCATGCAAATAAGATAGTGTCCATTGTCTTTGTCAAGCAGACTATAGAAGAATAAAAATAAAATATACCTGCATAATAGTATAATGCATAAAATTTACAGTTTAATTACAAAATTCTCAGTTGATTAAGTTACAAGGGTGGTTTGTGAGGGTGTGACTAACCGAGTTTTAGAAAGAATAATCAGATATTATTATTAAGCACAAAAATAATTATAGACATTGATGGAAGAACCAACAAAATCATAAATTTAAGGATCGAATACATTAAAATAAATGTCCCAAAAATGGCAATGTCACTTTCGATCATGCCCTAAAACAAGTCATATTACCAAGACAATTCAAGCCACAAAGAATCGAAGATCCAAGAGCATAGAAACAAACAGAATAATAACACAGTGTCCCTTTGCAGTGTCCCATTTGTTCATAACTAAAGAGCCCAGCTACGATACCTAGATAATTCAATACACAAAGATTACAAGGTCCAACAAAATCATAAATCTAAAGACCAAATATACTAAAATAAATGGCCCAAAAATGGCAATGTCAGTTTCCACCATACCCTAAGCCTAGCAAGCCTAAGCGTACTGTGGGAATTAATTGAAATTCGAGATAGGGAATAAAACAATTTAATAGAATTTGAACAATAAGTACACGTGTTAAATATGTCAGCACAGCTCAAACTCGCTGCAACTCGTACCGCTCGCTTCGACGCGGAAAACAACTCTGCTCGTTCGCCCATCGGTATTTTCCGAAGAACCCTTCCCCTTTAGCTTTCCCAGGGACCTTCGGACTTTCCCGACGGCCCAAACGCTTCCTCTTTATGGCCCACGCAGGCATCACGCAAACCTCACGTTCGGTTCCTAAAAATTACGCTTCCTGCGGATGATCGTAAATCCTAAAACATGAGTCCAGGCTCGGCGACGGTTGTGACAAATTTACGATGCTACAATACCGAAACCTAAACTCTTCCAATATCCACGAGCATGGTAACTAAAACCACTCGATGAGTTGTGTGGTACACCACACACCGCTAGACGCATGTACGTACACGTGAATTGCAAGAAAGCCTAATTTTGCGTTTTTCAGGCGATATTCGCATTATTCGACAGAATTTAGCGGAGCCGCGAGAAGAACTGCTGGAACAAATGAAAATGCAGCACTGTCGCGACAGCATTTCTTCTCGCGGCTCCGCTAAATTCTGTCGAATAATGCGAATGTCGCCTGAAAAACGCAAAATTAGGCTTTCTGGGATAGTAGGTGCGCTAGATGCATCTTTTATGTAGCGATTGCGACTATGGAGAGGTCCTGTTACGTCGTGTGTTTGAGGCGACACTCACGGGTGATGCGCGGATGGATTCCACTCAAGTTTGTAAGGCTTGAGCCCGGTTTGATCGCGGACGCGTCGACCCGCGAATGTCCTCGCACGAATGTTACTACCCGCCAAATTAATATTGGGTAGCCGGTTCAATGGGTTTAGCGATTACATAAGACAAAATCGGTTCGAATTATGATAGAATACGTTAAAAGAGCGTTTCGTCCCGGACCTGCTACTGGACTCGTCGGTAAGGCTGATCTAGCAGGTCCTGCCTTGTACGCTAGCGCACGCGAGGGGTTGTCGATCGTTTATGACGCGGAATTTAGCGCGGTTGTCCCGATCGCTGGACAACGAACTATCGCAACGTAACGTCTCGAAAACTTGTCCGGTATGAATGACAAGACAACGGCCGGTGCGTTGTACTTGTCTAACCGAGGATTAAAGATGTTGCTTGTCCGAAAGCCAAAATATAACTGACGGAACTCGATTTCCTATTCGAACGCGACGAGGAAAAAGATATACCGATTGGTTCCTGCCGAACGTTGCATTTATCAATCAGCATGCTTCCACTGTTTATCCTTCTCGCTGATCCGAAGGAGCGTTGGGAAGAAGGCGCTACGGTTCCCGGTAATTCGACACTGCCCGTGACGGTCCGGGCGGTCGCTCAGAAGGACCAATTCCACGGCACATAGTTGTTTAAGATATACACATTCGAGACATTTGCCAGATATCTCGAATGGTCGCCGGATGACGCCTAATTTACGACATCTTCGAGGAAGATGTTTAGTCACGAACGTACTCTAAATATTGTTCAAAAGAAAGCTACGTCTCGTGTTTCTGCGCGACGGAACAGGTCCCCAATATGCATTAGCGAGACGCTATTTTCCTTATCCCGGGACCCTTGAAATTCTCGTGTACGTACATGCGTCCACAGCAAAAAATGCGGGGTGTTTCTCTATCGTGAGAATCTGGTCGGGGGCGTTCATTAGCACACTGGATTGTCCGTAACAGTGGCGATGATGGTTGATCAGAGCGTGCCGGAAGGGAAATCGGGTTTCGGGTATCAGAGATCGAGGGCGATCGTCGTGTAAAGACTTGTAAACCAGGCGTGCCGCAAGCTGAGGGTGGCCGTTGTGGAAGTGGCCGCAGATAAACACAAACGCGACGAAGCGGTTTAGCTGGAAGGTATCCTAACTTAGGGGCGCTTGCGCGGCGTTAGGCTTACAGTAGGGGGCTTGGATGCAGGGCGGGGGGTTTCTTCTTATCGGGCCGAGAAATATATTGGGTTCCGGTTCGCGTTACGTACGATCTGAAACCTCATATAGTAGGCGTGTTCGCGTAATTAAGCCGCAAGAGATTTGCATACGATCCGACAGATACACACCGTCGTCGTCGTCGTCGTCGTCGTCGTCGGGCCGCCAACCGGGTCGCGTGGTTGCAAATGCCATCCCGTGGAGAAGAAACGACTACACCCCTAGCTTCTGCCAGACAGCGGGGCTGTGTTAAACATGTTTTTGCAAGGGTGTCGCAACGTAAAAATTCTTCAATTTAATGGAAGTTCGCCGCAGCGGAGCGGCCGGATGTAATTAACGCGGAAACGTCGCCGGGGACAGTGCGAACCGTTTAATTGGATGGCTGGAATTGTAAGAAGCTTTGGGAGGAGGGGCCAACTGCATTCTGACCTTTTTGCGAACAAGTAATTCCCTTTGTATGATGTAATTAGTGTGACCCCGGAACCCCTTTCCCCATGACGTAACCGGATCGCCAAGACTTCAGAGGATTTTGTAAAATCCGACCCTCGAATGCTGTCTTCGACGCTGCGAGGTCCTATTCGGCTTTTATGCCACTGCTTTTGATATTTGAAAAATCACGGTTCAATCGGAGCGCGGCTACTGCGCGCGATTACCTCGTCCACGTGGAATCTGTCCTTCGGTCTTGGATGCTCGTCTTCAATAGCTTCGTAACGTTCTTATTCATTCCAACGTGGAAGTGTTATAATTAGACTGCGACTTTCTATGCAAAATTGAAATTGTTCGTCTACAGAATGTCCCAAAAAAGTTGTACTTTTTTAATCATATCGGAGTCAAGTAATTGCATGTCACTTTCGTATTACCCAGGGTAAAATAATTACATAATTTGATTCAAATTGCAATTGCTTCGCAAACTTTTGCTAACGGTGTATCGTTTTTCCGGCTCGCGCACGGAAATAAATAATACAGAGCCCATAAAACGACTCTGGAAATAAAATCAATGAATTACCCAGAAGCCGGTAGAACGTACTGTACAGTAAATTAGCATTCCCGATGCAAGTACGCGAGCAAACATGTGAAACACTGAGCGTTAAGAACGTTGTAATGTTATCCTACGAAATCACTGTGGGAATGCGTTTACTCTGTATGAAACCAACATTGTATTTCTGAATGCGGGATCGAACAACGAAGTTTATGAAACGAAAACAAAACTTGCGTTATAGCAATCGAAACTGCGATCTCGAGCACCGGGTTTAGGTTTGCAGAAGAGTTTTTATCAAACTTTGCAAGAGCGGAATTTTTAGAATTCTGTCAGTGCTTGGTTGAATGGATATTTAGGTCGCCTTTTTCTAGGGAATCGATCAATGGAAAAAGGGCAGCGAGTTGTGAAACCGCTGAAACCTACGTTGTAGGACTAAAACAATCGAAAAGCCAGCTGATGAAGTGTGTTCGATAAGGGAACTGCTTTCTGGGAGGGAGAACTTCGAGTCTGAAGCTTTTGTGACCCAGAACGCAAATTCTCCTTGCAAATGGAAAGCTGAATCGCTCATAATCAAATTACGCGAACTCCTTTTTATTAAAGAATAAAATATTTTGCTTTATGCATGAATTTCTTGATTTATGCTTCACAGAAGTTGTAACTTAACATTCATACTAAACAAAAAACTAAATTATTTTCATTTCATACGGTAGGTTTCAAATATATTTAAACACTAAATTTCCGATTCGAGTTGAACTATAATAATTTTGTTAAAATAATAGTACAATAATAAATTTGGACTCATTTTAAAGTCCGAAGAATTTACTTTCGTAGGTTAAACAATTGAGAACACGTTTTGATCGAAAATGCTACAAATTGAATGGTCTTGAAAAGCATGAAAAAATTTGTTTCTGATTGGTATTTATTACAGATCTGAAGATTGAATCTGTCCATTTACCCGCACTGTTTAAAAACTTAATCGGCGATTTTTGTTTGTAAAAACAAAAAGTTCTGGTAACGAGTAGGTAAGACATTAAAAATACCAATAACAATTTTTATGTTGCATAAAGATCCGCAGTGACAATTATCACAATATTAGTATTGCGAAATCCTCGGTCTAGTAGCTTCCATCAGGTGTTTCTCTCGTTTCCGAATGCCGGGAGAGACCGCAGGCGTCGATAAAAGCGGGGCCACCCGGTAGACGTTTCCAACAAGTGTTATTCACAAAGCACCGAACGTGCAAACACAGTAGCCTAATTCGGGGCTGCACAGCGCGACGAGGCGGGAGCCAAGCTGTTGCGTTCCAAGCAAACTCCAAGCAGTGGACCGTCAACCCTCGAGAGTGCACACAAGCCGAGGGTATCAGGGCTGAAAAGTGTCCCCATCAAAATTCGAAACGGGCCATCGATTCCCGTGGGATTCGCCGTCAACGTTTCCGCATTACAACTGTAATTTTCCTAGTTCATTAAATCGATAATCCGGGATCAGGGGGTCGCGTTTAATTGGGCCGGGTCCTTTTCAACAAATCGACAGCTCTCGTGTACCAACCCGCGCACCGTTCAAGGGATGAGAATCGTTCCGGATGATTCATAAAACGTGGACACATCCGATCGATGTAAGTCCGAAATATAAAATGCTGGGAGACGACATCTGCCGCGTCCATTAGCTCATGATATCAGGTAATCATTAGCGGGGGCCAACATGTAGAATTTACTGGCTCGTTAGTACGACGTGCCCGAGTACATATGTGCGGGGGCGTGCGCTCGCGAGAGCCCCCGCGTGCAATAGTGCATATATATGTATATACATATGCCGACGGCATTTACAAACGCAGACGTCGCACTGCACCATTTCTCCCGGGCTATAAAGTTTCTTAATTTATACTTGTCGATACCGTTGACCGAGTAAAACCCGTTTGGGGAATACGTTTAGGAGTAAACGCAAAAAATAACGGTCCACGGAGTGCGCGCCAGCACCGAGAGAAAGGAAAGAACGGAGAAGTGCTCTCCAATTATTCTTAACCGGGCGTACTTTATCGAGGAAATATTCGAGCCACTTCGATATCCGTGTTTCAACACTCGACGGACCGGGGAAACGCGGAAAACGCTTCGCCGGACGACGGAACTCTAAACCATGGATTAGGTTGGCAGTCACTATTAACCCTATCGGGGCAGATTCGCCATCAAGATACCGAACAGAATATGTGCTTTCATTTTCTTTAAAAGTTTTAGATCGAAATCAAATTTATTTGATTGTACACCGCGGATTTTTACGCGTTCTACCGAACAGGCACGCGGTTTACTTGATTTTTCTCCATCGCTAGGATAGAACTTTTTTATTTCGTTGCCAATAATGTTTCATACGAATGACCTCTATTAATGTTTTTTTATGAAACTTGTGGAACTTGTGAAACGAGCCCGAACATGACACAGTTCGACCAAGAAGTATAAGACGATAATGTTTATTCGAAATCAAATAAAATTCTTCCACCTTTTCTTTTGGGAATCTTTTCTTAAATGAAATGTATAGTTTCAAATGGGACAGTAAATGTTCGTATTTTCGTATCATATATTTATATAGTTTTATATACAGAGTGTATCCGTTAAGTTATGTCACCATTTTTTAGGCATTTCCAGTAGTGCAATTAAAAAATGTTTTAGACAAAAGTTTCTCAGTACTTGACGAGCTACATGTTCGCATATTCTTAAATCTGAAAAAATGTTTTTTACGTAA
>CM052196.1:9988893-10036382 GCA_028455805.1 Lasioglossum figueresi | reverse complement strand
TGGTGAACATAAAAGGGTTCCTTTTAAAAAATCAAAGTTGACTTAATTAATGTGCTGTAAATGTTGAATGACCGTAACATAAATCGTGAAACAATTAAAGAACACTTACAATTAGTATCAGTATTCGAGTACGACAGTTCGAGTATATTTACACTAAAATATCTGCTAAACTAATAATTTCTTGACTTGCATGCACTAATACTTTTTCATGGAAAGAAACAAACTGCATCAATGGGTTTACATAAAAGGGTTCCATTTAAAAAATCAAAGTTGTCCTTCATACGTCCTTGAGGCGTAACCATGGATTAATACTTTTAAAAAATACACGACTCCATTTAAAAAATCAAAGTTGACCCTCAAAAGTCTTTGACGCGTCCACCCTTAACCTCTCAACAGCGGAATTTAATTTAAAAAATCCCCGACTGAGTGCGGAATTAAAATCAAGCAATGTCAAGTATACACGTCGAACGCAGAGCAAATGGTCCTATTATAAATTTTACGAAAAACGAGGAAGGATTACATTTTTATTTAAACGATAAAAAATTAACAATTCATTCTTGAAAAGGTTATCGTTATTGCGCCGCAATAGAGTTCTGGATTGACGTGTATACACGTCGAACGCAGTTAACTGATTAAAGAAGTCATGTACAGAGTGTAACAAAATTTAGTGTAATGGTTTTGGCAGATGGTTGTACACATTCCGATCGGCGGAGATTTGTTAAAAGAAATTGCCGCAAAATTGACTGAAAATTGAAATTCATTGTCAAATTTTTTATGCTTGTATCGCATCTTACTCACGAAAAAAATATATAAAAATTTGACCTTGAATTTCAAGGTCCAGATCAATTTTGCGACAATTTCTTTTAACAAATCGCCACCGGTCGGAAGGTGTACAACCATCTGCCAAAACCATGACACTAAATTTTGTTACACCCTGTACACCCTAATCGTCCCTAATACCCTTGAAAAATCTGTAGATATTTATTCGATGTTGGGGGGTTCGCCCAGTATAATCGGTGCGCGGATAATCGACGCGGCGCGGCGTATCGATATTTGAATATCGGCGGGGGACGCAACTTCTTGGAAAGCAGCGGCAAAGTTTAAACGGAAGCCACGGTTCCCGTTGTTCGTAAGTAACCGCCGGAAACAAGCAAGGTGTGGGGTGGACGTAGGGAAGCGAGAAAACCGACTGGAGGACGGGCACGGCGGTGGAATAAGAAGGCAACGTCGAGGGGTGGGGGTTGGACGTAGAGGCGGAAGCCCTGTTTTGCCGCAAAACGTCTCGGAAACTTGACGTTGATCGGTGCAGGTCCGGGGCCTTGGCAGCTTTCAAGTCCACGGAACTTTTTGAAGTATCGGCGTAAGGTGTTCGGCTGCCGAGCCGGTTCGGTTCGGTTCGGTTCTGTACGATCGATCGGTGCACGCGCGCGTAACGCTGCAATCGGCCGCCATTATATCGATCGCGTACGGGAGGGAGATTTACCGCGTGCATGCCAGCCGTGCCTTCTACGAACATATGTCATGTTATTTACGAGCTAGGCATTACTCTCTGCCCGATTTACTATATTTTATGTTACGTGGATGGACTCGCAATTCTTTCAAATCGGCCGGACCCGCAATCCGGTCACGTAGGGGGCGCGAGAGCACGCGAAAGCACGCCGGAGACTATATTGCCACGAGAGACAGAGAGAGAGAGAGAGAGAGAAACAGAGAGCAACAGAAACGCACTGTGGCGGTAGCAACCCCAGAGGACCGAGGTGCGTGTGCACGTTCTTCGCACCCCGTCCTCGATTATGTGCATTCCCAAATTCACGTTTCATCGGCGACACGTGCCTCACGGATACCGGTTGCCGACAACCCCCGGCCGGCCGCAACCCCCACACAATTTCATCAATTTAATCGCCGTTTCGAGAGGTGGGACTTCTGGTCAGCTTTTCCAGTAGAAATGTCCTTGCGACGAAAGCAACTTAACCCTCATCCCTCAGTCATTTTCGCAATTTAAGGGGGGCTTGTGAACGACAATAAAAACAAGTGATCTTTAAGAATTTTTTTAGAATAAATATTTGAAACACATAATCTTGAAGTATATACCTACAAGTATTTTTTTTTAGTTGAATTCTTCTTATTATTTATTGTTATTGATCAGGGGAATTGACTGTAATTGAGGGGAAAAAGTTACCCTTTCTATGCCAGTATGTTGGAAGGGTGGGAGAATAGCGTCGTAGAGGGGAAAAAGTTACCCTTTCTATGCCAGTATGGTGGAAGGGTGGGGGAATAGCGTCGTAGAGGGGAAAAAGTTACCCTTTCTATGCCAGTATGGTGGAAGGGTGAGGGAATAGCGCCAAAGAGGGGAAAAAGTTACCCTTTCTATGCCAGTATGGTGGAAGGGTGAGGGAATAGCGCCAAAGAGGGGAAAAAGTTATCCTTTCTATGCCAGTATGGTGGAAGGGTGGGGGAATAGCGTCGTAGAGGGGACAAGTATCAATCTGGCGGCTCTGACTGCTACTACCCAGTAATTAATTAAAATAAAATTTCAATTCCACCTCAAGATCGAAAATATCTAATTCTGCACCTAATATGTGATTTATCTATAATTATTTGCTAGCGTTGTTAATTTCCCATGACAATTCCACATCCAGATATTGCGAATAAAATCGCCCGAACCGCGCCGAAAGATCAATTTGCATTAATTACGTGCGAACGGCGCAGATACGATATTCATTAAACTGTTTTGTTTGATAACTGCGAAAGTGTGCAAAACGGTGAAAAAAAGATGGCGGCGGTCCAGCCGCGGGTCGCGGAATTACATACTCAATTAACGGTTAATAGCTCGCGTTAGCAAGCAATGATTAATGATTCCGCACCGCGGAAAAACGTTTAATAACGAGCGGTGTGTACCCCGTGCGAAATTCAATGCGGAAACTTTCGGAAAATATCGAAGGTCGAGAAAGAAAAGGATCGCTCGTCGAGATATCGGATAAGGTGAACAGCGAACGAACAGTTGGCTGCATGTTTGTTGAAATTAATTTTCGCAAATCGTTTTTTAATTTCTCCGGTGCTATTTCCATTAGAAGTATCACTGTTGAGATCTCGCATTCCGAAATGAAATTCTAACAATATTTCCCATTAAAAATGGCCAAATGAGTAATGCAGATTTTATGCATTCATGATCGGTCAAATACGACAGTATAATGATGGATCATTATGCAAAATAAAAATATTCCGTATCAATTATGGGGCGTAGGAGTTCAAAATTGATTTCATCCCTTAATGACGTTGTTACATTGAAAACAACGATACGATGTTTTAAAAATTTTTGAATTTTCTCTGGAAAACGAGATTTTCAACGCGCCAATTACAAAATAATATTAAAGGATGCAGGCCACGGGAAACCTATGCATCAACAGCGAAACTTTAGCATACCTGTGATCATCGGATCCCTACCACCCCCATCGCGACGGGGTTAATTTACTTGAAAACAGACGGGGCAACGCATAATAGGAAGGTTGCTCGCTATAATTTGCGTAAACTTTACGCGCCGCGCGTAAACCTACTTTGTTTACTTAATGTCTAACTTTATTCCATCAATTTGGGCCAAGTTTGGATAAGTCCTGTTAAATTTGCATGTTTCGAGTCGAAGTCATCTACGTAACCCCCGCAGAAACATCAATCACCTACACGCCATCTTTACGTACACAAGGCCCCGGGTTCTCTGCACCCCCTTTGTTTTCTCACACCCCTATCATCGGTTCGTTAATAAATTGAAAATATCAAATGTTCTTAACGTAGCGTGCTCTTGGCGGCTCGGGTTGATTAACTATGCCGAGGTCGCGGGGTTCTTGGCAATTTGTTAATTATCATTCGTTACGAATAACGCGCACGATCAACGGGTACTCTGCATTTATTAACCTGTCTTGGTAATGGAACTTTCTGTATCGTCGAAAAGATTTTCCACTTTGTCACGCTGTTATATTAATTAAATGTTATAAATTTTAAATTCGAATATGAATGTTACGCGTTTCTTTTTAAACGACATAAAATTTGATTCGCTTGTAATCAATATTTAAGCATTCAAATAATTGTAGCCATACAAAATATATAAATTTTCTTTCCTCTTCTACGACATTTTTGTCGACAAAGACGTTTTAATCACTGTAACTGTAGAGAAAATGATACGACAAGGGGTTAATTAAATATGTGGGGAGCACTGTTACCATTTTTGGTGACATACGTGCCTGTTCTCCGTGGACAGGTATTTATGGTTGTCGCTTCAATGCTGTATACACGGTATTCGATTTATGTTGTTGCAAATTATATATCCAATCGTCCACTTTTATTTGATAATTTGTTGAAATATTTGGCAGAAGCATTTTAGAAATAGAACACGAGTGGATAAACAAAAGTAGTTAGTATAATTATAGTTCGTATAAAAATATACAATTCTTGTTATTTTATTGTTAATTACATACTATACGGTCTTCAATTTTTACTGCAAACAGTAATAACTAATATAATTAAACTTGGTATAAAAATACTTCATATAATTCTTGTTATTTTATTATTAATTACATACTATACGGTCTTCAGTTTTTACTGCAAACAGTAATAACTAATATAATTAAACTTGGTATAAAAATACTTCATATAATTCTTGCTATGTTTCAATTAATTATTGATGTTGCACTCGCATTTATGTATGCGCTGATAATTATTCGAAATTGTTGCCAGGAGAATTTTAAATACAATGTACAAGCGAACGAGCGACTAATAATTGTTGTTACTTTATCATTAATTCTCTTGTAATTTTACGCAATCTTTCCACCTCGACGAACGAACATACAAAATGCAACGAACACGATTTAGTAACGTTAAATGATTACCTGAAATTCGTTGCAAGAAACTATTTCCAACCCACGAAAACTGTACGAACCGCCACGCGCAAAAACTGTCTTGAAATGAACATCGTACATACACCGAATAAATGTTTTCCGAGTGGCAGACCAATCCGTCGAGTGTACGATGTCGCAATAAAAACGGGGAGCACGCAATCAGGAAGATTGTTTGCCGAGACCGCCCCCAATTTTCGAATGAGCAATCACAATATTTCCGGTCCCGTTAATGCCATTAGAGCATGTCGGAGCAACTCACTTCCGGCCACTTTGCGGGCCGTTAAAGAGCAGCATAAATTCCGAAACACGCGAGAGTGCTGGAATAATACCGCGTGCGCAAAAAATAAAAAGAATCCCGAGTCCGCGAGGCCGCGCGCTGTAATTAATTTACTTTCCCCGGGGGTGTTCTTTAACTTCAATCAATTTGAACTTCGCGAAAATATTTGATATCGCCGGCAAAGGCGGAGGAAAGAACCGGAAGATAGATTCGTTTCGAGGATGAAGCGCGGGCGTGGAACATCGAAATCCTAGTTTAATTCATCAAGAAATGACCGCCGGATCGAAGAATGAAATTGATAACGCGGTTCGATCCTTTCCCCAGCCTTCTCAACGGACAACCTATATATATATATATAGATACATCAATGGATTACGAGTAGCAATCTCGAGTGTCTGATGGTCACCATTCGGTGGAAGGAGAGCCAGTCATTCTGAAGAATAGCGAGCGTCTTTCACCGGTAATATATGTCCCGCTGTCAGTCCCTGGAACTACCAAGCATTCTGGAACTGTCATTCAAAAGTTTTCAATCACTCGATATGCAATTCCGGATCTGATCCGTCGAATTTTTACACGCTCTCGAAAGAGAAAGAAAGGAACGAGGACATTTGATTTCCGGCTCGACGCCGAGATTACCCCGTCCAGGTGGAATCAGTCCTTCGGACTTAGATCCTCGTTTTCAATACCTTCACGCCGTTTTTTATTCATTTCGACGTGGAAGTGTTATCGTTAGGCTGCGAATTTTAATGCAAAATTTGAATTGTTCGTCTACAGAATTTCCCAAAAATGTTGTACTTCGTTGAGAGGATATCTGAGGTCGTTTGAAGTAACGTTTTATTTCACGAAAATTTTCTACGTGGCTTTGTTCAGGAGTTATTAACGAAATACGCTAACCAATCGGAGCGCGAGTGCTCCTGGCGATTTTGCCCACAGTTTGCTCCGTGCTTTTCATTAATAACTCGAAAACGGAGCCGCGAAGAACATTTTCCCAAACGAGAAAGTGTCTTCGAATGACCTTAAAAATCTCTCCTCTGAAAGAGGTACATCATTTCACGAATTTTTGCTCTTTTTTAATGAATGTATACGAAGGCAGCGAATGATTTGGGTATCGTTGCCTTCTGTCAGTATGTGATTATGATGCTGAGCATCTTGGGTGTATAATGGTTGAAAGTCTATTATCTATATAGACTTTATTATAGTTATTGCAATACAGATGATTCGCGATTTTAAAATAACTATGGTTGGTTTGGGTAATTGTTCTAGTACTTGCGCTCTTTCGATTTCGTCTAGTTCTGTCTCGTCGTGTCCTGTGTATCGTCACTTCGGTTTTTTCGTGATTGGTTGAGGGTGGATTTAGGTGGGGAAAAGTAGCGTCTTGTAATTGGTCGAGAGTGCATTGGGAGGAGTTTAAGTTGAGGAGTGGAAAACTGACAGGAAATTCCTTGGTATTGTCTTCGGTCGCTTGTGCTTTCCATCTGTCGGGGTTGAAATTGTCGGATTGCGGTGGTTGTAAACTAATAGAGTCGATCAGTTCGTAAAACATCATTATTATTTGCATTATTGGCATTATTTGGCGAAACAAATATTTTAGATTTTATTTTGCTTAAAGAAAATAGTATGTTAAATAAGATATACAATTTCGAAAATGAAATCTATTTGAACAATCTGAACATCAAAAGAAAATATTTCTATTTCAACAATTTGATCCACAAAATATCATATTTCTATTTTAACATAATCTGAAACACGAAATAAAATATTTTACTATTCCCATTGTTATAGTACCCTGAGAAACCGCATAAATATACCGAATGAACATAAATGTATCGAATTCGAACCATTATTTTCAGCAATATTTAAAATTAAAATTGGAAATAACGACAAAATACAAATATTTTCAATGTTCTTCAAATAAAATACTATTTTCAAATACTATTTTCAAAAATTACTGCCTCAAATAAATTATTTAATCAAATAAAATATTTTATTTTCGAAGTTGTATACATACTTTAGAATAAATAGGATTATTTATTATTTACTATTTGAAATACTATTTTTCCCAGCTCTGCTTCCAGGTATGTCGGTTATCCTCTGAAGGAGCGGTGATGTACATTTGACCTTCGGTGTTGCTCTCGCAAAAATGATAAAGAATATTTTTTCTTGGTAATTCTTAAAAAGAAAAAGACGAACCAAGAACAGAAAAACTCCTACTTACGCAAACAATAAACGAGGCAAATGTTGCAATTTTTAATGAACTGCATTACTTGGATCGCGTATTTATCCCGTCAAATCGTGTTAATTAGAAATCTCGAAAAATTTCGAAGGCGTCGTCGCAACCCCGTGAATCAGGTCTGATTTATACGGGAAATGGCCGACGGATCTCGCGAGAGCAAAGTCGAAGCCGAACGAAAATTTTTGCGCGCAGCTTCGAAACGCGCGCCAAGTTTATGATTAAAAGTTTCGTTTGAGGAAAAGCGGCTGCTTGACTTGGGAATTCGAAATGCAGCGTAACGAAAGAATATTCGTTACAGTTCATAGCTTGCTATGAAACTGCGGGCTAACGAGGGACGGTAACAAGTTCCGGAATTTCCTTCGTCCCGTCGTCGTCGCGATATGGGGGCCAGGATTTTTGTCGAGTTTGTCAATAATTCCGCTGGCGCGAAGAAACGACGACGCCCCGGGAAATATTCCCAGAGAGGAATATTTCGGCGAAGGGAGCTGCGAAACTGTTTGCGCCTTTCTGCGAAGTGTCAGTGACTTCCCCCTCGGAAGAAGGAGCTCTGATCGAATGTTTCTTGCACCGGCGAGATCGCGAATCAAAGGAACAAGGACACGGAATTTCCAGAGCGAGTTCAATAGGTTTAATTCGAACCAGATGGAAAATTTCTTGCTGGCTGAAGTTTGCGGTGCTTGTGTCCGCGATTGCACATGCACATCAATTTCTAACACAATTTGGCCAACGAAAAATTAATTTAGTGTAATTAACACGGATCTACAAAACGTATTTTTTAATCTTTCAATATAGACCCGCATGAAAATATTATAAACTGCCAATTCTGATCAATTACAATCTTTGACAAAATTTTGTCACATCGTATAGTAAACTATGCGGGAAAAAGAGGAAGAAAAGGGGATAGCGTGACGATACTGGCAAGACTGAGGTGCGGCAACGAAGAAAGGGCAAACAAATTCTGGGAAAAAGAAGGGAAGAAAGTATGCAGGATGTGCAGAGGAGAGGAGGAGACGCTGGAACATCTCGTAGGGAGATGCAGGGAGATGGAAGAAATAGAAGGAAAAATAGAAGAAATCTTGGATGAAAAGGGGAAAGGAGCAAAATGGGGCAGGAAGCTAAAAGAAAAAAGAGAAAGGGTAGAGAAAAAGGAAAGGGAGGAGTGGGAGAATTAAATTAAGATAAACAGTATGGAATAGTGAAGGACATGGAGGGTACGAAGGGAAAAGGATAAAATGTAGAGAGGGTTAAATTAAATTAAGAAAATGTAAAGGTTTAAAGAATGGAGAAAGGGAGGAAGGAGAGAGAAATGTAACGCCGAAAGGCATATATTTATGAATAAAGATTATATAGTAAACTATGCGATTGCTCTAACTTCCCCAAAAAAATTCAAATCGTATGATCCAGTATTAACAAAATGATAATTTCTTTAAGTGTCCAAATATTAATGAGAGTCACTGTACGTTTATGGTAAAACAAAATTTTATTTGGATAATTCATAATAGGAGCAAATGAATATTTATAATCTTATTTATTTATAATTATTGTATTTATATATGTATATTATATATATATATAATTATTATTTATATAGAGGGAATAATATAATATAATATGTATATTATATATATTATATATATTATTTATATAGAAGGAATAATTTCTTACGAATAATAAATTATTCTCCAAATAAAATATTCGAGTAGAATAAGTTTATTCGAGTAATTATATCACATAAATATTTATTCGAAACAATTCCCACAACGCCCTGGCTATAAAAATTAGGAAAAATTCTTTCATATTCTCATTTATGTAAAATAAACGAGAATATTGTGTTTGGGGAACAGATTCAAATTTTTAGCGAAAGGGCAAGATGTGGAAGGGAAAGGTTTAGATGTTTATTGTACACCAGTGCATTTTATTATTGCCCAGGCAGCCATCGCAGCCGCTGCCTTCGAGCCTTTGTCCGTTTGATCAACATCGTAAACAAGTTTCCTGCAAGTTTAGCGCTGCGATGAATCAGCTCATCCACTGAGGGATCAAAGCCGAAGCACGCGCGTAAGGTTAATGTTCCTCGATTAGCTCGATCAATCGGCAAACGTAACAGGAAATGATTCTCTTGGATAACCGTTGTTAAATTCATAAGCGATTTCCCGAGGTAAACTTCAGCTCGATTAAAAAATGTAGAAAGTTATTGAATTCTTTATGGCCAACCCTTTCAATTTAACAAGATTGCTGGTTCAGAAAAAGTTCGAGTTATTTCCGCGAATCCGACGTGGTGGCAGTCGAAAAATAAAAAGTGACCATGTTTAAATGGAGAACACAGAACTTTTATATCAATACGCATTTTCTATTTTCGTTTGACTGTGGTACACAGAATATTAGCATTCTGCTACAGATTCGCTGGGAAAAGAATTTCCTGTAAGATTGGATACAGACAAGTACTCAGCTAATTATTTTGAAAGATGTGCCACAGGAAACGGTGTAGATAAAAAATAAATACTATTCATTTTCAAGTGGACGATGTAAAATCTTAATTTCTCTAACGAATTTCTATGTTTGTTTGATCAGTATACAGAATACTAGGAGCATGCTACTACAAATTCACTTGTAAAAGAATTTCGTGTGAGCCAATTATTTAAAAAAAATGTGCCATAGAATACAGTGTAGGTAAAAAATCAATATTATTAATTTTTAAGTAGACAATGTGAAATTTAATTTCCATAGTGAATTTCTATTTTTGGTTGACTAGTACACAGTATGCTGGGAGCACGCAGCTTGAAAAGAGCAAAAATTTGATGCATTTATAACAAAATTGAGTGGGAATAATAATAATACAAAATAGTGGGACCATTAAAAATATTTTAAAATATCGATACTTTCAATTTATTCTATCCTGCTTTTTGCAAATTGATGCAGAAAAGTACTGGAGAAAATGTATAAAATGATAAACGATGGGGCGACGAGATATAAAAATTAGCAGACGCCCTTTTTCGGTGCGGAACACCGTGTAGAGCACGTGGACGAGTCACGAGGGCCGGGTCGCGAGATAAGGAGCGTTCATATGCAGAAAAATGCAAATTCTTCGCCGGGCAGAATTACATACTCGCCGGGGATAAGTGTCTAGCCGAAGAAGTGGAGAGATCCGGGCTGGCGACGTGCGCGATAGGATCTTGTCACGGTGATTCGGGTAAAGCTTATTTAATTTTACGTCTTTCCCGTGCCGCCCATCACGCGAGATTCGCCCTCGAGGTGCTCGTCGGTGGGAGCGTTGATTCGACGCAAGATTGATTAAAACTGATTGCTCAATTACTCTAAAACCGAGTTCGTTTTTAACAGAATCGGCCCCGCGCTCTTCTCGCGAGAGTTCATTAAATCTGTTTCAGAGAAAAAAAAAGGGAAAGAAAGATGGAGGAGGGAGAAACGGGGGATAAATGAACGAAAGAAATTCGCTAATATCGTTACACCCGTCCGAGTTTTAACGAGCTAAGACGCACGACTGCTTCGTTAAGCGTCGAAACAGACCGGCTCGGGGCGCGAATAGTTTCGTTTATCTAACTAAAGGAATCGAGAGGGAAGTTTTGCTAATTTTCAGACGATCGGCATTCGGAACTTCGATAGGCGCACCAGCGATACTCGCCAGAGTAATATTTTGAAGCATTCGCGAAACTCAATTTGCAGAACTGACACTCCTTCCTGCAATAATACCGGACTTGTCTCTTATTTCTTAGTTATATCATGTTAATTGCGCACTTTAAGACGAAGACATTCCGCGGAGAACGTAAAAATATACGGAGTTGATGCTGCGAGACCCGCAGAAATTTTGTTTAATTTTCCATAGTCTCGTGAACGGAAGTTACGACGAAGTTTCAGAGAACGTAAAAATACATTTTATTGATATATTATGATTAACTTCATATAAAAAGATTTTCCTTCTATATTTCAGTAACTAGTGATGCTGGGTGCCATCTATGAAGGGCGCGCTGAACGCGACAGACAATATCGCGCAGCGTAGCCATTTTGTAAGTTCAAATAATCAGAAAAATGTGAAAGTAAATTCGAGAAGTTGCTAAACATCCCGCATTAAGTTGCTAAACATTTTATCCAAGAATTGCCGAAGAAGACAATGTTTTATTTCACCAATAATTTTAAATCATGGTGATGCACCCCCTAAGTGCTGCCCAGCGTTAGATGACTTCCTCGAACAGAGAATGAAACGGAGGAAGAATAAACAACGATTTGCGTCGAAGGGTTAAGGGTTTGCATGGAGAATATCTTGGACGAAAAATCGCGAGCTGGCGGAGTAACGGTGAACGAGAGGGGTTGATTTAACCCCGGTTTTCAATTTAAAAGTGCTTGCCGCATTGCCCACTTGTTCGGCTCTCCATACACGTCCGTCGAACGATTAATAATTTTCCCTTTTCGTTCTCGGCCCTCGCCCTTGTGTACACGCGAGGAAACATCGTCGCCGGCCTCACCCTCTCCCGCCCCTCTCTCTTTCTCCCTCTCCGTACAGCCAGTTTCATCAACCGATTTCACAATTATCGAAGAAATAAGGGGACAATTGCATTTAGCCGCGACAAATCGCCGCGCGGAAACTCTCGACAGGCAGTGCATCGCCGGAAACGGGAGTCGCGGGAGGAAACAAACAACCCCGGAAACGTAATATGAAGTTCCCAGGTACGCCGGGAACGTTAATCTAACGGCCTGATGATGGCTGGGAACCGTTTTACTCATCAGGATTGGCTGATCGTTACGCTGCCGGCCCCGTTTCCCCAAATTTCACTGACTCTTGATTGCTTTCTCCTCCTTGTCCGACTCTTTTACAGAACCGTAACCCCCACCCTCGAACCGACAATTTAATGCTGCCCGCGATCAGAACGATGCGGAATTCCCGAGATTCGATCAATTTGCGACCAACAAATCCTCTAAACGACGTTAGCTTCCCTTCCTCTTCTTTTTTTTTGGATGCCGAGAGCATTCTCTGCTGTTCAAAGCTGACGGAAATTCCCCAACTAGGACATACCATCGTTATCTGATTTAGTAGTAAAACAATGACAGTCAAAGGTTAATAATTGAGGCACATTATCATCTTAAAATTCAAGGTCACAGAAGGTCAGAGATGGAAGAAACATTTTATTTCGTACGTAATATTACGTCAAAAATATAATTGAATCTTATCATTTGTATAATGCTGAACATATTGATTTAATATAAAATCATGTCATTGTAACATTCAATTCCTGAGTATTTCATCGACCTTGATCCACGTATTATCTAATAAATAACTCTTATGATTGTCATTCTGTAAAAACAAATTTGTGAACTGACTAGCTGCTTAAACCCTTGCCTGACAATTTAATTCTGAGGTTTCGTGATGACTAACTATTATACTGCGGACGTTTATGTGGTCTGTGCAATTTTTATAGACGTATTTTAACACTCTACCTACCGGAAGCCTATTAATAGGATTTTCAAGAATTGTGCTGCACCAAAAGAAACCATAGTAATTCTCTTTTACATTGCAATCTTAAATGAAACTATTAGATGACGTTATTGAGGGCGACTTGTTAGTTTACAATGAAAATCGCTTCTGCTACTGAAGGTTCCATTAAAAAGTGTTTAGCCATGTACAATAGATTTTTCAAAATTATACAATAACCACCGGTCGGTAATGTGCTAAGGAAGTGGACTCAAGTAGAATTTTTTCTCAGTGGTAGATATCTGAAATAAATAAAAACTGTACTACATTGTGTCGAACGTTAAATTTTCAAAAGCCATAAATGCATAAAGTTTCGCAGTCTACTAATGAAAATTAATCGTCAACTCATCTTGAAAATTTCCAGCTTTTCGCGTTCTGATGTAAGCGATAGCTTGCGATAATTGGGTAAAAAGAATTCAAACATCGAGGGACACAAACGGGTGAATTTTTCGGCACGTTATCTATTAATTGACGGCGCGCAAAGAATGTCGTGTCTCTGATGTTTCATTAGTATCATTACTAATGATAATGAATCGACAACTCATCTTTAAAATTTGCAGCGATTCGCGTCTTAATGTAAGCAATAGTTTGTGACAATTGGGTAAAAAAGTTACGAACATCGAGGGACACAAACGGGTGAATTTTTCGGCGCGTACCCAATTAATTGACGGCACGCAAAGAATTTCGTGTCTCCGATGTTTCATTAGTTTCATTACTAATGATAATTAATCGTCAACTCGTCTTGAAAATTTTCAGCGATTCGCGTTCTGGTGTAAGCGATAGCTTGCGACAATTGGGTAAAAAGGTTTGAAACATCGAGGGACACAAACGGTTGAATTTTTCGGCACGTACCCCATTAATTGACTGCATGCAAAGAATGTCTTGTCTCCTATGTTTCATTAGTTTCATTACTAATAATAATGAATCGTCAACGTATCTTGAAAATATGCAGCAATTCGGGTCCTGATGTAAGCGAACAGGTGAATTTTTCGGCACGTACCCTATTAATTGACGGCGCGCAAAGAATGACGTGTCTCCGATGTTTCATTAGTTTCATTACTAATAATAATTAATCGTCAACTCGTCTTGAAAATTTTCAGCGATTCACGTTCTGGTGTAAGCGATAGCTTGCGACAATTGGGTAAAAAGGTTTCAAACATCGAGGGACACAAACGGGTGAATTTTTCGGCACGTACCCTATTAATTGACGGCGCGCAAAGAATGCCGTGTCTCCGATGTTTTATTAGTATCATTACTAATGATAAAGAATTGTCAACGCATCTTGAAAATTTGCAGCAATTCTCGTCCTGATGTAAGCGAACAGGTAAATTTTTCGGCACGTACCCTATTAATTGACGGCGCGCAAAGAATGTCGTGTTTCCGATGTTTCATTAGTTTCATTACTAATGATAATTAATCGTCAAAACATCTTTAAAATTTTCAGCGATTGGCGTTCTAATGTAAGCGATAGCTTGCGACAATTGGGTAAAAAGGTTTCGATCATCGAGGGACACAGATGGGTGAAGTTTTCGTCACGTATCCTATTAATTGACTGCATGTCTTGTCTCCTATGTTTTATTAGTTTCATTACTAACGATAATGAATCGTCAACGCATCTTGAAAATTTGCAGCAATTCGCGTGCTGATGTAAGCGAGCAGGTGAATTTTTCGGCGCGTACCCTATTAATTGACTGCGCGCAAAGAATGTCGTGTCTCCGATGTTTCATTAGTTTCATTACTAATAATAATTAATCGTCAACTCGTCTTGAAAATTTTCAGCGATTCGCGTTCTGGTGTAAGCGGTAGCTTGCGACAATTCTGTAATAAAGGTTTCGAACATCGAGGGACACAGACGGGTGAATTTTTCGTCACGTATCCTATTAATTGACAGCGCGCAAAGAATGTCGTGTTTCCGATGTTTCATTAGCGATCGGCAATTGGTTCCGGGGGAAATTCGCGTGCCAGGGCCAGCGTCAGACAGGCCTTGAGAGAAAAAGTGGTCCGGAAGAGCGTGAAACTGTAAAGGTTGTCAGCCGAGACCGAGAAGTTGCCGTTATCAGCGAAAAGGGGTAAACGCTTCAGCCCAGTTGGCTAACGCGCCGAGAGAAATCGATGGTTAATGGACAAAGTTGACACCGTTGCAACATCCCGAAACTGCTTCGGGAAACTACCGACATTCGTTTCACTTAGGCTGCTTTGCTCCGGGTTCCTCTGGCACACACCCCGTGGAACACCATCCCCCCGGCCAATGGTTTTCCCGCGTTCCTCGGTATTATCCGATATCCACACGCCGAGGCTGCAGCGCGAGAAGCTTATTCGGTGAACGAGCGACTTTCGCCTCCTTCTTCTCCTCAACCTCCATCCTCCCCGAACACGTTGAATGGGACAGAATGAAGTGGAGAGAGTCCACGGTTTCATAAATTCTTTCGCGGGATATTTGAGGCGCGACGCGACGGGACGCCACGCCGATGGGATCCCGTGCTCGACGAGCCGGAAAACCCTAAGGTGAATGGAATTTGTTACCTAGACCAGCGAGCGGTCTCTCTCGTGAGCTTTCTTATCCGATTTCTTTTGTTTTCCCTGGGAAAATTTGATTTTTGTTTGGCCAGTCTTCGTGTTTAACTCTTTGGAAGTGCCTCTACCACGGAATCTTATCCAGCAGCTGGTTGACATGAGTCAGGAAATAGTATACACGCACAATTCTGTGGCACAAGTCGTTAGCAATGACTCTGAAAAATTTCGAGATGTAGCTTCAATCTATGAAGGTGTTTTTTTTCATGAAGTAAAAGGAAATTTAATAATATATTTTTCCTCGTGAAACTTTTATCATCGTTTTTGTGACACTTTTCTGATTAAACTGAACATCGGTGATCGGAAAATAAAATGGTTGCCTAACTTGAACAGTAAATTGTGTTGTTTGCGTATAAGATACTGGAGAATTCAGATATGATCAGTTCGAATAATGGAGGTTCTACCAAATCATCGATTGAACGAGCAAATATGCATGGAATTATAACGTGTTTGGTGCCATTTTAATCAAGAAAATGTCGTCGATACGTTGGTGAACGTTTCGTCAAAATCAACTAGTCTCGAGTTCTTGAGAATCGCTTCGAATATAAAATCAATGAAATTTAACTAGTTGTTAAAATTATAAATTCACTTTTTTACTATCGAAATGAAGTTAACGAGCCCCCGTAAAATCAAATGTTTCCTTTCGAATCTGGGAGCGTCGAGCAATCCGGTTGATTAAAATTCTGCTCACGGTCCAGGTCTTGCGATTCCCATAAAACACGTTTCGGCGTCGGTTAATGTCAATAACGATGATCTTCCTGTTTTCGTTTTGCACGGAATAACAGCTGGTTGAACCGTGTATCCCTGGGCATTCATGTTCCCGGGACTCATACGCTTTTCATCGTGACAACGACGGGAAAGAGGAAAGGGTCCGTCTCATCGCTTGTCCCGCAGCTTGGCTTCTCTCAAGAGATGAATATAAATAAGGGTGTTAAAGCAATAACAGTCGGTTCGCATTAATTCGAGTTACCGGAGACTTATCGTCGCACGCCGAAATTAGGTTTGTCGCTGTTACCTGTCGTTCTCACCGCGCGGTTCAATGTCGAATACGCTCTGGCAACCGGCTCGGGCAAATACTCTGAATATTTGAGAGCGACGGCAGCGAACTGATTCCATTGGCAAACTAACGCCGGGACCAACACGCATGCCCCCGCTTTATGAAACCGGCCGACAATAAGACTATAACTCGGATTTAGCAAGTTAATCCCTTCGAAGACGAGCCAGCCTGTCGAAGGGCGCTCCTGTCACCCCACCGTTTAATTAAAAGCGCAATCATTCTATCGTAATCCAATACTCTATCTCCTCCCACCTCTCCGCAGCTCGCCCTATGCCTTATCGATCCCTAAAGTTAAATTTCCTAGAAAAAAAACCTTCGATCTACCCCCACCCTCCTCTTCGCGCTAAGGAAACTAAAATTCTTCATTCATAAAATTTGGTAAATTTGAGCTGTGAAAGACTGAATTTTATTTGCAGAAATATTAATTTGAAGCGCGAAAAGGTGAATTTGATCTGTCAAAGGGTGAATTTTATTTGCAGAGAGTGTATTTGTTTGGAATATTGTATTGTATAATTTCTAGAAATTGGTGTACAGACATTTTGTTCGGCTCGCGAGGTACCCCAAGAGCAAATCTACTTTTGTGATCTTTTACTCAACACCTCTAGTGGTTTGTTTCCGCAGAAACAAGTGCTAAATTTGCATCGACATCGTTTTCCTCGACTCCATTTTGATACATCGCTTCATTACATTATTCGCAACCCGGCTGCGGATGTGTTCATGCAAATGTACATTTTGATGAACAAATTTGCGGGAATTACAATCGAAGAAATTCTTGTTTCCTCGGAGGTCCTGTCGTGCTCTGACTGACGTAGAAACATTGTTAAATTGTTTTGAATATTTTATTGCAATGTTTAATTCTATAGATAATTCTACAAAAATAATAAATTGTTTTATTTCGTTCTGAAATCATTTTTATAGTTTCAATCCTCAAATGCTTATTATACAAGTTCACCCCTATTTTCTGCAACTAAAAAGCACATATTCGATTGAGAATTGCAAAATTTGTTGAATGCATAAAATATGACAAACTAGAGACACATATAATTGGAATCAAATTGGACGTCAAATTTACTTTGCCATAGAACCGGGCAGAGTTGAAGGCAATTGTGGGAACACGAACACTAATTCTGGGATTTGCGGGATTTTGTACCTTTGAGCATTGTCTATGAATTCCGAAAATGACACTTTGGATTAAAGTGGATACGTGAGCGCACTCCAGAAATTAATTTCTAATAATTCGTTATTTAAATCAGCGAATTTTAACCAGTTATAAAATCCATGATTATCTATAATTTACTGTAGCGCAATATTTAATGACATTTAATGATTTAATGAACGAACATTGTTATTTTGGAGCCGCACAAAGTTTAACTTAAGTATGCGAATTTTATTTTAAGTCCAGTTGTCAAAAATTTTCGGTTTTAAAATACTTTTTTGAAGAATCGTAACAAGGTCCAGAAAATGATTTACATTTCCCAGTAAAAATTGTTATAAGTCCATTAATTTATCTCCATTTACGACTCAACGTTAAATTTCAAAAATAAATTCGAATTCGATTATAATTTAATATCAGTATTCTTTTACCAACAGGCGCGATATTAATAACAATGCCGCACCAACATTTTTCCTTTCTCGCTGTACGTAATATTAATAACGGCACACCACCGCCGTTATTCACTTTTGATATCCGCAGTATTATTAACAATAACACGTTGGCATTATTGTTTTTATTACCAACAACGATAGCCGTGTCAGACGGTGGTGAAAATCAGCAGAAATCCTGGCCAAAATTAATATTTCAAATTTTAAGGTAAAATGTTACGGAAATGAACCAACCGTACGAACGTAACAGAGTAATATTGTTTGCTAAGGATTCAATATATACAATACATTTATTAATTAATATCAGACATGTACAAATGCATTCGTTTTACGCAAAAATGATGCAAAACGATCATTGGATCACGAGAAATTAAGTAAAAGTTCTACAAAACACGATTTATACAAACAATTTCTCTAATTTCCGAAAAGAACGTACACAAAATTATATTAAATTATATTAGTATAATATAAATACCAATTAAAATTCTCTCATTTAATTATGATTAAAACCTTGAAATACGGTTTGAACCCAAACAGATAAATACTGACACCACTTTTTCAAACATTTCTCTAATTTCCAAAAAGAACGTAGAGAAAATAAAAAACTCGAATTAAAAGAACACATGGTATTCGCTTTGATAAAACATTTAGGAGAAGTAGCTACGTTTCACGTCCATTTGTTGGGATCGAATATCAGTAAACTTTTTATTCCACAGAAAGATCCGTAGTAACTAATAAGACGCGGCTAACAGATATGAATTTCGTCGTCGTTTTTGCGAGGCGTCGTCGCTCGCATAAATTGCAGGCGACGACGCGACGCGTCCGGGATTTCCGAAATATTTTCTATAATGCGAATGCGTTAGGATGTGCAAAATATCGCGAGCGCTCGGGCAATTCTCGTAAACGGTCTCTTTGAGGCAGTAATAAAGCGTTTACTGTCACGGCCGGCCCCCGGTATCGCGGAATATAACCTCCGCTTTATATCTGAAACGCTCCATGTCGTTTCGCTGATCATCGTTCACGAATCAGTGGACGGGACGAGGTCCCGCCGCTCGCTTTGTATACGTATGGCACGCGTTTGAATTTTAAGCAGCACTCTTAGCCCACTCACTCAACTTTCCCGCTCGTTGATTATGCTCGAGTGGCTGCCGCCGGGAAATCGCGATGACATTTTCGTACTTGCCGCTTCCGTTCTACTCTCTCGACATCGAAACTGCCTCCGCGACTTTCCCCCAACGAAAATTCTTTGCGAAACGTGCGGTTCGTACCTCTTCCGATCGCTTCAGGAGCTATTCCGGTTTTGAACTTTTAAGGAATTTTTTAAAAATTTTCTTTAAAGGTGTTCCCGAACCTGTTTTCAAACGAATTTCTGGACATTTTTATCGGGAGAACTATGAGACCTTTTACATTGAGATTTTGCACACTTATTTACCGGTATTCGAAGTACACGTCTGATTTTTTTTAAGTAAGAATAATAAAAATTGGATGAGTTATATATCTTTTTACGAAGTATGTTTTGAATATCGATCTTTCTACCAATCCCAAAAAAATTGAAGTTATTTATTAATCAGTGTGGACGTTGTTACGGCCCGAACCGAAAGAGATTAAAAATCTTGATTATTTACAAAATGGCAGCATTTTTAAATGAAATTAAATCGCGTAAGAGTGTATAGAAAATTGTGAAGAACAGTGAAAGATAAAAACTGTAAATATTTTAAGAACACATAGGCCACAGCAGTTTTATAAAAGTGCTGAAGTGTATTTCAAGAAACGATTGATAGTAGATGATCAGATTTATTTTCCTAAGTTCCTCACGTTCCTATTTTCGCGTTTCCCAAGACCGGATAATAGATCGCGGACGTTAATAGAGTCGTTTGTCTAAGAAAGTATGCGGAAACAGAATGTAAATGTTGGTTCTCAAGAGCAAACTCACCTGTGAATCACCGCAGTCGGACATGCACGGTCGAATCTTAAAGGGAATCCTTTATGTTCGGCACTGCTGATCCCTGCAATCTGCAATCACAAAGAAACGAAACGATATTTATAAAAAATTCAAGCACAATTTAATTCTTAGCTAAACTAGGAGCAACGAAATTTATAAAAACTCGAGCACAATTTAATTCGAAACTCGAAGCAGCGAACTGTATCGTCGAAGTTTCCCAAAGATCCTCGCTGAATCACCTTTAGAATTTGATACACAAGCTTATTGTTATTAACCGAGAGAACGCAATTTTCTAAACGAAAAACCGTGTCCAGTTTCATGTTCCCGGCGCAAAATGTTAATAAAAGTGCAACTAAATTCACGCTTGTTATTGCACGCAAGGCGAGAACATCCTATTAGTGTCATAGCTTTCCGGCCGGCGCAGTGGAAGCTGCTTAAACTTAATAGCTCGGAGTAAGCTTAATGTAAGGTGTTTTTATATATCTCGGTGTGGTATTTCGTGAAAATAAGTTTCATCCTGAGACAAGAGAAAATCAAATGCCTCGGACGTCGTTGTACTCGACTTATAGAAAAGAAACGTAAGAAAATCCTCTACGTTCTCACACTGAAATCTTAGTAATTCCAACAGCTCTGCTCGCGCCAAGATTCTGCGAGTTTTCCTCATTTTATCTGCAACATGAGTCGCTCAACACATTTTTAGACCCTTCCCGAGCACGTCAAAACAATATTCAAGCATAAACAGAGGTATTATTTAGAACTGTATTAAATGGAAAAACTAAGTGTCCATGAAATTTATGAAACAAGATTTCTTATACAATTCATTTACATACATGTGTATCCAGTTACATATTCAAGCATAATTGATGTGAGAACGTTTTACACTCGTGTATTCCGGCGTACTTAGAAGTACGTACTTCTGAACAGTGTATGTACTCATTACTAAACTCCGGAAGTTTAGGCAAATATACATTTTCAAAGACTAATACGTATCAATCTAAGTTAAACGGGAACATATTTCTCCGCTGGATTCAAGATTAAATAGAAACTTCGTTGGACTTGATAAAAAGCTGTGCAGCTCGCGTATTGACGTTCTGTGCTCGCACGAAATTATCAGAAGTCTATTTCCGGTCTATCTACGCAACTCTTGAGAAAGCGAAATTGCACGTTTTTCTTCAATTCCAATTTCACTCGATTAGTACACAAGAATTATTCCAGATTATTTACATTCGAATGCAACCTCATGAGATTGTTATCGGCTCTAATGACTTCGAAATGACCACACAAAAATTTATATCAAGATAAAAATGTGCAGGGTGACTCAAATAAAGTGTTAGAAGAGGGTCCAAGTCCAAGAGGGTTAATATTTTAGTATGCAATACGCACAATAAAAAATTGTCAGAACTCTCATTCTAGTATTTTCCCTTAAAGATTTATTGCATAATAAAAGATTGCTTCTATCCTCTTGGACCACTCAATTGATATTTTTTAAAATGAAGTAGACATCTTCATTATTTACTATTTATTTACCGCTGTGGGGTTTTGTACAAAATAAAAATTTTCCAAATCAATTGTACGAAACGGACGTTAAATAAAAAGCCTCATTTGAATAATTTTAATAGATGAAAAATAATATGACAATATTTGAATTCATCTAATGTCTACAGTTTCGTATGTCACCGATTTTATTATGAAAAACCCAAATGTCCAATGAGATAAATATTGAGTTGGCAAGAAAGTAATTTCGGTATTTTAAGGTGAAATGAAAATTAAATTAATTATTACGAATTATTGCATAATTTTAAACACTATTTAATGGAACCTTCAGTAGCAACAACAATTTTCATTGCGAACTAACAAGTCACCCTCAATAACGTAATCGAATAGTTTCATTTAAGATTGCAATGTGAAAGAAAATTCTACGCTTTCTTTTGGTACAGCAGAATTATTGAAAATCCAATTAATAGGCTTCCGGTAGGTAAAGTGTTAATATATATTTTAATTTTACATTGCGATGTATTAATATATTTTATATTAATATTTCCCATTTCGTTCGATGATCTTTTGCCATCTTTCTGGTAGCTTCATAATTCCGCGCTAGTAAAACTTTGAAATTGTCCCAGAATTGGGTTTTACTTTACCTCAAAAAATACCGAAATTACTTTCTTGCCAAACCAACGTTTTTGTTTCTGACGGTAGATTCTAAAACAACTGTGCACGTGAACCTCGACGCCATCGCTATGGCAAACTGATCAAGCCACTGGAGGCCGACTTCCGATTGAATTCGCAGATTTTCTTTCTGCAAAAGCCCGTGATTGTCCGTGTGTGTCGACCTTGCTCGACAACCGACTGAGGAAGCCTTTGCGGGCAAAAGCTCTATTCGCGGTCTTATTCGCAGCGCCATGAGCAAAAGCCATATAGAAGAGAGCGGCGCGCCGCTCCGCGCCGAGGCAAGTTAGTCTAGTGTGAAGCGAGGTTTGTCAAGCGGTTCTGATCCACAGAATGCATCCACGGATGATCCAACTACGAGTTTCTTGCTCCTCGAACTGCGGTGAAACCGCTCTTGGGTCCGCTCCCCGTCCTTTCCGCAACGCGGAAACGTGTCGATCGCGTTCAATCCGCACTTTGTGTAGATTTCGCCGCTCCTGCGGATCGCAACGGCGAGTCACTCGCGAATACTCGATTCACCGGGTGTCCCTGCATTTTCCTACCACCGGGGAAATCAAAATTTCTCGTCGAAACCCGAAATATACTGGATACAACACGACGCAGCATTCAATATATCGGTGAAACAATTTTAATCGAACGATACAATTTCTTTCTTCCTTATTCCTTTTCGGCGAAATATTTATTGACATATTCCTCACATTTTTCTGGTTAAAAAGAGTCCGAACGCGACACCGTTCGGAACATATTTATTCAGTAGATTGTTCAGTGGAAAGCGACAAATCAATACAGATTTAACCTAATATTTTATTTATTCGAACACGCATTTCCCTGCTTCGTTCGGTTAATCAAGGTTCTATTGTATCGTGGATTAAACAGGTATACACGGTCCAAGCATTGTCGTGTCGGGTATCGTTTCAATCAGAAAAATCTGACGCACAAACTGAACTGAAAGCTGCGCACAAAAATACTTGTAAACAACGAAATCATTATGAGCATGCGATTCTCATTTCTCGAGAACGCGATATTCGCGTACAAGAGCTTGGTACTTTCGATTGAATTTTTTACGATGAATGTTTCCTAGAACTGCATCAGGATTATGAGGGGTTTTACAGGGGGGGGGGGGGGCGATCCGAGTGATCATACTTTTCCAAACAGCCTCAAACATTAAACGATTCAATTAAACCGGTCGGATGTAAATTCCTCGGCGGGCTCTCGCGTTCGCCGTTTATAGAGACCGGAAATACTTGCGCGCCAGTAAATTTCGGCCGTATTTCTATTCCCGTATCGCGCCAGAGTTATTAAGGTCTGTACACCAGGCTGTATTTAGCCGACACCCCATAAAACTGTAAACACGTTGTCGACATTGGTTTTATCGCGTGCTCATCGCGACCCGGCCTGACCCAGCCCGGCTCAGCCCGGTCGGATTCATACGCCGCCGTTTAAACGGCGCCATTGTTCGGCCATGTCACGGAAAATGTTTTGAACGTTATTTGATCGGACCATCCTACTAACTCGCGGATCGGCCGCCGACCGCGTGTCAGAGAAAGTAGACACTATTCGACGTCTCGATAAATTTTAATATCAAACGCGTCTACACGTGGCGCCAGAGAGTCCACGAGAGAGTTGTGCGCATTTGTGTGAACACGAAATAGAAGTGTGAAGTTGTATAATTACGAGTAAATTATTATTTATTATTAGTAGAGCGCGGATTTTATGCATTTACGAGAAAAATGGGTAAGCACGATTTGAAGCAGTGAACATATTAAAAGATTTAAAAACGTCAGCGTAATGGTTTCAGCTTAATCGGATAATAAACCCTTAGCACTCGAGTGACGCCTCTGTGGCGCCATTAATAATTGCTGTGCTATTATTTTTAATATTGTTTACATTATTAGATCCGTCGGTGTCTAATCAATTGCTCAACATTTAAGTATTGTATGAGGTATTACATCAATTTCATATCCACTCATATCCATGACTCATATCCATCTCACATATCCATCAAAATATTCCAGATCGGAAGAAATGTTTAATTTTCCAGTTAAAATAGCTCCGAGTGCAAAGGGTTGAAAGAAGAATGAAATTTTTATTTCGCTGCTGCGTCTCGCAATCGATGCAACAATTTTTATTTTTCATAAAGATCCACACAGTCTCTTTTTCAGTCTTACAATAGGATTAAAATATTTGTTCGGACATAAAGGTTGAAACCAAATTATTTTAAAGATAGTTGTGGTGGATCATTCTGATCCCTCTGACGTTTCCATAGCTAAAAAAAACGTGCTCATTCCACTTGAGAGCCGCATTCAACTATTACTACCACTGTCTGGTTAACGGTTGTTGTTCCCGAAGCAAGCATCATCCATTCCCCATTGCACAATAGCGAGATCGCCCCGAGCAGAAAACGCTCTGTTAATTAATTACTTACTATTACAGCGTGAAATTGGGCAAACCTGTTGTTAAAATCTCTCGCATGTAATTTCGCTGTTATTGTTAGAGCGCTTTGACTATGTTACGTAACACTGGAAGTACAGAGCACTGCCGCGGTTTCGAGTTAATCAGATTGGATAGGACACCGATTTGAAGTTCGCGAATTTAATGAGAATTAACCGAGTTCGAGTATTAGACGATTGATGGCGACCCGGAGACAATATGGACGGCTCTTGAACGCCCCGAACTTCTAAATGTTCGCCGGTTGAGGACGTGAACGATGGCTGAAATGCAATTTCTGACTCCCGGAAAATTTATAGCGGGACGCGAAGAATTCGCTAATAGGGATTTAGCCTGAATGCTTCGAGTCGTGTCCGGAATATAATTAACGGTAGAAACTCGAGTCGGATGGGAGCTACCCGTTTGTAACGGCTCATTGAGTATGCGAACTGTTTTGTCCTATTTTCTGACTCGCCTGCAACGATTTACTAGGCTATCTTTTTTCCCCCCGCAGAGACCGGTTGTGTTTCGTCTTGCCGTTGCAATAACGGCGAAAATTCTTCAGCGAGAGGGATTGTTCCGATGGCTGCGATTAGTCGACCCGTTCCTGCCGTCTTTGATGACGGAACAGAATAAATTTCCACCGAACCAACGCTTCGGTTACGACGAACTTGATGTGATGTAAGGTTCTGCAATTTTGCAGTCGTCGCTGAGTTCTAATTAAATTTCCTGTCACGTTGTGCAAATTAATTCTCGTCATTCTAAATCTTCGTTCAAGTAACAATCCCAAAAAAATTGCTTAGCTGTAGATCTTCAGTACGAATTAATTCAAGGTTGCGGAAGCGTGCGGTTCTGGGACTGCAGCTCGTAATTCCATTACTGTCGCCAGCCGAGAGGAGAGAGCATTAATCGAGGGGAACAAGCTACCACCTCTCTATCATTTACAGTTTCTGTATCATTATTTGTATATTAGAATTAAATGAATGTATATGAATTAAAAATTCAATAAATTGATGTAATTGAAGTTGGCAGAGTCTACAAGCAAAATTAACATTAAAGCTTCCTTGAAGTTCGTAGAATAACGCTCACAGTGTGATCAGATAAGGAAAAGGAGCCCGAATCGAGGGGAACAAGCTACCCCTTCTCTACCATTTACAGTTTCTGTATCATTATTTTTGTATTAACACGTTCACAGAAGATTTGAATTAAAAATTCAATAAATTGTTATAATTGAAGTTGGCAGACTCTACACGTAATATAAAATTAAAGCTTCGTTGAATTTTGTAGAACGCTCACAGTGTGGTCAGATAAGGAAAAGGAGCCCGAATCGAGGGGAACAAGCTACCCCTTCTCTACAATTAACAGTTTCTGTATCATTATTTTTATACTAACACGTTCACATAAGATTTGAATTAAAAATTCAATAAATTGTTATAATTGAAGTCGGCAGACACTACAAGTAAAATTAACTTTAAAGCTTCTTTGAATTTTATAGAACGCTCACAGTGTGGTTAGATAAGGAAAAGGAGCACGAATGAAGGGGAACAAGTTACCCCCTCTCTACCATCAACAGTTTCTGTATCATTATTTTTATATTAACACGTTCACAGAAGATTTGAATTAACCTCTTAACTGCGGAATACAGTTTTAAAAATCCCCGGCTGAGTGCGGAATTAAATTCAAGCAGTGACAAGTATACACGTCGATCGCAGAGCAAATGGTCCTATTATAAATTTTACGAAAAACGAGGGAGGATTACACTTTTATTTGATAAAAAATTAACAATTCATTCTTGAAAAGGTTATTGTTATTGTACCGCAATAGAGTTCTAGATTGACGTGTATACACATCAAACGCTGTGAACTGCTTATAAATTCAATAAATTGTTATAATTGAAGTCGGCAGACTCTACAAGCAAAATTAACATTACAGCTTCTTTGAAGTTCGTAGAGCAACGCTCACAGTGTGGTCCGATAAGGAAAAGCAGCACGAATCGTGGGGAACAAATTACCCCCTCTCTACCAGTACTGGACACATGCACGACAGATACGGAACGCGTGACGTGACCGAACCGCGGCGAATATGAAAGCATCACAGAAAGGGAAGGTTGAATGGGAACACAAGTCTTGATCCGACTCCGAGTTCCACACGTGAAATCGGCGACTATTTACAGAGAAACTAAGCATAAAAAAGAACGGGTGTTGTGTACGCGGTTGGTTCTCGCATTTGACATTACTGTCTCTCGTTTCGCATCGAACAGTGAGATGGTCGTTTCGCGTCGGTGTTGCCACCGTTGAAGGGTGCTCCAGAGGGGAGAAGCCGTGACACGAGGACGCTACAAAGGCGCGTCGAAGGATGCCGATATGTTCCCGAACCGGGGGTTGTGGGAGGGTGACGCTTTTACAACATCCATAAACGCCTGGTGTCGGCGAGACTGCGAGAAGGCACCTGTGGCTGATGCACAGCTCGACATTCCCGCAAAGTCCGCCGCTTTGCGTGCAAACGCGTTCAGGATCCGCCGAAAGTTGTCTGATGGCGGCTGGGCCCGACACGGATCCGTCACTTTCGATCCATTTGTTTAAGCTACTTACAATCTCGTCTTGCAATCCCGGATTTTTAGATGTTCATTCAACCCTCTTCTAACACAGTCAATTCGTGCAATGTTGCATCCGAGCTGCACTAAAATTATAATAATAAACACGTCTGGATTCTTGAACAGGAAATAGTCTACTGAATTTCTTTTCAGTAACAATTTGAATTACTTGAGCGCAGCGTGACCACAGTCTTACATTCCGAAAAGTTGAATGTGCTATGTTTAACTAATTCATGCATTTCATGCACTCATTTCATGCATTTATGACGAAAGTGGGTAGGTTCAATTTGGAATAGAGAAAAGCTAAAAAGTGTTCAAGAACATCGATACATTATATTAAGCCTACTAAAATTATTAAAAGAAGAATGGCTATTTTAACTTGAAAATTAAACATTTCTTCCGACCTAGAGTATTTCCATTGTATACGATTCTTTTCATTTTATGGATATGCAATTGATATAATACCTCATATATAAAATACTTAACACATTACCGACCGGTGATTATTGCATAATTTTGAAAAATCTATGACACACGTCTAAACTCAAATCAAGTCACGCTCAATAACGTCATGTAATAGTTTCATTTAAGATTGCAATGTGAAAGAAAATTTCTATGCTTTCTTTTGGTGCAGCATAATGATTGAAAACCCTATTAATAGGCTTCCTGTAGGTAAAGTGTTAATAATGTAATCAATATTGTGAATAATGGTACAGAAATGTTTAGCGGTGACTCTGAGTTGTCCCTCGAGTGCTAAGAGTTAATTTGAATGAAAAATTCATATTAATTTCTAAAATTAATTTATAACATCAGTTCGACCGACGGCGGCGCTAAATTTTGCGAAGCGGCCGATTTCCCTTAAAACGCGTCTCGCCAAGATGTTCGTCCACAGAGATTCCGAGCCGCTGATTAACTCGGTATGAAATTATCCGGCGACTTAGACGCTGCGCACACCGAATAGCCAACAAGCCCTTTCCCAACCGGCTTCTAACAGTTTCATAGCCCACAGTCCGACTATTCATTCGCTCGGACCCGGTCGGAGCAAGGTTTCGGGGCATGCCGTGGCGGTTGCATGTCCGCTGCAAGCCGCCGCTGCTTCAACTGCAACTGCAGCTACAATTCCCGCGAGCATCGGCAAGGAGCTCTGCCCGAGAGACAGAGAAACCAGACCGCCTGTGTATGTACCTACGTATGTTTCTCGTTTCTCGGCTGTGTACAACCGGCTTCTGCGGCTCTCGCGCGCGGTAATAGCGGTGAATACGGTGTACCAGTCAAACGCATACCGTATTGATTTTAATACTACGACGGGGAAGCCACCCGGGGAACTTGGCAATGGGAAGAACCGGGAAAATCTTGACGTGTAATCGCCCGCGGCCCGAACCCCGTTCCATGGGATTTTTGCTCGCTTGATAGGAGCCCGATTGCCTGTGATGCACTGTAATTATGTGCTTCATACTTGCGAACACGTTCCGTCGAGCCTAGATTTGTTTATACGTACCGGAGGAATTAAATATTCACGGTTCTAACACTTGCTCAGGGAGTTTTTAGTTTTATTGCGCACCGCAAAACCTTGTGGGACTATTTCAGAGTTGAGCATTAATAATAGTGCTCAATGTTTATAATAATATTTATCTGAAATAATTATTTGTATTAATTCTGTTCGGTCGAATTTTTTAGGTGAATTTTATATTCGAATATCTATTTCACAAAATTATTCGAATAATAATGAATTTAAACTTTCTGAGTGTTTTTATGCCAATGTACTTTCCATTTCGTCGAATACAAATTTATTGGTTATTTATTTGTTCACGAATTGCTAGTGTCGGAGGTTAGAAATTGAAGATTCTAGGTAAGGGTGTGAGTAGGGAGGACTGTGTTTAGCATCCACACAGAATTGTAAAAAGTTCTCATTGGTCGAAAAATTTTTAACAAACATGAGGGAACAGAGAAGGTGGGTTCGTATGATCGGAAAACTTCCTACGGGATGGTGTCGATTCCACAGGGGTGGAAAAGCGTATAAGAATCGTTGAGGGTGGAGAAGAGGTGAGACAATGGCGGAGGAGAAAAGAAAAGCACATAAGCCGCGACATCAGATAGTGTCCGAGACGCGACGATGTCACGTAACAGCTGTTGCTAATAGCCTGTTTAACCGGCGGCCCGAAACCTCTTATTCTCACGCCCAGACTAATTATAGTGGCGCATCTTAAATCCGAGCGAGTCGGCATTCCTTGGACGGAGATGGCGGCGAGGTTCTTGCGGTTTGGAAAAGTCGCAATTTTCTGTGTTTCGGAAGAACAGGTTATTTAACTCTAGGTCTGATGTCAATTTCATATTCTCCTTCAATTTTTACAAACATTACATTCTACTATTTTATTCTAAACTTGTTTCCTACTTATTTCCGTTTCTTTTTTCCAAGAAATTAATTTTATCGTACATTTTATCGTAAATGGTACATTTTAAATGTAATTTTACCAGTTGTGAACGGCATGAATAATTTTATTTTTAACTTCTCTATCGATTATATCTATTTCTTTGTTTTTAAACAAGTAATTTAATTACATCATTTGGTAGATCTTCCAACGATTTTCACAAAATGGTTTCGCATATTATTTTTCCAGTTGTGAACGAGTTGAATAATTTTATTTTTAACTTCTCTATCGATTATATCTATTTTTTTGTTTTTAGACAAGTAATTTAACTACATCATTTGGAGATCTTCCGACGATTTTCACAAAATGGTTTCATATATTATTCTGCCAGTTGTGAACGGCATGAATAATTTTATTTTTAACTTCTATATCGATTATATCAATTTTCTTGTTTTTAGATAAGTAATTTGACTACATCATTTGGAGATCTTCCGACGATTTTCACAAAATGGTTTCATATATTATTCTGCCAGTTGTGAACGGCATGAATAATTTTATTTTTAACTTCTCTATCGATTATATCTATTTTTTTTTGTTTTTAAACAAGTAATTTAACTACATATTTGTAGATCTTCCGACGATTTTCATAAAATGGTTTTACATATTATTTTGCCAGTTGTGAACGGCATGAATAATTTTATTTTTCACTTCTCTATCGATCCTATCTATTTTTTTGTTTTTAAACAAATAGTTTAACTACATCATTTGGAGATCTTCCGACGATTTTCACAAATTATTTTGCCAGTTGTGAACAACGTGCATAATTTTATTTTGAACATTTTTTATTTCAGGTATTATTGTGAGACGAGTCAGACGAAAGAGTGAGTTTATTTAAACAAATATTCTCTATCAGCAATAATAAATAGCCTCGACTATTTAAATAGATTTGTAACAAATTGGATGTTTCAAGCGTGTTTTAACGTCTCGCTTTCCCGATTCAATTTCTTCGGGGCTTTCAAATATAAAGGTTCGTTTAAATGGAATAAAAGCTGTCAGAGAAACTTTCGTATGACACGGGGAGCTGCTGCGTCGTCCATAACTTCCGTGACACGCCGGCTTTCTGTTTCACTATTCATTGAAATTAATCTTGAATAATCGTTACAACGTCCAATTTATTTGCGCATTGTAAGTAGCCGATACAATTTGCCGATTTACATCGGGACAAAGCCAAATGTTTTCCCATCGGACACTCTTCCAATATTGAAGCATCCGCGGGAAGTGAGCGAAAATTCCCGAGCTTCGCTGCAAAATATCGCGTTTCATCTGATAACAAGAAAAGAACCGTATATTTTACAAATATACATTTACCTAAATATTATTTCTTAATAATACTTAAAAACTGTATATTTAGTATTACACAAATTTCAACAAGTCGCATTGTGTCGTTTCTACCATCTACTTATCCCCAAGCTATATCAGCACCAGGAAACTAGACCATCCGTAAATGAATAAATTTCTAATAAACTGTACATGGCGTATATCTAAATGGAGTAACAGCTTCATTAATTTTTCAGCTATCCCGAACGAAAATTTCCAGTGGATATACAGAAATGTTGGAGATTCGACGGAGATCGAACCACAGCGAATTGACGATCAACAGAATCAATAAATTAAATCTGTCGTAGCCCGCAGCCGGTGTCAAAGTACACCGAAAGACTTTGTTAATTTATTCCGAATGACGTTTCGCGCGTATGCCAGCTACTCGCAGATTGCGATTTTCCTCCAGCGCGGCGGCGGCGGCGTCTGCGTGCTTAATCACTGAATGTATCAAATGCCGTGCATTGTAACAAGCGGCATGGCGGATAGAATACTGTTGCGGAGGGAGTTACATTTGATACTAATTAATTAGCTACTGTCACTTCCCGGCAACGTGTTCGTCCGCCACCAAGGTTGCGGCGTGTATGTCAGTAGCTAGGCAGTCCCGCTTGAATCACCGTAATACCTTGTGCGCATGACATCCAGAAAATTAGGGATTTAATTGTCTTCGACTCTGCTCACCGTCGACTTTACCGATCCGACCCGCGACCCTAAGCCATTCAGATTATTCGATTTTCATGCGATCGTTGTTATTAAGTGATCTCTAGCAGGATTTTCGTAATGTACGCTCGGACTTTGATATCCTCGACGGACCACGAAATTCCCGTACACAAGCTCACTGTTATCCTCAACAGTTAGGCTTGTCGTGTACGGCCTGAACCTCTGGGGTTAACCTACATTCCCTGACCTAACGGGGATTAGAGCAAATCCTTCGATTCTTTGGAACTCGCGTGAAATATTGAGCCGACTTTCTCGCCCGCCAATTTGTACGTTCAATATATTTTAAATGTGAATTTCTTTTGTTTAAATCAGCCATGTAGCAATTGCTTGAAAGCAGTGTCAATTAAACTGTCTTGTAACAACGAGACAGAGTCGTGACGACGATTACTAAACGTTTGTAAGCATTGTAGTAAGGTAACAATTTAATAACATTTTTTTATACATACATTAGAACTAACTTAAATTGATGATTTCGGCGCAAAGAATCGATTCTATATTACTCGCTAAGCAATTTTACAAAAAACTATAACATTTTTTCCAACGTTTCGGTGTAGTTTAAGACCATTATCAAGAAAAAAATTTGATATACAAACAAGTAAGTTTGTTTCATAGTACCTTTGGTTTTTTCGTGTTTGTTTTTTGACACGTATGTTAATTTGAATTATATGATTTACAGTGTTTTTAATTTTTACAGACGCAATTATATATCAAAATTTTTTCTTGATAATGCTCTTAAACCAGACCGAAACGTTGAAAAAAATGTTATAGTTTTTTGTAAAATTGTATAGTGAGTAGTATAGGATCGATTCCTTGCGCCGAAATTATGAATTTAAGTTATTTACAAGTTGTCGATCGAGATTAAGGAAACAGTTATACATTAGAACTGTCTACAGTGCTTTAAACCAGCTTAATATAATTTTCAGACACCATATAAAAATTACAAGAATTCAGTGCAGTTGAACTTATATTTAAAAAATTGTTGCTGTGATCATTCGCTACTGTAGTCTCAATATTACCTTCAATATTTTAGACATTGAAGAGCTTAAATTATTAGAGCCACAGTATAAAAGAATTTGTTTAACCGTCTGATGAATAATGTTGGCAAAAATGCTTGCAAATGTGCTTGATGAAAAGAATTAGATGAAGTTTACACGCTTCAATATTTCGTACAAAACTGAAAAGAGTTCGATGCAACCAGGCTGCCATTTAAAAATGGATGGTTTTGGTCAGCTGTCGAAGTCTCGTCATTTACCCCAGTCACGTGATCGTGATCTTCGGTGGATCAAGGCTGCACGCCTGATAATCCAGCACCGGCAATTATGTTTCTTCTCAATTATCTTCAGCAGAGCTCTCAGATTCCTGACCCTGCGAAACTCAGTTTCATTTCTCTTCCGGCATACAAGTATTTCGCGAGATTCCTCGGAAGCAACGTTAGCACTTTGATGACTCGCATAAGTCTCGACGTTGTACGTACTCGACATTTTCGTCAGTTTCACCGGATCATGGGTCTTACACGCGCTATCCGGTTCTTACGGGGAAATACTTTCCCCAATGTGGTTGGGACTTGAACCGTACAGCGCAATACCGTTTTTAACGGAAACATTATACCTCGCGCAGCGAGTACACCTTGCCCAACCTTGCTGCGAGGTCTCGTTTGCCAGGGCAACCTTGCGAACACGACGCCGCGAGCTGAATCTGGCGAATTGGAGTCTTGTTTCCTTCTCGTCGGTCTCCGACAAAAAATTCGAGCGTTTTCCGTCGCGCTATGGTCAAAATGAGCTTCCCGGGTGGATAAAATTGTTTCGAGTTCAGCCAATAATAGCGCAAATAGACCGCTTCGAGGAAGTACACGTCTAGTTCATGAAAATCGAATAGACCCTCGTATCACGCGAATGAAAAGCTGTGCAGAAAAATTGAACATACTCGATTGTACTTTTCCGATAGTCTGACAAAATTATTGGGTCGGCAAGAAAGTAATTTCGGTGTTTTAAAGTGAAATGAAACCGAATTTTTTTACTCGAGCAATGAACATTAATCAATAATATTTTTTCCGTTTTGTTCGATGATCTTTTGGCATCTTTCTGGTGGCTTCATAATTCCGCGCTCATCCACATTCCGTTTTACCATTGTATTTTGCCACACACATCTTTGATAACACGTACAAAATTATTGGAGCTTGGTTGGAAAGTGATGTCACATCCACCATACAGGACGGACATTGCACCATCAGATTACCACTTGTTCCGAAGTTTACACAACTCTCTGAATGGTAAAACATTTGCTAATGTCGATAACCTGAAATCGCACTTGCATCAGTTTTTTGTCGACAAGGACCAGAAGTTTTATAAACGCGAAATTATGAAGCTACCAGAAAGATGGCAGAAGATCATCGAACAAAATGGAAAATATTTTATTGATTAAAGTTCATTGCTTGAATAAAAAAAAGTTGATTTATATTTCACCTAAAATACCGAAATTACTTTTTTGCCAACCCAATAATAATTTAATCTGTAAGAAATTTGCAACTTTAAAGCAAGAAAACAATTAGAGTCACCGTGATGGTTTTAAATAGAATCATTTATTTCCAACTTCGTAGAATTGCAGGCGACATCGAGATGAAGTCAACGACCTGTTTTGTCATGACCTTGAATTGAAAAATTATCTCGTCGTCAAAAATATGCTTGAATATACAATAATTCTGCACTTTATTAATAAATAGAAAAGGGAACCTATCCTATAGCGCAGTGATGGCGAACCTTTTAGAAGAGTGCATCACAATTACTTTTATTTCTTTTTGAAATACTAGCCTGTGGATCATAACGCAGTGGCCTCAATTAAAAAGGGTGCTAATTATTTGGAAACATCAAACATTTTGTTAAGAGATAAAGTTGGCAGTTGATTCTCCTTGATTCTCACTTTTGAAATAATCCAAAAAAGGTTTCAGTCTCCTTTTTGATTTACAACTTTAACTTTTGCACATTCCCCTTGGATTTCTGTTATTTTTTATTTACATATTTTATTTTCATTTATTCATTAATTTTTTTATATAAATCTAACATTACATATTTACATTTTATAATTGTTTAATATTTTCGATTATCTTTTCTCTCTGTTACAATTAAAAAATGTGGGGCAATATTACAATAAACGTGGGTCACTTACAAAGCCTTCGTGGGTCAGCATGTGACCCGCGTGTCATAGGTTCTCGCCACTATTGCAGTATGGTGCAACGACTGAGTCTTCGCAAAGACAACTGATGAAGAATTACAGTAAAGTCGAGATTACTGTCCAACAGCCGTATTTTTTGGTGGACAGTAATCCTGGTGTTGCGATCGTATTTTTGTTACTTCAAAGGACAGTCCGAACACAGAGAAGGTCAGAATGAAATTCAAAGGAGAGTCCGAACATAGAGAAGGACAGAATGAAATTCAAAGGAGAAGCCGAACATAGAGAAGGACAGAATGAAACGTATAGCGTGGCCGAAGACAGGTCTACAGGCCTCGCCCTTTATCTCAAGTGGGCAACGGAATTTTCCGAAATGCCCCTTTTGGATTTCTCCTCGCTCTGTGTCTAGCCTTCAATGCGATGCGACGTCCTTCCAGTCGTCAGTTTATTTAACCACCAATTTCCAAGAAAAGTCGGGTTTACTGTCCAACAGCCGTATTTTTGGTGGACAGTAATCCTGGTGTTGCGATCGTATTTTTGTTACTTCAAAGGACAGTCCGAACACAGAGAAGGTCAGAATGAAATTCAAAGGAGAGTCCGAACATAGAGAAGGAGAGAATGAAATTCAAAGGAGAGTCCAAACATAAAGAAGGACAGAATGAAACTTATAGCGTGGCCGAAGACAGGTCCGCAGGCCTGGTTCTTTATCTCAAGTGGGCAACGGACTTTTCCGAAATGCCTCTTTTGGATTTCTCCTCGCTCTGTGTCTAGCCTTCAATGCGATGCGACGTCCTTCCAGTCGTCAGTTTATTTAACCACCAATTTCCAAGAAAAGTCGGGTTTACTGTCCAACAGCCGTATTTTTGGTGGACAGTAATCCTGGTGTTGCGATCGTATTTTTGTTACTTCAAAGGACAGTCCGAACACAGAGAAGGTCAGAATGAAATTCAAAGGAGAGTCCGAACATAGAGAAGGACAGAATGAAATTGAAAGGAGAAGCCGAACATAGAGAAGGACAGAACGAGTGTCTCTTTCTTTCCCATACGCTGTCCTTCCTTGCGACCGAAACTTGAATCGTCGATTTAACCACTAAATACAATTGGAATTATATCGTGTTTGGTCTTATATTAATCAGAAAAATGCCAGAAATACGAAAGCGAAATTTCATGCAAAAAATCACGAAAATTAAGAAAGTTGAACATTTCAATGAGTAGGCACTGAACTTAGAACCCGGTGTTGACCGAGGACAGTAATCTCGACTTTACTGTACCACTGAGCTTGGCCGATCATAAGGGATGGAATAATTCTGCAAAAATCGGTGACACGTTGGTGACAGAAAAAAAATGTGACGCGACGCAGTTGCAACGGTTCCGATAACTCGGTAAATTGTTACGAGGCACCTGCTTTAAGTCCCGAGCCGAACCGAGAAAGGCTGCATCGCGAGTTTCATACGGAAGAGTCTGTTATCGGGTAGTATTGGGTTAGAACGAGAGGAATGGGAGTTAAAATTTTATGAAGCGCGCGGCTCGCAACGACGCGCGATATGCCATTGAACTGAATTGCAATTCGAGATGTTCCTCCGCCGGGTGTACTTGTTCCGCAACGAAAAAAAAAGAGAAAAAAAGAAAAAAAGAAGAACAAGTCTCGGGCTAGATCTTGATTGGCTGACGTTGAACAGCGCTCTTACATTCGGAATTGGCCGCGTTCTGCGGACTCCGGATTCCTTGGTTTCACGTTCGGAAAATTACGTTTCGAATTGAATTAAACGAAAAAGTCGGAATTCCGTCTCCCACTCTTCCTCTCTCGCTCTCTATCGTTCTATGTAGTCGCTGTCTTTCTCTTCCGGTGATCGAATAACATTTTATCTGAGAATTAATCCCTTGTCCGTCGCCCGCTGTAATAGATAAATGAACAATAGCTAGTAATTCTATTCGGAACGGACGACTACGGCGCCGACCAGCGCTGAAATCAAGCCTGAATAACTCTGCTCCACCGGTGGAAAACGAGGACTCCTCTGGACCAATTATTTCGGGACCATTGTTTTTGGGACGGCGGGTTATGGATTATTAGAACCACTTTAACACTTTGGCAAACGTGTCGACCGGGGTTAGCGACATTTTATTTGAAAAAAGGAACAAATAACCATGTTCGGTAAGTAATTATTTCGAATCAGATACACCTGAGAAAACATTTGAGTAACGCTCTATACGATTTTCAAAAACAATTACTTCCCACGAAGTGTATTTACGTTAAATAAATTTAAGAATATCGATGGCACTTTTACTGTCGTAAACAAGAAAAATTATATCGGCGCTCCTGTTCGATCTTTGAAACAACTATAGCTATTCAGTACTAATTATAATTTATTCCTAAAATAAATTTATAATTCATAATAAATTCATTAATAATTCATAATTTATAATTCAATGTGAAAGTAATTAATAATTTCAAATTTTTCATTATTTCACAAGTAACAAATAAAGGTATTTTTATTTTGCGTTCGATCACAATGAATTATTTTTAGACAATTTTCGCATTTCGAATGCTCATCTCAAATAAAATAAATGATTCTACATAGAATGTTGAACTACATTAATTAATGAACCGAGTTGTATATTTGAAAAGCTATTTGATCAAATGAAAGGTGAAATTTTTTTCAAATAAATTCAAAAAATGAACAGTATCAACTGTGTCGACGCGGACCTAGAGCAAATCTAAATTTTTTAAATTATTTAATACAAAGAGGAGGAAGTTGAGAGGAGAATCGAATTCCAAAAATCGTCCAGTATCAATTTTGAAAGAAGAGTTCGCTTGACAGGAAAATGATCGAAGGTGCGGGTATTCTCGAAAGAAATTAGAGACCGTCCGATGCAGATCGGATCCACGGGGTTTCGCCTGGAATAGCCATCTTCCCGTTGGAATTGATCCTCGGATAACTAAGTTTGCGCACGACACGAATACAAAATGCCGGCACGCAACGAAGCTCGATTTGAATATCGTAGTTATAACAGCACGGGCGGTCGGGCCCGTCGGCGCATAACAGGAAGATGTATCGCGCGGGTTGTTTCTTTTAATGTTAATGGGCGACAGTGAATTTATTACCGGACGGCGGGCCGGCCCCCGGTATTTGAAAACGGCTGGATCATCATAAAACGTTAATGAGAGGCCGCGTATTGTGCCCATCCATTGATATGGTAACCACGAAAATTCTGCTTGCCCAGTAAATAACCGGCGTCGAAACACACCGGCGCGAGACCGTATACTGATCCCTGCAAATTTTGCGGCCGTTTCGTAAACGCGCCCGGAAATTGATTCGAATGTCTATTTAATTGCGCCGCGTTGCCCGCCGATGGAGCACCGCCGTTCTTTCCTTTCTGTTTATTAGGTAATCGATCCACCTTTCATCATTATTGCAACGGTTTTTAGGCGAAATTAAAATTTTGTTTGCTGATCGGAAACTCGATTGAAATGTACTTCGTTTTTCCATATTTTTAACGAGTACAAAAAAATCGACAAAATGCGTTTCAAATTTTCGTCATTTCCATCCAGTTTAAGTTTGGTTTGGGAATCTATATTGTACATAATATAATACAATATATAATAGTATGATACAATGGAAATGATGCAATATGTTAGAGTATACTTTAATATACTAGATTAGAGTACAATATATTAGAACAATTAGAACATACTGGTATATCCCATAATATAGTAGAATAGAATATATCTTTAATCTAATATCCTATTTTAGAACGTTGCAAAAATCGTTTCTTTGTTTTCCTTCGCCGGACCGTTTGAATTCGATGAAAATGGAATTCGGGGAGGATCGTCGAATTAATTGCGAAGATATCCGGTCCCACCTGCAAAATCCTGAAAATCCGATTGTAGATCGGCTCCGCGGCAAATCTGCCAACGTCGTTCGCAAATTGACGATGATCGTTTTCGTGTATCAATCCGTCAAAGGTCGCGCTCGTCAATTACCATCGACAATAAACCGCTCACGGCAAACGTCGAGCGCATCAAACTAAAAACGGAACAAAGGAAACAGAAGAACGCGACGCGACGGTCGACAACAATAACAACAACAACAACAGCGCCGAAATCGAAATAAAAGGAAAAATCGGCAACATAGACGAGCATACGCGTACACACCGTGGATCCGCGGATAATGGAAGGGAAACGAACGAAGCGCGATCATCGGAAACGCGGAATAGGTAATCCGGACTAACAATGCATAATACTTCAAACGCTATCAGGCTGTCGCTCTTTCGCCAACGATTCGAAAACTCGAGGTGGAGGGGCGGTAGATGAGGGGGATGGCGAGCGGTGCCACGAAAAACATGGATCTTAATAAGCCGCGCCATTCAAACGTCCAGTTCAAACGGCCTACCAGCGGCGGCGGGGGGATTACCGGACGGGCCGAGAGTGAAATTCTACAGATATTTCCTCTCTCGCGGGCCGAGCACGACGGCAGGTAAGCGTACTTTCTGCTTGTTTAGCTCTCCATGTTGGATTAATCCGTCTGTCGATGAAGAGCGAGCGAGAAGGAACCGCCCCGGCGAGCAAAGGAACGAACGCCGACGAAAAAAATGATGGAAGTGCCCATGGTAGAAGTGGCGGCCGGAGTTTAGAAGGTACATTCCTCGACAAAATGGTAGCACACGCTAGACTTCAATTTTTGGAAACAATCGTACGTGAAAGCACATGGAATCATGCACAGACGTCATCCTTGACGGGTTAAACTTTGACTTTTAATCATTTTCATTAAGTATTTAGAAAATGTAGCTCAACACCTCCTAGCGCGATTAAAACGAGAGTGTACGTTATGTTCTATCCTGCCTTAAACTCCCACTCAAGAACAATGTCCGAACAGGTATCCTCAAACGCAATACGTCGAAAACAGTCCCGAGCCATCGTGTTATATCGAAAGAGAATAACCTCCATTCCCGGAGAGCGAACAATAGTGCGTGGAAGCACATCGAACCTAATCATGTACATACGTCATCCTTGAAGGGTTAAACTTTGACTAACTAGTCACAAACTTTGTATGACAATTCATTATTTGCATGGAGAATTTTGATAACGTACCTCAACATCGCTTTCCGAACGAGAGGGTATGTCAACAATGTCCAAATAGGTACCTCCTCCGCAATAAGTAGAAAACAGTCCCGAGCCATGATCTTATATCGAAAGAGAACTGTAACCTCCATTTTCGGAGAGCGCAAAATAGTGCGTGGAAGCACATCAAACCTAATCATGTACATACTTCATCCTTGAAGGGTTAAACTTTGACTAACTAGTCACAAAATTTGTATATCAATTCATTATTTGCATGGAGAATTTTGATAACGTACCTCAACATCGCTTAGCGCTAGAACGAGAGGGTACGTCAACAATGTCCAAATAGGTACCTCCTCCGCAATAAGTAGAAAACAGTCCCGAGCCATGATCTTATATCGAAAGAGAACTGTGTCATCAATTTTCGGGAGCACATCGAACCTGACCTTGAAGAACAAGGATTATCATGTGCAAAAGAGACGCGTGCTATCATTTTGTCCAGGACTGTAGGAACGAGTGAAAGAGAGACGGAAGACGTGAGGGAAAGAGAGAGAGAGCGTGCGAAAACGAGCGAGTCGCGAATATATCCTGAAGGGGCCACTGGGCTCTCTCTCCGAACTGACGAAGGCGTGCCAGGATTTGTGGCCTTGATTTATGCCAAAACTGGCGCCGTTTATTATCGGTACCGCTGGATGTGTGCATGCGTGAAATTGGAAACGCAGACAAGCGTCCATGCAAATTTAACCCGTCCGTCTGCCTCCGCACGCTATTCACCGCGCCCATCCGACAAAGAAGGAACTTTACTGTCTAGCCCGCTCGCGCCCTTCCGAAACCATCCCTTCGACCTCGTGCAACCTCCCTTCCCGGCCCACCCCCAAACAGCCACGAAATCAACCCAAGGCACACCATCAACCTGCACCTACCGACGCTCTCCTTCCTTCCACGATAACCCTTTATACCACGGCTGCCGAGACCAAGGAAATTTTAGAACCGATCCGCCGAAGAGTACCCGCTGTTACCCGCCGCCTTCTCGCGAGTACGAGTTTATGGAGCTGCACGATGTAGCGGGTACGATTTGATTTTCTTCTGCATAGACCGATAGCAGAACCCTTTGAATATATTCTCCTGGAAGCGTTCGATGAGCACGAAGAAATTATGCCCCCTTTGTTGTTCCATAGAGTGGCCAGTGGGAGCGGAGGGACGGTGGATTCATTTTATTTTTGGTATAGGTGTTCGTTAATGGTCTCTGTTTAGCGTGAACCTTTTTTAGTCAATAGTGTTTAAATTTTAAACAGCTCAATTTCTCATAGAAATGTGAATCGTTATTTCAAAAGAGTGTAATTGTTAAAAATTTTGATCTAAAAATTTTTCATGCTTAGGGTATGCTCAGAATTACCATTCTGTGACTGGCTGCATGTAAGTCATTATAACGCCTTTGTGTATAGGTATTTTTGACTAAAATAAATATTTTAAAGGGTGTAATTGTTTAAATTTTTGATTTAAAATGTGTTCAAGCTGAGGGTATGCTCAGAATTACCATTCTGCGACTGGCTGCACATAAGTCATTATAACTCCTTTGTGTATAGGTATTTCTGATTAAAAAAAATATTTCGAGTTACCCCAATGGTGTAGCAAAATAGCCCTGAAGTTTCAAAGAGATTGGTTCAACCTATCAGTTACAATAAATGTATCACGTGCTAGTGAATAGTAGCTAGGTAATGTGTCTGACCACGGCCAGCTGATTCTACTGATTGGAAATACGAGTGTTTTAGAGCCTAGCAAACTTTCAAAACCGTTTTTACGCGAACAAGTCCCGTAAATCTAGCGTTAAGAGATGGTAATTAGTGATTTTATAGATATCAGTTTTAAGATTTATCAGTTCTAGATTTTGTCACATGAAACTGTATACTGTACGAAGTGTCCAAGTTTCTAATCCTCCAGAGCAGCCATAACACAGTACATTGCACGCCTTAGTTTCAGACTTGACGATGTTTCTGCACATATTTCCAGGTCGTAATGTTCTTAACCGTGAAGGGGCTAATAATTTTGTAATCGAGGTTGCTGGATTGCCATAAACTGTCTAGACGCCCGGAGTTTATAGTACGGAAGTAAAGGCTCTCGAAGTCGTTAAGAAAAGTGGATTTATCACTTGATAAGAAACATGGGGTGGATTTTATCACGTATTAGCCTTTATATCTTTAAGGAGCGAAGATCATGGTCTTAAATCAATATTAAAAAATAAATATAAAGTATCCATAATTTGACCTCGTCAAATCTAAAAAGAAAATCGACCAATATGAAACGTGATCCTTTTTGCACCTTGTCGTAAGAAGACTAGATGCGGCAAGCTTCCAAGCAGTATCCGTCCAATTTCCAAAAGAACGAGCGACAATGCAGCATTAACCTTGATCATCCCCAAAACTGCTAACCCTTCTAGCTCCTCGGCGTTCAAATCGAGGATGGAGAACGTTCGCGGTTCAACAATGGCTGCCTATTTATCACCGTCTTGGTAATTGATGTGACCCCATCAGAGGTAGCAACGTCATCCAAAGATCTCGCTGGGGGTGAAAGAGCGAGAAAAGAAGGGGGCGGGGAAAAGTAATGTCACAGGGGAAGAACAACGCGAGCCCAGGTCGAAGAAGAATGCATTTACATGTCGGTCATCTCGTGGACGTTAGCCAAGCGTTATTCCTTTGGTTCGAGTATTCGAAGACGTCTCTTCTGATGCGGAAAGGGAATGTCGAGGTGTGTGCACGATCGAGCCGAGTAGACGAGGTGTTTACGTATTGCATATTACAGCTCTTCACCCACACGCCTCTCCGCCCTACTTCTTCTCCTGTTCTTCACCTCTTTCCCAGGACAACCCCCTATTCTTGGCTCCGTCTACAAGCCGTTACTCGGTACTTTTATTTCCACGATAGAGGCCCGGTCTCGTTGCATGGTATCCGTTCTTTCCACCAGATTTCCGTCTTATTGTGCCGCTTCGCAGTATGCTGATAAGGGAACGCCTCGGGGCGCAGAAAGGAAGTGTCGGTGCAGCTTGTAATCTCGAGAATTTTATCGTCCGCGTATAGAAACACTTTTACGCGCTCTCCCTGTCGAGATACTGCCGCGTTCTCTGCCTCCTCCTCTCTGTATCTCTCTATCTCTTATTCTATCTGTTTCTCTCTTTCTCTGTGCGTAACCATCTCCTATCTCACGACATTGGGACTGCTCGTTTCGTCGCAGCTTTCCGCTTAATTATCGATTCGTTTAATTCCCCGCCTGATCTGCACCGTTGACATTGGCGGCTCCTTTGAGGACAGCTGCGGCCGAGTACAAGAGAGAGTCAATGATGATTTTATTCGTTTGACGTTTCAGTGATCCTGGAAAGCATATTTCTCTCGAGAAAATTCCTTTACTCTCAATTTACAGAGTACACAAAAGTGCAGTGACCTTGCACTTGAAATTTTTTGTGGATATCGTGCACACGTTAATCCTTTCATCGTCCCTAATTCAACAGCAAGTTCCATTAATTCGCCAGAAGATAGGTAATTCGATACGAAAATCGACCGTAGGTATCCCGCGAAATTCAAAAAGTCACCTTACTTTTCGATCACACCTCGTAGATCCAGGCTCCGTCGACGGAGGGTTAATCGAGAACTGTTGGTGTGTGGAATGCGTCAGAAGTTTACTTGTCGTTTCCATCCGTATTCAATGTATTTTAATTTTGTTAACACGTGAATGTAGTTTATCGGGTCGACAGCGTGTCGTACACTCCATACACATCGAAACTACACTGTTTATGCAAATTCCTGTTTCCCAGGATCGTGTGATAAAAATCGATGTATCCATTCCGTCCAGCCATAGCGGCGCAATAAAGGAAACAACTGTTATTTAAGTGAAGTACATTTCGACGCGTGGAATATATTAACGAAGTTCAGTCGGGAAGTGGAACACATCGTGTAGTACATACCGCACGCCACACATTATGTACGAAACATTTGCGTGTAGACGATAACCATTATTCTACATTTTATAAGTCTCCGAAGACTCGCGAAAGCGAGCATACTCTCGTTTCTTGATACATTCAACTGTACTTCCGGGACTTTCGAAGGGAAAACGTTCCTTGGACGATCTCTATGACCTGTTGATCCTCTCGTAGATCGTTAGCTTCGGGAACTCGAGTCACCGGTAGTCTCTTTCTCTCCGAAAGTATCGGAGCATAATTCTTGTAAGCCGACTTGTTTCCTAATAACCTCCCCGATCTATTGCACTGACCCGTAACTCACTAATGAATCATTATTATAGATTGCTAAGAAGATTCCCGGACCTGAAGTTCGGAGTATACTTCTTGCTAATAGCCTTCGAATAATCATCTTTTGGTAACTTCGCAATGAACTAATCAGTTCCCGTTTAATAACGAGTCTGAGTATTGACGAAGGTCTCAAAGGGAATCTGTTGACTATGAACGTAATTTACTTATTACAAGTCGAAATAAAATGTAATTTCTAATCTAGATGCGAGTAAATGTAGATATACGCAGAAATATGAATTTTATTTTTATATTAGAAAATTATTAAACTGTCAGCTACGATGAATTTTTAATTGCGAACAGTTTCGCGTGACGAAAATCGTCAGATGTCGAGAGGAAGCACGATTCGAGGGGAATACAGTTATCCCCTCTCTGCCAGTACCGGATTAATCACGATTATTTACACTGGATCATCTAAACTGACCACAATAATTATTTTATTTGTACAGTTTCGAAATGCTTCAAGATGATGCTATATTTTATGTATGTATGGAAAAAACGAGTTGGTGCAATTTAAAACAGTAAAAATATTTTAAAAAATTTAAAAACGTGAATGTTCTGTGTTCGACATATTGAAATTGTTAAAGAAGTGAAGAAAGTTCAGTCGCTGTTTCTTGCAATTGACGAGAACAATTTTGAATAAGCGGGAAATTAAATGCAACGCCCGGTATAAGCTACAGAAAGGTAGAAATAGCAATGTTAGCAAATTAATCCGTTCATTTGTTTATATCGAACCTCGATAGACGATCAGAACGGTGCGCAGGGACTTGCAACTTGCAACCGGGGTTGTTTGGATTCCATATATCATTGTTTTCGTATTTACCCTCGTTCTTTGCGCGCAACACAAACTGCCAATATTGGCGCAATATTTGCCCAGCGATAACGGAATGTGACGCCGCCCGGTACTTTAATGCTTCTGCAACGATTCCCGACCGGACAACATTTCATCGGGCTAATTCTAAGCATCTGATAACACCGGCCATCCTTCGGAGCTTCGTCGCTGCACCGTAAATTTGCAAGATGATCAATTCCGATCGATTCGTGTAAACATCGTTAGAGCTATTTGTTGCGTGTCGTTGATTGATGAAGTGCGGCCATAGACGCCGAGAGTGCATTGCCTGCATCGCGAATTAGAGTGATACGGGCCCTGCCGAATATTCGACTGATGGATGACACGGGTTAGGCGACTGTAATGTCCGTTTCATTCCGTAGTGTCGAATATCTTATTGGACGATGTCAGAATTTATGGTAGACTCTTTAAATCAGAATAGCCTCTTCATAATTAGGCCAAAAATGATACACAATCAAAATTATAAAAATGTGTTTTGTAGATTCATATACTAATTTATACAGGGTGGGGCGCCACATATTGCCATCTAGATTTACGTCATTATTATTATGCATAGCAAACAATGTCTCAGATGAAGTTGAATGGTTTTTAGAGGGGCACATTCTGATGGTACATTTTTTTTGTAGGTGGACGTGTAAAGGACATATCAAGGCCATTAATGTTTTTTTAAATGGAATCATATATTTTTTATTGCATCAGCTGATGCTCCTTCATATTCTTTACAAAAAAGTATTAATCTATTTGTGTAAAAAAATCATTAGTTTAGGAGAATTCTTGCTCTCCTACTACATTATCACATTGAATTCATATTATTGACCAGATAGTCGAGATTTCCTAACAAATTATAATTAAAATATCTCCTAAACTAATGATTTTTTTACACAAATAGATTAATACTTTTTTGTAAAGAATATGAAGGAGCATCAGCTGATGCAATAAAAAATATATGATTCCATTTAAATAAAACATTAATGGCCTTCATATGTCCTTTACACGTCCACCTACAAAAAAAATGTACCATCAGAATGTGAATGTCTCAAAACCATTCAACTTCATCTGAGACATTGTTTGCTATGCGTAATAATAATGACGTAAATCTAGATGGCAAAATGTGGCGCCCCACCCTGTATACATGCTGAACATTTCATTGGAACTAATCAATTGGTTTATGAATTACAAATGATTAAAAATGGTAGTGTTGCTTTATTATCTTGTAATAAATGCAGACGAATTTCATTTTGAATAAAACTCCTCAGTCTAACAATGACATTTAAGAATAATGTTGGACTGTTTTCGACTTATTAAAATGATTTAAAAAAGAAATGAGCGTACAGGTAGCTCACGTAACATGTAATTAATGCATACAATTTTTAATTTTAACAACATTCCCGAGAATATGTGAAAACAGTATTGTATTGTTTTCGCGTTAACAATTAACAAAGGAAATAAATGTATACGTAGCTCCTGTACATTGCAATGAATTCACACAATTTTTATTTCGATATTTTCGTTACCCAGAATGAATCTCATTAAGAAACGCTATGGTAGTAATAATGAAGACGTTCGATTCAGATGCAGTTCTTAGAGAACAGTCTGTTGGGATGTTTTGTAATCTCGGCACGAATTTCTAGCTATCATCGTATGCATCAATTGTAATCGTTATTACGGATCGTACGGATGATTCCGAAAGGAGAGACGTCCTGCTATTTTATTTACCCGGTGCCGGTCAATGAAATATTCAAATATTTCGGTTGAACCGAAGCACAATGGAGCAACGAGGCAATACGACCGCTTATGATTTATGGCGATCCGTACGGGAAGATCGACCGACTGCTGGCGAGTCGGCGCTCTCCAGCTTTCGGCTTTAAAAGATTTATAAGAATGCGCCAAATGCTCCGAAGTGTCACTGTCGCCCCCGTATATACCTATGCATTGTCGTAGCTGAAAGACATACAAGACGCAGTAAATTTGTCGGAACGTGGAAGCTGCATCCTTCTTCCCCATTTTTCCAATATATCGACGCTGGTCGGGCCACATACTTCTTACTTTCGATGAACTTTTTATGGAAAGTGGAAGTCTTTCGTGCCTCTAACTTTTAACACTTTACCTCCACTTTAACCCCCTGCACTATAATGTCGAATCATTATGAAGATTCTGAACGGAATCTCGCAAAGACACCCCTTAAATATTTTGTTAAAATTGTGCCGAACTACTCGAGCTTTTTGAGATGTTAGAAGTTCGAACTGGTTTACTAGATAATATGTAAAAAAATGTTTAAAATTGTTATTGTTCAGGATTTCGAAGGAGAAAAGTGTAGAACTCGATTTATGAATCTTTCAACAGTGTGTGGGCCTATATTGAAAATTTTAAATACATCTTTAAAAGACACCCTTTATCAATTTTGTTAAAATTGTGTCGAA
>CM052196.1:9917135-9988793 GCA_028455805.1 Lasioglossum figueresi | reverse complement strand
CTAGTTTACCTGATAATGTCTAAAAAAAATGTTTAAAATTGTTATTGATCAGGATTTCGAAGGAGAAAGGTGTAGAACTTGATTTTTAAATCTTTTAACTGTGTGTCTATATTGAAAATTTAAAATACATCCTTGAAAGATCGTTTAGAAATTTGTTCAAATTAGACCGAACTACTTGAGCTTTTTTTATATGTTGAGAAGAACTAGTTTACCGGATAATGTGTAAAAAAAATTTAAATTTGTTATTGTTCAGGATTCCGAAGGATTTTAAATCTTTCAACTGTGTGTCTATATTGAAAATTTAAAATACATCCTTGAAAGACCGTTTAGAAATTGTTTTAAATTGTGCCGAACTACTTCAACTTTATTTGAGATGTTAGAAGAACTACTTTCCCTGACAATGTGTAAAAAAAAATGTTTAAATTGTTATTGTTCAGGATTTCGAAGGAGAAAAGAGTAGCACTCGATTTTAAAATTCTTTAACTTTGCCTACATTCAAAATTGAAGATACAGTTTCTTGTAGATCCAAGTAAATTACACACGTGCAGAACGATCTCACGAACATTGTAAATTCGTCGACGTATTTCCTTCGGGGTAGAGTAAAATGCAATGAAACATTGAAAGAGCAATGAACAAAGCTGTGTAAACGGTCCTAAGAATCCCGAATTGTATAATTGCAAGAAAAGAGTGAGTTGCCTGAGATTTAAGAAGCAGTTGTTTATTTCGAGCATTGAGGAGTGTCGTGGTAGAGTCGAACGTCTGCCGGGAATAAAATGCAACGTGCACAATCGGATTCCTCGTGAGGAGGCAGTCGTCGGCAATTTTTTGGTGAAAAGCTCCGGCAGGAATTTGTCTTCATAGAAATCTCGGCTCGTCACCGAGCAGGGGAAGACGCGTTGCACACACGGTGGACGGTACGTGCTTCACGTTTCGGTGGCTGGCCGATCGAATTTCCCGCTACTTTCCAGGCTCGCAGGCGACGCGACGGCCGTGCCTGCCTGAATTTAATTTACCCCCGAGCGCGAAACAAGTTCTCCTGCCCGCTTTCTTCATCTCCACTTTCCGCAGCGATCGTAGAATGCGCTCCACGGACTGCTCGGTGGATATATCTACCGTATACACCGGGATTATATTACATGTACACGCGAGCAGACGCGAGCAGACGCGAACACCCCAGATGCAACGAGTTGCAACACGCCTCCGAACCACCCCCCTCCCCCCTATTCGACGAGTACAACAACGAGCATCCGAAAACTAATATGCCAAAGTGCTCGTAAAAATATTCCTCGACGTGCTACGGAACAACAGGGTAGCGCCGACGTTGCAGATTGCTCGCTAATTTCTCATTGGGGAACGGATTCGCCAAAATTAGAAAGACTTTTGACACTCGACGGAGACCTCTTACCGAATCAAAAGAGTATTTCAGCGTGGAAGGAAAGTGTTTATTTCTGCTTCCGCGAGATTACGAGAGAGTTTATTGGATGTCGAGAAATAATATTCTTCTCGATTCTGGAGTGAAATTACAATTTTTTATCCTGTTGTAATATAAATACATTTGATTATAGCTTTCCATCGATCGTATTTATTGTTCGATCGTGATCGAACCCTTGCGCCGAAAGCATTAACAATTTTATTATAAATACATTTAGTTTAGAATTGCCAGATAAAAGGAATACCCTCTCTCTGCCAGTATTGGATGATCGTAGAGTAAGGGGACAAGTTTTAATCTGGCGATTATGATTGTGGTTCGCGTCCCCACTCTTCTTTTAGACAAAGGAGAGTGGAGAAGTGTCCCTCTACTGTCCCTTAAAACTTTCAGTCTAGTTACAAAAAAATGTTTCTTGCGAAAAGGACAGCGAAAACCGACCGTGACAGTGACGTTTGGCGAAAACCGGCGAAAATTGGCGCGTCATCGAAACGCGAAATTAGCGTCGGATACAGCAAAATTAGCTCCGCGAGCGAATTGTTTTGGTATTAATATCCCCCGACGCGTGCCGCCGGCGGAAAGGTGTCCGAAGAACGCATTCGCCTATGCGGCAGGGTTTGCATACCTTTTTTGCATACCTTTTTTATTTTTTTATTTTTTTCCTGTGCAAGGAAACTCCTCGCGAGGCACGCTGGGATAGAGGCGTCGTCCCCGGGACGCCGGTACACGCGCGAGCATATAAATTTTTCTCCGTCGGACGACACCCACACGCCGGCGTATTGAAGTGTCGTGCTTTATCGGTGAATGCGCGGCCGTCATCCGCTTTCCAGCAAAGTGAAAAAACAAACTGCTCGTAGCCGGAATTTTGAGCCTGTGATTAAATGCATGAGGCGTTGGTGAATTAGATTAAGTACTCTTGGGCATAGATCGTGCTTCAGAATTTTCCCTCTCCCTTCGTCTCTTTTCCCTTCGTTCCTCTTCTGCTATTGCGCTCCCTTCCGCGCCCCTTTCCCTTCACCCTAAAACTATACTCGACGCCTACGCCACCTCGTCGTATGGAATAGAGTGCGGGGGAAAATTCATTGGCTTGAAAATTTTCAGCCGTGAGACCACGACGCCGTTTCCGAACCGAGTATAATGAACAAAAGGACAGCGAGCCGGTTCCGATGCTAATCTCCGATTCCCCCGCCGAAATTCTTGCTTGTTTTAACGATTAACAACGGTCCAACCGCGGCGGAAAGAATCGAGAAATACGCCGATATTCGGAGAGGTACGCCAGGAAATGTATTGCACACACGCTGGGAAGTGACGCGGTCGAAAAGTCCAATTTTCGAGTTGTCACTGGACTGTGGATCTTGATGTAAAATGAAAATTGTCTGCATCCATTGCTTGCAATTTTCGAGTTATCAATGGACGACTCTTTGTGTAAAATATAAATTGTCTACATCTATTGCAATATTCAGGTAAAATAAAAATTGTCTAGGTCTGCAGCATGCAATTTTCGAGCGGTGACTAGACAAACCTTCGTGTAAAATGAAAATTATCTGCATCTGTTGCAATCTTCGTGTGAAATAAAGAATTGTCTGCATCTGTTGCAAGAATGTTAGGAATTGATTTTTGGTAGCCAACTCGATATAGATAATATAAAAAGAACTGACTTTCTAGTTAACACTATTTAATATCTAATGGATAGACTGCGGATGTTTATGCATTTTCCAATTTTTGTCGACTTTTAAGAAAGTGGAATGGAATAAAATCCAATCTTTAATGGTAACAGCTTTTGTAGATCCAAAACAAATGAAAATTGTACAAAATTCTATCGTATTTTATATTCTAGACTTTCTTGAACATTTCCATACGCCATAAATTCATAAAGATCCGCAATCTACTAATGGATACGGAAAAGCTTATTTATTGTTAGTTGTGTCCAGACACGAGATCTGCAGGATATAAAAATACAAATGAATTTCTTGTTCATAGATTCGAGCTAATGGATTTTCCCTATTCCTAGAAAACACACTTCCTCGAGTTCTGTCGCCCTTGCGAGGGTGTGTTATTTCGCGAAAGATTCGCGTGCCTCGACGAACGCGGGAGTAATTTAGGGTGAGTCAAGAGAAGGATTGAAGACTGAGGTTGATCCTTATCGGAATAGGAAGAAGTTGCTATAGATGAATCAGACAAGGAGTCGATTTTATCGGCTACGTGCACGTCAGAGAAAATATAAAAGAGAATTGTGGGGGAGTAAGGAAAGAGGAATCGGTTACGGAGGTCTGCTATTTCTCATTTATGATGTAGCGTGGTTCGATGAGAGATTGTGAGATAGCGGAATACGAATGACCATGGTAATCAAGAAAATTGTTCAGAGTTTCTTCATTAAATCTTATCATTTTCGGAAGCGACTTCTTGATAAATAAATAAATAAATGTATTGCTATAAAAGTCCTCAGTTTATTGATCGGCATCGAAAGCGTGCACCTTCTGAACCTAGTAAAATTTTCAAGATCGTCTCCAAATGGACTTTAAGTTGCATCGTAATCGATTGATTGGTTAAAACATCGAACTCGTAAGGACACGCTGGGGAAAGGAAAAGCGTGGATACCGAAGTTTTCCGAACGATTCTCCGGCTTGCGGCCGACGGGAAAACATGTCCGGCGAGCAGAAACTTTCAGTATGTTTAACATTCCGCGGTAAACTGAATTTGGTACCTGTTGATTAGATAAAACGTCGCGGCGGTGCAGTCGAACGTTTAAAACGGCGGCGGTGGCGGCGGCTGAACGTTTAATCTGGCTGACGGGAAAAAACAAAAAAAAAATCCGATGCTCGGATACGCGAGTCCGGAATATTAAAACAACCGGTGGCGTGACGCAGATGGAGAAAGAGAGAGAGAGAGAGAGGAAGAGAGATGGGGCTACTACCCGTTACGTTTCGACGAATTACGTTGAACGTCGCAGTTAACCGAATTACGATGTAAACGCCTGGAAAAAAAGATTCCCTCGATTCGCTTTTTATCCGATGACGGGAAACCGCCGCCGTGAAATTAACTCGCCGATTAAGCAGCTATTTTTAATTGACGACTAGACACGTGTAGTACAATGATTGATTCGAACGCGATGAGACAGGTCTCGGTTGGTAAACCGACTTGTAAAAAGTAGAAATTTTTATTTTGCATAAAGATCCGCAGTCTAATTATATCGTTAAGTAATTATATCTCGAAAACAAAGACCGAGCGGCGGTAACTCGCGCAGGAAAAAGTTGCTTAGAACTATGAATTCTACAACATATTTGACTTCCATCAAAGTCGGTGAGGGGTGTACCCTTTTCTGTATAATTGCCAAATGATTTACAAAAGAAATACTTTAAATAAAATAAAGTATTTTAAAAAGAAAAAGTAGACCATTTTTCTTTCCCATAAAAATCCGCTGTCTAAAGACGTCACCGTGTGTCTTCGAGAATTTAGAACTCTTGAAGAAATTGAAGACACGCGTGCTTCGTCCAGGAGTATACGATAAAGAACATAAGTCCATCGTCCTCTATGGACAGATAGAGGACACGTCCAGAAGCCAGCTGAGCTTGGAAGTCTCTCGAAAATATTTCGTTAGATACGACTGCGGCGAAAGCCCTGTGTCGTCACTGCTGATAAAGCGCGACGCTTGGAACCGTGTAAACGTTACAGCTCCAAACCGAGGGATTACAATCGTTTCGTACACGACTTTGCAGGGAAACGAGTACGTCAGAGAGAGATAGAGAGAGAGGGAGGCAGAGAGTGCCATCTCATTTCGGACTGCGTGCGTCCCAGAGTTTAACAGGAACCTAATAAACAGCCGTTTACCTCCGTCTAACGTTATTTTACTTTGTATACAGCCGGAGGCTTTCAGTTAGTTACTCGGCTGGATACACGCATACCTGGACCTACTCCCGGGCCCCGTCACATTCCGCGCTAGGTGTACGATTATAAAGCTTCCAGCAGGATTCCGCTGGTCATTTATTAGGGAAACGGCCACCCTCTCCGTAGGGACACCAACCGAGACGCAGAATTTCCGAGCGCCGACCACCGCCAAATGAGATTTTCACAGATATTTCCATATTTTTCCACAGGAAACGCGTCCCCGACTATCGTCAGAGGGGATCCTCTGTTTCTTTTTCCGACCAGGCTACGATCGAAGCGGACGAAATTATTCGCGACACCATTTTAATAATCCCTGTGAAACACCTTGCCAGTGGTCGATAAAACATTATTTCAGGAATTGAAAATTGTTGTGCAATTCGATTCATTCAGAAGGGATCCTCTGTTTCATTTTCCGACCAGGCTACGATCGAAGCGGACGAAATTATTCGCGACACCATTTTAATGAGCCCAGTGAAACACCTTGCCAGTGGTCGATGAAAAATTATTTCAGGAATTGAAAATTGTTGTGCAATTCGATTCATTAGCATATTCGATAAGATATTTTCTATCGAATTTTGTTTGGAAGAAAACTACTATCGTCAGAGGGGATCCTCTGTTTCTTTTTCCGACCAGGCTACGATCGAAGCGGACGAAATTATTCGCGACACCATTTTGATAAGCCCTGTGAAACACCTTCCCAGTGGTCGATGAAAAATTATTTCAGGAATTGAAAATTGTTGTGCAATTCGATTCATTCAGAAGGGATCCTCTGTTTCATTTTCCGACCAGGCTACGATCGAAGCGGCGAAATTATTCGCGACACCATTTTAATAATCCCTGTGAAACACCTTTGCCAGTGGTCGATAAAAAATTATTTCAGGAATTGAAAATTGTTGTGCAATTCGATTCATTCAGAAGGGATCCTCTGTTTCATTTTCCGACCAGGCTACGATCGAAGCGGACGAAATTATTCGCGACACCATTTTAATGAGCCCTGTGAAACACCTTCCCAGTGGTCGATAAAAAATTATTTCAGGAATTGAAAATTGTTGTGCAATTCGATTCATTAGCATATTCGATAAGATATTTTCTATCGAATTTTGTTTGGAAGAAAATTCGACTTGTGGGAAATCATTCCAATTTTTATAATCAGATTTCTCTTTTGCCGAACTGCGTGATTGGATTTTATGCATTTTTCACAAAAATATCGAACGCGTACAATTCTATTCATTAGCTTGTCCGATAAGTTGTTTTCGATCGGATTTTGTTTAGAACAAAATTCAAATTGTAGGAAATCATTCTAATTTTAATAATCAGATTTCTCTTTTGCCGAACTGCGTGATTGGATTTTATGCATTTATCAGAAAAATGTCGAACGCGTACAGCTGTTAAAGGAATTGAATGATGAATTATATTATTCTTGACCTGTTAAAATTATTAGATGAACTTCAATGTCACACAAGGTCAGGAATTAACAGTAGCCATTTTGTTTTAATATACGTATGATGTGATGAACTGAATAGCCAGACGATGTTTTTAAAACGTACGACCATGATGAATTTTTTTCATCAAATCAAAAAAATTACAGACACCATTACATTGCTTGAAAACATTTTTTTCTAGTGTTTTCTAGTTGCAAGAAGAACTCTGGTTACTATTAGCATGAACAGCCTGTAATTGTTTTCTTAATTAGCGGTTAATTTTGCGTCGTACACATTGATCATCAGATTCTTCGTTTAATTTATTTAATGTTGAGTCTATTTAATATTGTTTCTTCTTTGTGCCTTCAACTGTTCTTCGCAATCGATGACGCCGACAAGACTACTCCGATATTCACAGAAGCCATACTTCCCTCTGAAATTTACAATTCAAACTGTTTCTTGATTCCCTAAGAAGATTGATGGAAAGAATTCAAGACGACCGTGGAAAGATTTCTCCGCGTTTAAATGTCGCCCGGTTAATAGAGATAGAATGCAACTAGATAGAAAACATAAATTGTTGAACGTCTACTGAGCGTTCATTTATTGATGGCGACTCTCCGTAATTGCACTGCTGGGACTTGACAACATGATTACTGAGAAAAGCGTACATGATTCTGCGTTCTCGTTTCGTTCCCAGTTCGCTTGTCCTCTCTCGTTGAATCATTCATTATCTTTCTCTCCAACCGGTGGACTACATGCATTTATAGAAATAGAGAACTGTTTAAAATTCCGTTTCGTTAAATATTTAATTATACACGAAACTCTTCCTAGTATTTCAATGCAATTTCAATCACATTTTGTTTAAATATTAAAAATAATTTTCTAAACCTATCAACGCTCTGATTACAATTTAAAATAGCTTCAACGCATGTTCGCGAATATTAAAAGGTGCAAATAATATTAAATTATATATTATCTGAAATGTAATTTCTATCACGTTTTCTTTCATTTTTAAAATTAATTTCCTTAACCTATCAACGATCTAATTACAATTTAAAATAGCTTCGACGCATGTTCGCGAATATCAAAAGGTGCAAATAATATTAAATTATATATTATCTGAAATGTAATTTCTATCACGTTTTCTTTCATTTTTAAAATTAATTTCATTAACCTATCAACGATCTAATTACAATTTAAAATAGCTTCAACGCATGTTCGCGAATATTAAATTATATATTATCTGAAATGTAATTTCTATCACGTTTTCTTTCATTTTTAAAATTAATTTCCTTAACCTATCAACGATTTAATTACAATTTAAAACAGCTTCAACGCATGTTCGCGAATATTAAAAGGTGCAAATAATATTAGATTATATATTATCTGAAATATAATTTCTATCACGTTTTCTTTCATTTTTAAAATTAATTTCCTTAACCTATCAACGATTTAATTACAATTTAAAACAGCTTCAACGCATGTTCGCGAATATTAAAAGGTGCAAATAATATTAAATTATATATTATCTGAAATGTAATTTCTATCACGTTTTCTTTCATTTTTAAAATTAATTTCCTTAACCTATCAACGATCTAATTACAATTTAAAATAGCTTCAACGCATGTTCGCGAATATTAAAAGGTGCAAATAATATTAAATTATATATTATCTGAAATGTAATTTCTATCACGTTTTCTTTCATTTTTAAAATTAATTTCCTTAACCTATCGCCGCTCTAATAACAATTGAAAATAGTTTGAATGCACGTCCGCTAATATTAAATTGCACATTATTTGTACTAAGTGTTGCTCCCTCGAGCAAGAGGGGACAATCGTTACCAAACAAGACGTCCACGCGATATCGGAACGACGCGACGCGGCCGAAAATATAATACAGCTGCCAGCTGTCATGGCGGACATATTCCGTGGATAACGACAACGCGAGCATGCTTCACAAACAATAGCCTCCGCGCCGTGGTGGACCGACTAGCCACGACAAGACGGCAAAAACGGGCTTTATGAATCCAATATTATGCGTCGAAGCTCGTATTTCCAGCCTGGCGGCTGTTCAAACTTGCGCAGACATAAAGTTCCCCACGTTTTTCTGAAGTTTCTCGCTTAATCGCAAACGAGTGGGCCTCCATTTTTCATTGTCTCGTCCGACTACGTCCAGACTTTCGGTAACGATTAAATAATTGTGTACGTGACGCAATTCCTAATCCTCCAAGAACGTCTTCGGTGCACAGTACTGCCTCTAATGAGTAAACTGCGAATATTTATGCAAAATAAAATTAATTATAAGATACGGGAGCTACATAGACATAGTTTACTTATTTCCCTAAAAATTTTATTCGGTTGTAAACAATGTAACGGTATCAGCACAATTGTCTCCTTTCATTATAAGATAGAGGAGCTACGTAGACGTTTGCTTCTTTTCCTAAAAATTTTATTCGGTTGTAAACAATGCAACGGTATCAACACAATTGTCTGCTTTCGCCACAAGATACGCAGACATTTACTTCGTTTCGTAATAATTTGATTCAGTTGGAAAAAATACAAAAGTATCGTAAAATTTTTAAAATATTTTACTGTTCTGAGATACAGATTTCGTGCTAGACGAAGTGCGCGCGACTATAGCAACATATTCTGAAGATAGTAATTAGCAAGATTAATTATTTATCGTTTCATTTGATGTTTTCCCATTGTCTCTCAATGTGACACGCTAGAACGACGTATGAGGAATGAGGGTTGACTCCAGACGAAATCGTGCGAACAATGTTGGGAAAATAGCAACGCTCCATTCACCGGTAGAATCCTTTCAATTCGCGGCGATCGAGCGTCGCAGAAAGTAATAGAAAAAATCCGCGACGGAGAAGCGAGTGACACCTTCGCAGAACTAATTTCCACGCAGTTGGTCCATTCATGGTAGGATTGGCGAAACGTTGGGTGAACGAACGAAACGGGAAACGGCGTCGGCTAGACAGTTCGGAAACGCGCGTTATAAGACAGAGATTGAAACCCGTGCGCTCGTGTGTGTGCGAGAAGACGGCAAAAATGAGTTTGCGTCTGCAACATCGCGCGAGACAGGCTCGCCGGAACGTTCAAAGCTAGCCGATGCAACGAAACTGCACGGTGTGACGCGCGCGGCCACTGCACCGGTCGTCATGGATTATCCGACAGTGTGCATACAGCCAGTCGCCGGAACTTGGAAACGTGGAAACGACCGTGCGTGTTCTAATAAAGTCTAATGAAACGAATTTACGCTCGATAATGCGTCCCCGAGAACGTTATGGAAATGCTTCATGTCGATTCGCTCCATTAAATTGCGAACGCGCCGTTATCCGCGCCGCGGTTGCCCCGAACGCCCGCCCTACACTGTTTTATTGAACAATCGATCGAAAATACTTTGAGTCGGTGAAACAATCGACGGAACCAGACCGACAAGCTTCCATCGATCGATCTCGAGCGAGTTCTTTCGCGAGAAGCGATTCATTGCGGTTTAGAGCGAATGGACTCTGGACCATACCAGATTTTCATAATAAGTTAGTGGAGATTTCAGATTTATGGACTTGTACTCGAACTTGTATGTATTAAACATTCCCAATTCGAATCGTGATCATTTAATGAAAAACAATTGAACAACAATGAGCCTGAACCCAAAGCAGTGTTCATTTCCCCTTAAAATATTTTTACATGACGTAGCAATGTAACAGATTCAAGACCCATTTTCCTCAAAATACTGCAAATTCAAACGTCTCCAGAAAGTTGCAACAATTTTTATCGCCAATGGAACTACCGTGGATTTGAAGATTGAAGCCTCCTCTTTACTGTGAGACCTTGAAAATTGCTGTACGATTTCTTTTCACTGTTTTGTCGTACAAAAACGAGGAACAAGTTCAATGGTGTAAAGCACTCATGGAGTAACTCGAGTTGTCGGCACACCTCTCATTCGAAGCTCGATAAAACAGTGAAAAAAAATTGTACATCAATTTTCAATGTGCCGTTGCACAGAGGAGGCTTCAATCTCCAAATCTGTGGTGGTTTCAGTCCGGCAAAATATTTATCAGAGTTTTCACAGACGTTTGAATGTACAACACTTTCGAGGAAAAATTCGTTTTTATATACCATGACCTTGAAGTGACGTTGAAGGCGAAAAAAATTATCAGTTTACAGAACGTAATAAAACGAAAAGAGTAACACGTTGGCGATTGTAATTCTGCCAAAACTAAACGAAACGCAGCAATTTAACCATTCGTTTTGTTAAAAAAAAAAAAGAAGAACGTCGATAGATACTCGGACAGGGGGTAAGTGCCCCGTTAATATTTTACGCCCGTGATTCTCGGAAATGCGGAAAAGCCCAGATGAGAAAGTATAAAGTGTTTTATTGCGTGGTAAATCTTCCGCGCAATAGATCTGGAAGAGATAGCTCGAAGGAAGCGATTTGCATAGGCATTAAAAAAACTAATTAAAATCTAACGTCCCGGCGATCCACCGTGTCTGTCAACCCTTCCGGGCAGATGGGCGCGGACTCGTTATTTTAATTCTCTTCGTGGTAAACGTGATTTACATCGTGTGACCCGAATAATTTCACACGATTCCTCTCGGACATCCATTTTGTTTCTACGGGATCCATTTTCACCGCTCAAAATGCAGTCATTACGTATACGATTACTTTGCTTGCACAAAGCAGTATCAATTCCTTCTATTTCTCTCGTTCTTTTCTAATATTTACCCCCAATTCGAAGAAATTACGTGTAAAAACGTTTACATCGTGATACTACACCTCGAGAACGGCGAAGATAATTACATATACGATTATATTGCTTGCACAAAACAATATTCATTCCTTCTATTTCTCTCGTTCTTTTCTAATATTTACCCCTAATTCAAAGAAATTAACTGTAAAAGCCTTCACATCGTGATACTACACCTCGAGAACAGCGAAGATATTTACATATACGATTACATTGCTTGCACAAAACAGTATTCATTCCTCCTATTTCTCTCGTTCTTTTCTAGTATTTACCCCTAATTCAAAGAAATTACGTGTAGAAGCCTTCACATCGTGATACTACACCTCGAGAACGGCAAAGATAATTTCATATACGATTACATTGCTTGCACAAAACAGTATTCATTCCTTCTATTTCTCTCGTTCTTTTCTAATATTTACCCCTAATTCAAAGAAATTACATGTAAAAGCCTTCACATCGTGATACTACACCTCAAGAACGGCGAAGATCTGTTAAAAATGGTTTCTGCAAACTGGACCTTGATTGACTTTCCTCAGGCCAAATTTTTTTATGATTCTATCGTGCGCTACTCATTGAGACGAACAAACTTCTGTAATCATAATACACGCGTACACTACGTAAAACACAATTTTCACATTAAACATTCATTACCCGCGCGCATCGATTACGTCAGCCAACGTCGCTCGCATAACGAATGCATACGAGCCACAAAAACAACGTCGATAAAAACGTCGAGCTGAAATAAAGAAATCGCGTTTGATGTTTCATCCCCTACAAGAAAAACGAAGTCGCCATTCTCGCCCGTATATATCTCATAATAATACAAAATTTTGATTGCGAGTACTTGTGCAGACTTTTATAAATTATCTCAAGAACAGTGCAACGAGGAAAGAATTAATGTCAACGAATAGACAATAAAATCATTTTATTAATATTGGAGTATTTCTTCTATTAGTAATTTGAGTAAATTGCGGAATTTCAATGTGTTGTCTACGTATAATGATAATCCAACAATTAGAATAATATTAAGATGAAATTTTTAAATAGGATAATACTGAATATTTTTGTGAAATAAATTGATTCAGGTTAACCTATACGTCAGCCAACGTCGCTCGCATAACGAATGCATACGAGCCACAAAAACAGCGTCGATAAAAACGTCGAGCTGAAATAAAGAAATCGCGTTTGATGTTTCATCCCCTACAAGAAAAACGAAGTCGCCATTCTCGCCCGTTCGTAGCCCGAATCCTCGCGTATCCGGCGCGCGTGGATCCGTAAAAAGTCGAATTTGCATAAGTGTCGGGAGTCCGGGGTATTAGGCGGAGATAATTGAAAAGAACGTCGGTAGTAACGTTTATCAGATCCGCGAAATTATTAACGCGTACGGGGCAACGCGTTGCGCGACGCGAGGTACGCTGGGGAATTGGCTCGGTTGATTCCTGCGTTGGGACTTCGGCTGCGAATCGTAAATAAGCGATGGATGCATTACACCTTTTCAAATCGAGCGTGCAATTTTCTCTGGTCGCGTCGGTGTCGGCGAGCAAAAGTGAAGGGGGGCTCCGTTCTCGAAAAGCGTGGCTGTAATCTATCTATCAACCACCCCCTCCGACTTTCTACACGCTTTATGGTTACGGACGAGCGCGGGAGGGATGATACCTTTTCTCTTTCACCCCCTTTCACCACCGTTCCGCTCTCCCCCACCCCCCACTCTTTCCCCATTGAATATGCAGGAAGAGCATCACTGGAAATTTACATTTTCGCTCAAATTCCTCGAGCAACGTCGAAACGTTTTACTGACTGTCCCTATTCGTATCTCATTCCGCCAGCCATTTCAGAGAGCATGAATGATTATCAAGGCAGCGTAATGGGAATCGCTTGGCCGGCCACGATCGCGGCGAATGCTTTTTGAAAGTGTGCCCCGCTGGAAATTGTACAGGTGTGTGTATACGTGTATCCACCGACGCGATTTTCACAATTTGCTCGCGCAGGTATCCTTCCGAATAACAATTCCGTGGTCGCGTGGCAAATCACGTGACGCGCTCCGTTTTCACGAATTTCGTGCTGTTCCAGCCTGTCGCACGAAGCTCCTTGCAATTGTGCTTGTACGGGCTTGCAAAATTAGGCTTTTACACCCGCAATTTTGTATATCTGTAACAAACAATATCTATAACACGTCCGGAAACATGCAGAATGCGGTGCAATGAAGAAATAAAAAGATATATATCTCATAATAAAACAAACTTTCGATTGGGAGTACTTGTGCAGACTTTCATAAATTATTTCGCGAACAGTGGAACGAGGAAAGAATTAATTTCGACGAATATACAATAAAATTATTCGAATATTTTTTCTACTAGTAATTTGAGTAAATTGAGGAATTTCAATGTGTTGTCCACATATAATGATAATCCAACAACTATAATAATATTAAGATGAAATTTTTAAATAGAATAATACTGAATATATTTGTGAAATAAATTGATTTAGGTTAACCTATTTTTCATAATACAATTACTCACACGTTTCCCCCATTTGAATTAATACACAAGATTAATGTTTCCAATGCGGTAATTGTTTCTGCTTTTGTACAGATCGATATAAGTATATGTATTTAATCATTCGTACTGAATCATCACAGTGGAGCATTCATAATGTGATTAAACTGTGGATTAGCAAAGCGTTCGAGATCCCTTGTCTCCCACATTTTCTAACAACCACGGTAATTGTTCAAATTTCACCTCTTGTTACGATTGTTCTCAATTGAAAAGCCTTTCACGATCATCGCGATTATAATACCGTTTTCATTAGGCACCGATTCAGCATGCTCGCCCCAATTATATTAATAACTCCCTGAAATTAAATAATCGCATTAAGGCACAGTGCGTTGCAAAATATATCGACGCTGTGATTCTACGCCGATCAATAGTCGATGATTAACTGAAACGCAGTTACATCGACATTTAGCATAACAGATGCATCATTATGCATGACCGAAAAATTGTAATCATAATTGCACTCAATTGTAGCTTACAATACATCAAAATAATATGTAAAATAAAAGTTACGTACATCTTTGCAAAAGAGATCTACTTAGGAAATTTTTTTCCACTTACGACGTTTGTTAGTTTACACATAGATCCACAGTTTACCGATGCATTTATTATTAGACAACGTATCTTTGTGCAAAATCAAAATTTTCTACCTGTACAAACTGGAGTGAAACTCGAATTTATTTTCCTTCTTAAATTAATTAATTTCTTCTAATGTATAATAACTTTATTTGTTCCCCTTAGGGTTACAATCCTTTACACAATCTTCTTCATCACCCCTTCTCGCCGTTCTTAAATTCTTCTAATGTTTTTACTGTTTTAAATCACACGTACCACCCGTTTTTGTCATAAATGCATAAAATCCACCATGCAGAAACATTCGTTACGATTATTTTCGAGTGTGTAAAAATACTAATTGAATCTTCACCACGAGGAACGTAAGGGGGTTGTAACCTTATCGCGGCGTTTTAATCAGTCCAATCAATTAATCGAACTTTCGTGTTCCGCGGCCGGGTGGTACGCAAGAATCGAATATGCTTAATGGAACGGTGATTCGACTGTTCGTTTTTCCTTTATCGATTCAACTCGGTGTTACGCACTAAAAAATAAGAAAGCCTCTCGATATAAGCAGCTTATCGTGTGCCAGTCTGTATTGATTAACGCCGGCGACTCGTGACGACTTCTTTCACGGTTACGTTTATCTGGCCGCATTTAAGCTGATTGAATTTTTCTTAGGGGTAGGTGGTCGCAGCGGTTCGTGGCCTTATTTCACCTCCACCTTATCGGGAATATTCTTTGCGGTGCAGCGATATCGCTGTTTGCCTCGGTTTCCCACCACGGTTTTCCCCATTTCCGGTGTCTCCCCTGGCCCCTTTGGGCGCCGCTATTAGCGAACATCTTGCGCGAAAACTTTTCTATTAAGCTGTTGAATAAGTTCGCCCCTGGAGCCCGTGTTGCCGGGATAAACATTGCTTTCAACGAAATAACGATCTCACCGACGGAAAGCAAAAATCGTTATAAACACTGAACCTACCGCCATCGGTCAAAATGACCGGTTCCAGATATTTTAATTTACAATTATTGAAATAATACAAACGATTTCATAAGAAATTATTGTATAGATGTCTTTAGTAGAGCACGCATTACAATAGGAGCCGCACAAAGTTTAAATAAAATCAATCTTGTCATTTCTATAAGGGAATATGTTCCAGTTACTTTTAAGGCTTTGTACGTTTAGTGTTCAAACGCGCCGCCTTTCGAAGAAAAAAATATGTTTTTTGCATGTACGGAAGTAAATCAATTATTCGACCGATTAAACCTAGGACGGATTATTCTTGTAAAGGGTGTTCGAAAAATGTTGCACTCGAATGGGGCGATTCCTGAGATCATTTGAAGCGACTTTTTCCTTTGCGGAAATGTTCTCCGAGGTTTCGTTGAGGATGTATTGAGGAAAAACACGAGCCAATCAGAGCGCGGCTACTAGCGGTTCGCGCTGAAAAGGGCGTTGATATTAGCCGAGCCGAAACCTGTAGTTTGTAGCCGCGCTCTGATTGGTCCGACTTTTTCGTTAACCCTTAGCACTCCGAATTATTTTTCATATTTGTTTCCAACAAACTTATTTTAAACGATTTTGTTTACTAATTCTATCAAACATAGCTCTCAAACTTTGTTGTAATTTATATTTGTGGAACTTATATTTGTTTTTAACTAAAAAATATTAATAACGGAAGAACCAAATACATAAAGGGTGTCCCAAAATTCACGCGAGACTTGAATTTTGCGCTATTTGTGCGGTAAAGTGTTGTCAACGGACAAAAAAGACAGCGTGACAGCTGACAGTTCAGGGATATGAAAAATGGAGTGCTAAACGAAAGAACAACGCGTTCTCTTTGTTGAGCAATATTTTAATAATCAAGTTTCGTACAAAATATGTTCGGAATACTGATTTAACTTTATCAACAGTAAAGAGAAACTGTGAAGAGAAACTGTGAATTCAAAAATTCAGGGACTTTTCTTTGGGGTTTTTTGAAGTCTAAGGTTTATGCCAACAAGCCTAAGTACACGTACACCTTGAAGGAGGAAACTGAGCGCTGTATCAACGAAATTCAGCCACATTTATGCCAAACGGTCATGGAAAATTGCGACATAAGAGTTTACCCGATATGCTATTCCATACATAACTCTATACCGTATAATTTATGAATCGATAAAAAAATTCACAATTTTTAATTAAAATCCTGTGTTTTCAATCAAAATTACTTCTTGCGTGATTTTGGGACACCCTTTATAAGCATCCGTTTTATTAAATTTTTCTTCCTCTGATGTTGAGTGACACTCGACAAAGGAGTGCAAAGGGTTGATAACTCCTGGTCTCAGGAATCATCCCTAACAAGTAGGTGCAACATTTTTGAGAAATCCTGTATAATTGATTATGTTCAGAACCACTGTTTTATTTATCAAATTTGAAAAAAAATATTATTTAAGGTACCTCTTATGGACACATTAGTATTGCTGACAATTTAAAATTTATGCTTGTATTTTGTATTAAAATTTGAAAGATGGATGTCTATCGTCCAAGTTGAGGATTAGTGGTTACCAATGTGGAATGACGAGAATATTTTTAATGAAACCATTTTATACCGAATCAACGGTGAATGGAATCGCTGTAAATTGAACGCGTCGATATAATGAAGGATCGAGAATCCTCTTAGAATCTTGTTTGCCTCCGCACATAACTCACGGGGTCCAGTATTACGTTTTTTACCCTCGGAGGGAGGCTTTTCCTTTTTAATGTTGTTCCCATTCGCACAGTCCTATGTATTCTTCGCGATTCTATGGGATCCAACAACCCTTCCTGCTATATGAACGGATCTTCCTACTTGCCCGGTATAAATCATAGAATTTCAATCTATCTTACGCAACCTGCATTTCTCTTGGCAACGAACTTCACTCGCGTCGAACTTCAGATACTGCCAACAATCCCATAATTGCGGAACACTTTGTTCGTACTATTAAAAGTCAACAGACTTTCTGGCAAATCGATTTCTAAAATTAGGACGATTATTAAAGAAAAAGCCATTCAGGCAGATCTTGATCAACAATTAATAAACTGTTATTGTGTGTGTGTGTGTGTGTATTACAAGACAAAAGATTCGATATGAGAACACATTCTTTAAAATTATAGTACAAATTTCTATTTTATAAAAATAATTTGGACACACCATTCTCGAGAATTAATTAACCCTTTGCACTCGGAGCTATTTTAACTCGAAAATCAAACGTCTCTTCTGACCTAGAATATTTCCATTATCTATGATTTTTTAAATTTGGTAGATGTGGAATTGATATAATACCTCATACAATACTTAAATCTTTAGTAATTGATTAAATCCCGACATATCTAATAGTGTAAACAATACTTTAAATAATAGTACAGCAATTTTTAATACCACTCGAGTGCTAAGGGTTAACTGTTATTGTTAAACGTCAGTAAACTCCCTTCAAAATTAGCATTTTATATGAGAAAGCATTCTTTAAAATACCGGCACAAATTTTTATTTTATAAAAATAATTAGAGCACACCTTTCTCGAGAATTAATTAACTCTCATTGTTAAAAGACAATAGACTGTATGTGAAATTGACATTTGATATGAAAAAGCGTTCTCCAAAATTATGCTGCAAGTTTTTATTACAGGAAAGCAATTTGGGTGCAGCTTGGTCGAGAATTAATTAACTCGTATTGTTGAAAGTCGCATTCATTGAAATCCTAACTCAATTTTTAATATAAACGTAAGCTACTCGGACACGTATTTATCGATAATTAAGAGGGAATTAATTAATCCTTTGAACCCAAGCGACGTATATGTATACGTTATGTATTTAACCAAATTATATGAAATTAATATAAATATTGATGCGGAAAAATTGTTTTTGAGAAGTTATATAACAAATATACCATCATAAAAATGTTCTAACTTGTTTTAAAAAAACAGAGCCTATATAAAAATATATACATATTTGTCTTTCAATATTCTTAAATTCTAGTGTTCATCGATTTCCACATAAAATCAATTTCACCTAACTAACGATCAATATTTGCAACTTTCCATTGATTATACATCTTCAGCAATTATCAATGAAAGAACCAACGAACGATCGGTTCGCGATAAAAAATATTGCACGCAGATAGCTCACATCGTAACCATAAATCTGTAAAATCGCGATCATGGTTGCCAGAAGGTATCGAAAAATGACGGAGCCTGAAACTGTCGAAAAACTATCTGTATGATAGCCGTTGTAAATCTATCGGAACCGAGATAACGAGAAATTGTTACACGGTCGGAAGGTATAGTGATTCCTAGAGCGGTGCTGGCATTAGGTACATAATTTTCTGGCGGCAAGGGAGGACAAACATTGGATAAAACGTACGGGGACGATTTTGCCAGGGTGCCATCCCCTATATTCTTGAAACACTTTGGGCGACAAGAAGAGCTAAATACGATCGTGATATTATAGTTATATATGTTACGGTTACTTGACATAAGGTACAAATCCGATACTCCATCACGGGACGGCGAACGTGGTCCACGCTTGTTCATGAGCTATAAAGGATTGTAGTGATAAGGTAAATGATGAAAACCGACACGTACGTGCCCGGTCGACGTGAACCGGTTTTATGAGCTTGGTTAAACGTTTCGTGAATCGTTTTGCCCGTTTACGATGCTCTAGGCTGCACCGGAAACATCATTTTTACACGTCGCGTAATCTTGCTTGGGATCCATCGATGATCCCGACGCGGAAACATCCAAATGATTGGGCCGCGGGAAATGCCAGAAATTGTGGCAGCCGTTACATTTCTCTTTTATTCGCTTTAACGAAGAGGAAGACCATTCCTTCTGGTTCTTTTCATTCATTCAATCTATTCACTGAATTCAATTTACGTGCATTATAAATTGAAAAAAATTAAAAATAATCGACATCGATTGTAAGAGACAAGAGACAAATAGAAGTTTCATTCTTCCCTTAATAATTTTACTATATTGGAAATTATTCATCGACATTTTTTTCATTCTTTTAATTTGTTCGCTGTATTCAATTCACGTGCATCCTAAATTGAAAAAAATTAAACACAATCCACATCGATTGTAAGAGACAAGAGACAAATAGAAATTTCATTCTTCCCTTAATAATTTTACTAAATTGGAAATTATTCAGCGACATTTTTTCATTCCTTTAATTTGTTCGCTGTATTCAATTCACGTGCATTATAAATTGAAAAAATTAAACACAATCCACATCGATTGTAAGAGACAAGAGACAGACAGAAATTCCATTCTTCCCTTAATAATTTTACTAAATTGGAAATTATTCATCGATATTTTTTCATTCTTTTAATTTGTTCGCTGTATTCAAATAACAAGCAATCAGTTTTGCCATAAATGCATAAAATCTGCGGTCTACTGATAAATAAAAATTAGATACCTTCCATAATAATTTTGAAAAATTGGAAATGATATATATCGGCATTTTTTAATTTTCTGAATCTGTTTACTGTATTAAATTCATACTCGTGTTATCACACAACTGTGATAACAGCATAAAATCCACAGTCTACAGACAGCTACACTGTGGATCTTCATGCAAAGTAAACATTTTCTGCATAAATTATAGTATAATAAACAAAAGAGATAAATATAAAGAGATAAATATAAATTTCATTCTTTCCGTAATAATAAAATGTGAAAGAAAATAATACATATTCTTAAATTGTCTTAATATTTTCACTGTATTCTTGAATGTTATTGTTATAAAATTCAGGTAAAAATAATACAAAATTGATGCGTTTATGGAATTCTATAGGTGTCATTAGAGAAAGTTGCACTTCTGGCGCAAGCAGTGCACCTTTGGGAAAATGAACGTAGCGTAACGGCTAGTATTACAGTTAGCTTCATCAGGGTTCGATTGATACGATTGATATCGTTGTGTGTCGCGTGATGGTCCTGTTAAACTGTACCTATTCATGTCCCGGATCGATGGTTACGTATCACCGATTTTAATTGGCCATTCGAACAATTATTTTGCAAAAGCAAATATCTGCAGAATGCATCCTCAGTCTGCTCCCCAATTAAAAAAGAAAAAAGAACAGGGTATAAGCATTTTCATCAGATTTTTTTTCGCGAGGAATTATCATGCTGTAAGTAATATCGTAATTTTTTTCCAGCTTATGCGCTCTTTTATTTCCGCGGAACTGTCCGTTTTTGTTTCTTTATAATTCAGCTCGTTCAAAAGTAGAGAGCATAGAAAATGTGGAAGATTAGACACGGAGTTTCCCCTCGAATTCCGCGCTTTAGCTCCAGCAACGCGCAGCAGTAAATTATGTTTGGCCCAGAAAATTTATGCAAATGTTTAATCGAGCACGCCGTTTTTACGTAATTCGTTCGGAGTGGTCCACGAAAATTTCCCTTGTCGGCGGCCAGACGTAATGCATAAAGCGGAATTCAATTATGCACGAGACTTATCGCTTGTTGAAGCCGAGATAGGAAACCAGGAACGACTACCTTTGATGGTGCTCCTTGGTGTACACCGCGATATCATTCCCCTTTTTATCAAAACTTTCTAAAAAGCCATCTAGTCGCTTCCCGGATGAATTTAATTAATTGGATCGGGTCAATGTGACCATCCAAACGAGGACACTGTGAAAGACGCTTAAAGATCGTACTTTATCGCAAGAAATTGTTTTCGACACGGTCAAAGTTCAAACACGCTCGCGTTTACGACAATTATTCTATCGTTCAACAAACACGATCAACAGATCACGAATGGTAAATTTAATTTTACATTTAAAACTTTTTATTTTTCTATTCCTGATCATGCAATTTCAGTAAAATTGTACTTCATTAAAGAATAACAGCATTAATTATTGGTGAACTATATATAATTCAAATGAGACAGACAATTTAAGCGTCGCAGGGGTTTTACAATAAAAATGTCGAATTCTTTTATTCCGTTCCACGTTCGATGCAATTTAACGAAGCTTAAAATATAAGGGAACTGGTTCAAGATTACATTTTTAGAATGAAAGTGTTAATTATTGGTGACCCAGATGACCTATATGTAACTCCATTGAGACGGACAATATAAACATTGGAGATATTCTACTATAAAAATGTCGAGTTCTATTTTACAAATTTTATTCTAACCCCATGACTCGTGCAATTTTAACGAAGCTTAAAATATATGCGATAGAAGCAATTGTTAAAGAGTTCATTTTTAGAATGACAGTGTTAATTATATTATTGGTGGACTAGTTAAGCTTCACCTAATTCAAATGAGTCTCAACATTTAAATATTGAATATTTCAGTAAAGTTTGCGATATTTATAATGTACGTGATGGAAAGAATTGTTAAATACTTTATTTTTAGTACGATACTGTCATTGATGGATTAGGCTGCATGCAATTGCAACGAGACAGACAATTGAAATATCAAAAATTTTACAAATTGCAAATAATCTTTTACAATCCCCATTCTCTTATTTCATGAGAAAAGTAATTTCACAGACGTTCAAAATTTACATAATGAAAGTAATTGCCGAGGATTATTCTTCTACAGTGAAACTATCGATAACCGATGGATTAGGTGCAATCCACACAGCAACAAAATTATTATTGCATCCCGGGTGGACGGGAGGTCTGAAATGAAATATTCATGAATCAATTCAGGGAAGCTTATACCTTCTTATCAGATCTATCGTAGATATTGTCGCGGCCCCGCTTGTTGCAAAACGAACATCGGAATTTTGCAAGTTCTGAGGGATGTTATGCATCGTAATCTCGGTAATTTATCTGAAAGTTTTCGTCCAGCGTAATCAGTTGGGTCGCCGGATATCTTTTTCTCCGGCATTAAGGCGGAATTGCAGTTTGTTCGAGGATCTTTTTGCCAAAATCTAGCATAACTCGCGCGACTTTTTCTTTTATAACAGTAGTTCTCTAATTACAAAAATGTGTCGTTCGCAGATTGTTCGCGGAACTCGGATGAATAATTTAACTCCGTTTGCGAACAGAGATAAATATTAATAAACGACAATTTATAAAAATGAATACATCCGATCAGCTAATGAAAACTAATGTCTATAATCATAAAATAATCATAAAAATTGTTTTAACGAATTGAAAACAGCATATGAATGTTCATAAATTCTCTCGATATTTTTACTCACTTTTCATCCTCCCGTTATTGTTGTAAATGCATAAAATCTATTGTCAACTAATGAACAATCAGGAATTTTCTTTCAGAGGACGAAGAAAATATTAAAAGTTACCCAGAAAACGTAAATTGTGAAGACAGCACTTAAAAGCGTATTACGAAAGCCGCAAAAATGATAAACAGCAACGGAGAGCGGCACAACAATTTTTCACTGGAATTGTTATTTCGCTGGAGCGCACGAGTTGCTGTGCCGCCCTTTGAAATTTCAATGCGGAGTTTATTTCGCGCATGAATTTGTGATCCTTGATAACTGCGGGTACCGAGGTTATAAAGAAAAATGAATCCGTTTTTGGCAGCCAGAGCCATTACTATCTTCCCGCGACTTATCACTGTCTTGTCACATTAATCCGCGTCCCGGTTCGCGGAACAGCCGGCGCATCTTGTCAAAGATGGCACGATACAAAAAAGAAGGAATTCAATTACGATTACGGAGGAGGAATAGCGTGCGCAGGTACACAAAGGATCCGCGGGATTTCTTCGTTTATGTAAAAGTTCCGCGGAGAAGTTGTCTCGCACGGTGCTCTCGGGGAAAGTACAATTTTCCTAGCTCGGTCCCCGTGAACGAATTGTCGTTCTCGTCTTGCTTAGAGGCAATTAAAGTTTTCATTATCCGGTAAACGCGGCTACATCTTCGGGACGCTCGGCAATTCCGCGTTGTCAGAATACGCGGCTGCCGGGGGAAATGAAAACGGCGCTACGTTTTTCCGAATAATCCAGACCCTTCCACCAACCCTACCTTTCCACCCCTTGGTCGTGTTTCTTTTTTTCCATAGCTTTTTGTAGCCAGGATTATTACGGAAGTCATCCCCAAGCGATTTTCGTTTTCGTTGAACCGAAACTATTCAGGTTCCGTTTCACCTTAACGATCTTCAAAGCTCTTGTATTATGGTTCCAGCGAATGCACACTCGTAAAATTGTCGATATTTGGACCGTGATAATTTTGTTCAAAATAATACTACAATTATAAATTTCGACTCATTTTGAAGCTCGAAGTTTTCATTTTATTTTTAGGATGTTCGTACATGATGTAGCGGGTGAAAAACGGAGGACACGTTCTTTTCTCAAAAATTCTATGAATTGGAACCTCTGTAAAAATATTATTCAATTTTTTTCGTGAATGAATCTTTCACAGATTTGAAGAATGAAGCTTCCCCTTTGCAACGAGATCTTAAAACTTGATCTACGATTTTTTTCATTGTCTTGCGGAACAAAAACGAGGAACAAGTTTGGTTATGTAAGGTAACCTCATAATTGTTGCAAAGATGTATGTACACCTCTCATTAAAAGCTTGATAAATCGACTAAAAAAAATCGTAGATCAAGTTTCAAGAATTCGTTGTAAAGGAGATGCTTCAATCTTTAATTCTGCGTAGTTTCAATAACGAGAAAAATTTATCAATGTTTCTACAGGCGTTTCAATTTGTTACATCTTGGACCAAAAAAGTGTCTTCAATTTCCAGTCGCTACATCATGGAAAAATATCTCAGATGAAAATGAATGATGGATCGTAAAAGTAGAGACTTCAAGCTTTAAAATGAGTCCAGGTATGGTGCTGTACTGTTTTTCGAACGAAATTATCACAGCTCAAATATCGATACACACTTTCGAGTAAGTTAATCACACTTTTATGCACAAATTATAAACGATGTGTAAAATATATTTTGTTAAAGTACTGATAAATGCATTACAATAGGTTCGCAAATAAACGAACATTTAATGCAAGGTAATTTAAATATAATCGCCTTGTCGCAATGAGATACTGTTAATAAAATCAGTCATAATCTGTTTCCAATACGCATAACTCTATAACCGTTTGTGAATTATACGGGCAGTTTGATAACACTGGGACAATAAACGTGATCGTTATTATCCCCTGCCGGAAATGCAAACCTCAAAGAAGGATATCGGGACGCAATATCGTCACGAAGGAAACGTTAATCATATCAAAACACGTAGAAAAGAGATAATCAAATTTCCCTGACAAATAAATCGAATGAAGACCAAAATATCAAAGTTATCTCTCACGGTGTGCAACTGAAAGGAAATGTCAATCAACCATTTCTGTTGGTTCTAAACAAAATTTCGTAAACTTCTAAAAGCTGAATTGCATTTTTACAAAACTTAATTCCCAAATTATTAAATAAATAAATGAAGTAAATAAATAACTCATTAAATACAGTCATTCCACTTGCAAAAACAAATCGAAGAAAAGAATAACATTTTTTTTCTGATACCTCATTTTCGAGAAAAACGAGTTTGAAAATTCAGACGTGTCTGACCACGGCCAACCTAATCTACTTCCACTGGAGGCTTCACACCACAGAACATTGTCCTGATTTTTCTTCTATAAAACAGCTAAAAAGAATCGTAAAGTACTTTTCAAGGTCTCGTTGTATAGTGGAAGCTTCAATCTTCTAATTCGTGAAAGATTCACTCACGAACAAAGTTTTTTAATGTTTTTACAGAGGTTTCAACTCATATCATTTTGTACCAAACATGGGTCTTAAGTTTTTCAACTGCTGCATAATGTAAAAATATCTTCCAGGAAAATGAACAACGGTGTGCGAAAGTAGAAGCTTCAATATTTAAAGTGAGTGTAAATTTGTTGCTGTACCATTGATTTTTACAAAATTACAACAGGTTAAATATTTAGAGCTACCATTTTCGATCATTCATAACTCATGAATCAATTAATCAATTCCGATGAAATTTTCAGCATGTATATGAGTTATATGAATTAACAAAACATGTTTCATAAATGTTCGTTACGGGGCCAAATGAAAAAGTTGTAAACATTTTGTGCTGCTATTTTTTCGTAATTCAGACTAAACGTAATTTTTTCAAATATTGCTTTACAAATCATCTAATAAATTGATGAGAAATTGAAGTCCACTTATAAAAAAGTTATTCCGATTTAAACTGCGTGCCATCAATTATGTGACTGTAGCTATATTGGCGTCCTAAGCGACCCGCCTTCGTATATTACGGGTTAATGTCACTGTAAAAAATCGGCCATTCCGCGTGTAACAAGCTAATGGAAAACCGAGGACGGAGTAGCAACTAAATTACCAGATCGAGAGTGAACTGCGCTCTCCAGTGCAGAGAGGTAACTGTAACGGATTCGATTCGCAAGAAGAGGCGAAAGAAGCACGAAGAATAGCGGGGCTTTTAGCTAACTTCGCGACGTGTGTCCTCGGTGCCTCGTTACACGATTCCGAGACTCCTCTTTTTGTCGCCGGTAAGATCAAGGAGGTGCTTCATTAGACATTCTTTCCCGTTCGCCTCGGAGGGAATGACAAAAGAGCGACATTTAAAAGCGGGCCGACGAAACAAAGGCCGGGCCCGCCCGCTGCCGGCCCTTTTCGTTTGCATTACGACACTGTTGGGTGTCATCAAGATACATGAAATTACACATCCTGAAACAATGGGGGCCACGCCACGGCGAAGTAATTTCGCCCGTGCACATCAAAGAAATAAGCTCCGCGGTGAAAAATAAGAGCCGCCCCGTGGAAACGAGCAGCCAGAAACCGGCGAAGTGTCAATTTACCGCAACATTTAACCCCGGGGAACTCGCACGTGTCACCGGTATTGCTTCTAATTTCTACGCCCCAAGCAATCACAGTATTTATTAAAACAATTGACGGGAAGTGCGTGATCAATTATCCCGGATCTGCTGAATAAATATCCGAGTTTAGCCCTTTGCACTCGGAGCTATTTTAACTCGAAAATCAAACGTTTCTTCTAGAATATTTTCATTCTCTACGATTTTTTAAAAAATTTGGTAGATATGAAATTGAAATAATAACTCGTACAATACTTAAATGTTTAGAAATTGGTTAGATACCGACATATCTGATAATGTAAACAGTATTATAAATAATAGTACAGCAATATTTAGCGGTGCCTCAGAGGCGCCACTCGAGTGTTAAGTGTTAAAAAAGGTGGTCTACGTTAGATAAAGTGTGTGGTTAAACTGCTACATGATGTAAAAATATCTTCCAGGAAAATGAACAACGGTGTGCGAAAGTAGAAGCTTCAACATCTAAAGTGAGCGCAAATTTGTTGCTGTTCGATTGAGTTTTACAAAATTATAACAGGTTAAATATCATAAATTTCCACTGAGCAACCATTTTCGATCATTCATAACTCATGAATCAATTAATCAAACCGATGAAATTTTCAGCATGTATATGAGTTATATGAATTAACAAAACATTTTTCATAAATGTTCGTTACGGGGCCAAAATGAAAAGGTTATAAAAATTTTGTGCTACTATTTCTTACGTAATTCAGACTAAATATAATTTTTTTCCAATTTTGCGTTACAAATCATCTAGTAAATTGATGAATAGTTGAAGTCCATTTCTTGTGTCGCAGGTATTGCTTCTAATTTCCACGCCCAGAGCGATCACAGTATTTATTAAAACAATTGTCGGGAAGCGCGTGATCAATTATCCCGGATCTGCTGAATGAATATCCGAGTTTAAAAAAGGTGATCTTTGTTAGGTTTACTCATATTTGAAATCTTGTACGTTGCCTCTGTCTGTGACCTTGAGTAACCTTGAATGATTATAGTCAGTAAACTCCCAACAAAAGGGACTATCATCGTAGGTGTTTAAAAATCGGTGGTATTACTTGGAAAAATAAAGTTGACCTTAAGACTTCTAAAAAAAAATATGTGAACTGAATATTTAAACTATAAAAACAAATTTTGCAAACGTCCTTGAAATCGTCTTGAGATGATCCGAGGCTGCAGAAATGAAGGACCATGTATAAAATATAAAGAGCGATACTTCGGAAACATATTAATAAAATAGTGGCATCTTCTGGCGTTTTACTAAACGATAAACTTCCCCAACTCTGGCAAAGCAGTAGATATTTAATATTTCTTAATATTTCAATATTATTGAATTTTGTCGAGCTAATTGTGGCATTCGAACCAGCATGGTCTAGGTTAGAATGGACAATGCCCCCGCAGTCTGAGGGTTAGCAACGAGTGACAGGACTCTCGCAGTTGTCCAACAATTCCTGTCGTGTGGAAGGGGTTCGAATAATTCACCACCTAATTCGTCGCAGCGAAATCTAATTCGCAAAGAATCGAGAGCTAGAGCGGCTCGTATCAATTGGAAATTGAATCGAATAAAACTCTGTCGCTCCAACGTAATTCCCGTTTCGTTAATCAACGACGAGAGCCGAGTGATGGGTGGGGGGAGGGTAGGGAGGTGGTGGATGACCGTTTGAATTACGCCGGGACGAGCGAGGCGCAGGATATTTAAAAATCCTGCGCGACGGAATTTAAACCAGCGTAAACTACGTTCATTAAAACAAAGAACTGGCACGCCGTTGCGGGTACGCGCGGCAATGCGTGCACACGGTGTGTTCAGACTCGCCTTGCTGAAGGGAAAAAAATAAACCCTCAGAAATACAACCTATGTAAAACACCGGAGGAGACAGCGAACGTAGCAAGTTGCAAGGCGCACCTTGTACTCCCCCCGCTTGCGCCTAGGGTAGTTATAAAACGTAATCTCCCCCCCCCCCCCCCCCCCCCCCCCACCCCCGTGTACGAGCATCGACTTTTTGCTTTTTAATTCGCGCTATAACTCCCGCGAAATTGTTCCCCGCTCAACGATCCTGAGCTACGACCGCTCACCAACTGAGCCAATTTGGCTGGAAGATGATTTCGACCTGCCCTCGCCCTCGACCACGACTTTATGTGAACTAGGCTTTCTTGAAAACGTCGAAAAAAAACTTTTTTAACTATCACGCACCCGAACTAGAAATATTCTATGGTGGTCACTCTAAATCGTTCGATACGAAGTCGGTTTTCTCCATTTTTTTCAACCAGAGTTTGCAACTCAAAAATTGGAAAAAATTCTCGAATGCGTGGTTCGGTATGCGAAATATGTTGGATTTTTTTTAAACTTTGGATGCGATGAAATGGGAAAAATGGGGTAGAAACTGGATTTTCTCTTTCTCCCCGTAAATACCATTGCGGATGAGGGGTAGGATTACAACTTGGTAGAAAGGGTTATCTCTTGGTGAGCTATCGAACGAGCCATATCCGGTAAAAATCGCCTAAATTTTAGGGTTAAAATACCGTTTGGATCCACTGTAAACAGTAAATCGTTTCTTGATCGTGTTACGTGTTGTATAAAACCGATTGAACTGAATATAAATATATTTTTGTAATAAAAATTGTATTTTTCAGGAACGAAAATCGAATAATCGAAAGAATCGAATCCAAAGAGGCTGATAAATCAACAGAGATGAGAGCAAGTTTCCCAGGGACTGTTAACGAAGTACATCGCAAATGTTTACAGATTTGCGCTTTGATATTTCAAGCGATTTCCACGGTATATAGGAAAATTCGCAGGAGCGACTGTACGGAAGCAGGTTGCAAACAGTAATGAATGCGAGTATGTTGGGCGTTCATTACCTAAATATCTGCGCGGAGAGCTTACAGGGTTTCCGTGAAACTAAGATTCTCAGAAATACTACTTACGCTGGCCACCACTTTCCCATGCAGTTACTCGCGGCTGCATTAGCAAACATAATTATAGAAATTTGTTGACACACCGCAAACATCTTCGAGAAACATTATTATGTCACCTAACCCCAGTGTTATCGCGGAAACTTATGCGAACAGCCATCCGGCTCATTAATTCCATTTTTGTTAAAGGAGGATTTTCTGTAACAGGGTCAAAAAATTTTATTCTTTCTGTAAATTAATTTGCCTGTCAAAATTACATGGGTAAATTTACAAAAACAACGGAGTTACAGATTATTTAGTTTACAATGTTTGAAATATTTTTTTAGAAAGCTCGTTTTCTCAATTTGCCTGCAGGATACCTAAAACATTAATCGATCGATCATTATTTGTTTGCCCAGGTAGTTTTTAACGTTTATTTTAACAATATAAAGTTAATTCTCCTGGTAAAAAAAGGCATTTTTACACTTGGAATAGGTTGACACAATTGTTAGTCTGTCCAGATAAATAAACAAATGCAACTTGAAAAAATATTTTCTTGTAGATTAAGGATGTAGGTATACAATCCATGAAAAATCATTTCTATATTGTTAATAGTATTCATTGTTATACCCCTAATTCAATTTTTTCCATTTTAGAGTAAAAATTGAAATTCTTTATTGAGCTGGAAAATGTTTCTACAAAGGATCGAAGAGGTGATTATTAATTTTGCAGAGCAACAAAGCTGACTCGCTGGATTCGTTTTCTATCGGTGCACCATCTGCCTGCATTTGCAGTCTTTATTGAGTTGTTTACGATGACAGTCTGCGACTGCATTGTCTGCTATCGTACTAGTACAGTGACCTACAAGGTATGATAGATCGTACACTTCAGTGCAAAAAGATAGCACGCTTATTTCTTGAAACACGCGAAAGAAGTGCATAGTGCATTCGACACAGCGAAGTGCATCACGTGACCATACCAGTAATTTTTGTTAGTGTAGCAAATCTGTAGATTCCACACAGTTGTCAAACAAATTTAATAACGTTCGCAGAGATTTTTATTTCATTTCAAATGTGGTGACACGCGTACCGAAATTTCTGTTTCGATTCGCCTTTTCCAATTTGTTTCACGGAAATATGCATTTGCTTAAATAGCTCCACGATTTTCATAACAAAATTGCATATTTATTTCACTCTTTTTGCACGTAGGACCGTATTTCTTTTTCACTGAGAGTTCTATCGAGGACAGTCGAAAAGGCTTTTTTCATATTTTAGTAATTTGCAATATGGACTTCAATTAATTTCGACCGTAAAGGGACAAAGCACGATAAAATTAATAATTTTGCTGAAATTAAAATTGTTATTAACAGACTGCGACAATCTACGTTGAATCATTATAATTATCTTTTAGTTACACATTTCTGTTATTATATTTTTATCGCGACAAGCTGTTTTGCACATACAGTAATAAAAATGAATAGTATTTCATGAACTAACCTCGACATCAGAAGAAAGAAATTTTTCCTCTGTCCAAATCATTAAATAATCTTCAAAAATGAATATTTTCATTCAGTGCGATGAGCAAAACCGATCTCTATTTCACCTTCGTTTTTAATCTAACATAAAATTTTATATTGTCTCATATAATATTAAATTTTTTAATTAAACCGATTGTAATGTCAGGCGAAAGAAATTGTTCCTATATTACATTGTTTAAACAATTCGGAAGAACGAAAAATTGCATGAAGAAAGAATTTGTTCAAAATTCAATTTTCGAGTCGAATCGATCTTAATCACAGATAAAAGAAATTTTTTCAATATTCTAATAATAAAGTACTTCTTAAAAATGAAAAATTGCATGAAGTCCTATAGTGAAGATGATAGTGGAGCACATAATAAAGGAAATATACTTCAATTTAACCCCCATTTTTCAGCTTAACGCAAGCCTTCGATAATAATTAAGAATTTTCAGAAATGAAAAATTGCAAAGCAATGGTGGAACTGATAATGAGAGAAACAAATGTAAAATTCCATTTCCGCGCAGCATAGAACGTTCGATTTCCAAGTAGAATTTCTCTCAACGACCGAAACATCGATCCGTATGTGTGTGAGCGTAGGCTTATTAAATAAAAAGGGTTAACCTGAAGGGTGCCTCGGCGAAACAGCGCTAATACCACATTCCGCCCTCAAAAATGAAGTGGCCAGACCGTACCAGCCAGTGCCGGTTGCTTTTACTCCCGCCTAATATGCAGTAAAGAGACTCGGGACTCGCAAGCACGAGCTACTAATTAACCCTGCAGAAACTGCGGACTTGAAATTACTGATTTTCGGTGATACAAGCTTATCTTCGTTACCTGTTATGCTCCCGGACCATGATCATTCTCAAACACAGCTCGATTAGTTGGATATACATATTGCACACGTCCGTCTATCTCCGTATTCGAACTTTTACGAATTCGTTCGGGAGTACAGACGAATTGGAGCATTAAAGCTCCTGCTACAATCCGTTGATCTCTGAAAATTGCAAATTGCGTTGCGATGGGTTCGTCCATTTTATTTATTTAACGCAATTTCAATCGTCTCTGGTCTATGAAGATACACAAAAATGTATACATTAATATTTAAATGTATGATGTATAATTTACTGAATGTTTAATTCCTATTATTAGTTTCAGAATCTTCATGGGAAATATTGATGCGTTATTTACAAGAACATGGAGGTGAATAAAAATTTATTATCAATACTCGTACTTTTACATTCCTCTAATATTTTTACTGTTCCATGTTCACCTACTCATTTGTACCAGAAGCGTTTATAAAATAGATTGGATGTTACTAGACGTTAACAAGTTAATGCAGCTTGAAAAATTTATTAAAAAATCTGAGACAACGATAGAATGAAATTGAGTGACCAGGAATGGAAATTACGGTTGTCCAGGTTTGAGTATTTCGTGGGGATCCGTTTCGAAGCGCCATTTTTGTGGGCAAATATCAGGATTGAATTACACGCCGGCGTGACTCTCGAAGGTAATTTGCAATTAAGGAGAGATTTTGTTAAGAAGATTAATGTCTCTCGATCGATCAAGCCAGCCGATGCAGGCGGAGGGTAACGAACTGTGGTTCGGTAAGTAAAGTGCTGATTTTTTGCCGCAATAGAAACAGCGCGAACAATTTCAACGACTAATCATCCTCCCCGCTGGTTTTTTCCATTTTCATAAATCATCCGGGGGCACGACACCTCCGTAGGCTGCGTCGTTTCTGATTGAATACCCACCGAAACAGACAAACAGAAACCACTTTTAAAATCGTTAAACAACCCTTTCAGATTCCGGAGATTGTGCTGCTATTCGTTCAGGCTTCCCAATCCACGTGCTGCGATAAGAAATATCCGTCCATTTTATTGATTGAATCGTCGAATTTAATCTCAAAAAAAGTTTAATTCACGATTGAACAGCTAAGTGAATGAACGCGATAACAATTTAACAATATTACCCGTAAAAATGGTTCTAATATTTCAAATTTACGATTATTAAAATTCCAAGGCACATCCACGGAGAATTATTCTACAAATTTATTTGCTCGGATATATATTGAAACAAAAAATTTTGAAGGATACGTTTTTGTTATGTTTAAAAAGTATCATAAAATAATACAGTTAGAAAAAGTTACTTCAGATGATCTTGGGACTCCCACCTTGCAAGGAAGTACAATATTTCTCCACACCCTGTAGTCACGTGAAATGACTTGTTTAAAAAGTAGTGTAAACTAGCACAGTTGCCTAAAAAAGGTTACATCAAAAAATCTTGGAACTCACCCCTTCCAAGGAAGTACAAAATTTGGGAACACCCTGTATATTCACGTGAAATTACTTGTTTTAAAAGTAGTATAAACTAGCACAGGTGTCTAGAAAAGGTTACATCAAATAATCTAGGGACTCGCCCCTTCCAAGGAAGTACAAAATTTGGGCACACCCTGTACAGTCACGTGAAATGACTTGCTTAAAAAGTAGTGTAAAATAGCACAGTTGTTTAGAAAAGTTTACATCAAATAATCTAGAGACTCACCCCTTTCAAGGAAGTACAATATTTCCCTCACTCTGTAGTCACGTGAAATGACTTGTTTAAAAAGTGGTGAAAAATAGCACAGTTGCCTAAAAAAGGTTACATCAAATAATCTTGGGACTCACCCCTTCCAAGGAAGTACAATATTTTCCTGTAGTCACGTGAAATGACTTGTCTAAAAATTAGTGTAAAATAGCACAGTTGCTTAGAACAGGTTACATCAAATAATCTAGGGATTCACCCCTTCCAAGGAAGTACAAAATTTAGGCACACCCTGTAGTCACGTGAAATGACTTGTTTTGCGTGACGTGATAGTGTTACCACCTCACCGGTGTAAAATGTTGCAGAGGATCGGAGGTATCGAGGACCGCAGAAAATCGCTGGGTGCAATCGCGACGTAGTAACGCGTGGTTGTAACGAGGATCGGAGATCGCAAATCCTCTAATTCGGTCGCATATATGCGATCACCGTTTTCCTGCGATGCGTCACGCGAACGGAGACAAAGGATTTGATGATGAGGAGGTGGGGATGAAGGGGGGTTCGCGAGGAGAGGTAGGTGGATGATCGTGGATGGAAAAAATCAATCGTAAACGCTCCAGACAGCCGATTTGTAACATCCCCGTGGTGCCCAGACAGACCGGAACCGCGGCTACGAGGAAGAAACATGTTTCACAGATTAATAGCTGGCGTACACGTTACCATCCAGATAATTAACATACCGTATTTACATAGACATTAGACAAACAGTTGATTAGAAAGATATAGGCGCGCCACGACGTATAGGCAACGAACGGCGGCGGCAAGGGTGGCCGACCGGCTCGTAAGGGAGGGTTAGCGTGCCGTTGTAAATACAGGCCGTATTCCAGCAGATAGGGGTGTGATTCATGGGGGACAACCACCACGATCTATAGATCCAGCCCGATACCGAGACATCTCCCACCCTACGGCCACCCACTGCACCCTACCTGCCCTCTCGACAGTCCTAAAACCAAGGCTTTTCCTCATGCACGCAAACAGTCCATACGTTTCACCTGGATAAGGCGCGTCCGTAATGTATGGAATCCCACGTGGAGTTAATGAACAGGAGAACACGGGGGTGGGGAGTTTCCTTTGCCTCTGTCCGGACCCGTAGTTTTCTTATGGCTAGCCCTGACATCCCCGAAACCCTTGAATCAACCCCCTCGTATTGCAACGATTAAAACTTCGTTGTGATTCATAACTAGTAGACTGCGGATCTCTATGCATATACGAAGGAATTGGTTCGTTGAAATATAAAACAGTAGAAGATTAATCAAATTCAAGAATGTTGTATTGTTGCTTTCAACGTAACAAAGTCGTTAAGGGATCAAATTAATTTTTATGTTTGTTGGAACATCTGCAAAAGAAAGTCGAGTGTCGAAGGATACTAACAGTGTCTTTTCTGTTTCAAGGGGGGCCTGAGCAATAAACTTACCGTCCTCGTGTTTCTGCATTTCTGAGTGGACCCAACAAGGGTTTTTCCGCCCCCAAACTTTTTCCTTTCAGCTTCACTTTAGTTTCGGCTTGCAAACCGTACAGACGTCTTCTGACAAGTTTCCCTCGTTGAAATAAAAGAACAGTATTATTGAATCTTGTGCGTGATTTTACTTTATTATTAATACCCATTTCCATTAATGTTATTCCTGCTGCCGACAACCAATGCAGAATCAATGGGAGAAACGAATGGGAGTTGTTGGCAAGAAAATTGAAAAATAATTCGGAGTGCGAAGGGTTAACGGATTCCCTACCACCTGAACCCGAAAGTTTAGAGTCAGAGGAAGAGTTAGAGTTAAACATTGAGAAAGAAACTTCTAGGACAACCTAATATTATGTGAATGATTTTGTTGTATTAATTTTACAATGCCTTTTGTTACGTCACTGTGCTAGCGAATGTCCGACGGTTAAAATGTGAATGTTCGCTAGAGATTTAACGTTAATTGGTTTCGACGGATCGTGTAGCGATTGCACAGCGAATCGGGCGCAGTTTACACGCGTATTTATCGCGATATCGTAACAAAGTGAAATTTACGTGTAGTTAGAAAACCGCAGGAAGTACGTGGACGGGTCCGCTTAAGGGACTTTCCGGTGCTTCTTCCGAGCCGTCCAACTTTTTATTCCGCTGCCTACGCTGTGAAATGACGTAGTAAATTCTCGTTGTATGAATTTAGTTCTGTCCCGTGTAATAAAGTAGACGCGCGCTCTTCCCCGGTCCCTTCACACGACTCGAATACGCTATCGTTCTGAAAAATTGCGCGTGTTGTGGTACGAAACTGGCTACGCCACTCGGTAAATTGAAACCATTATGTTACTAATGCGAGAGAGAATGAATGCATGAAATTATTGTGAAACGTGTCGGATGAAGCGTCGTTCTCGTAATGCGCCGAGTGTTTCCGAGCAGACGCGAATTCGGATTTTACCGGAACACCGGACCCAGCGAAAAAGAACCATAACTATCCGCTATAATTACTCGTCGTTAAATATTTTCGCGGTTCACTTATGATTCTAGGTCAGCCGCGACGTCTCCTCTCTTTTTAATATATTAATGGTATTTTTTGCTCGAATAAATATTAGAACGAATTAGTTCCCGACCTCCACATTTTCTTGAACAAATTTATTTATTGAAATGAGACAATTCACAATTTTAGCTTTTAACACCTTCAGAAAATAGGTGACTGTACACTGTACACCTTTCATTCAAAGCTCAATAAATGACTAGAAAAAATCGTAGATCAAGTTTCAAGAATTCGTTGTAAAGGGGAAACTTCAATCTTTAATTCTACGGTGGTTTCAATAAACAGAAAAATTTTTAGAAATTTTTACGAACCATTCAATTTATAACATTTCGACCAGAAACAGGTCCTCAGTTTTTCACCTGCTGCGTCATGCAAAGATATTCTAAAAAATAATTAACGATGCATTGCGAAAGTAGAGGCTTCGAGCTTCAAAATGAGTCGAGGTATATTGTTGTACTATTTTTCTTAACGAAATTGTCACAGTTCAAATATCGATGCATTGCGAAAGTAGAGGCTTCGAGCTTAAAAATGAGTCGAGGTATATTGTTGTACTATTTTTCTTAACGAAATTGTCACAGTTCAAATATCGATGCATTGCGAAAGTAGAGGCTTCGAGTTTAAAAATGAGTCGAGGTGTATTGTTGTACTATTTTTCTTAACGAAATTGTCACAGTTCAAAAATCGATAATGTCTTGTAGGAAATTCGGTGTTTTTGAATACTTTTTGAATACATGAATAAGCCTGCTAACAACATTCTCAATTATTGTGCATTTAGCAGTCTAACGAAAATATAACGGTTTAAGATAAGAACCCACGGTCTTGAAACCGACCAATGTGCACCCTCAACGGAAATCACCAACACAGGGAGGGTCGTCAGCTGGTTTTCGCGGTTCCCTCTGTTATTGCAAAATCGATACTCGATGAAGTTTGCATGAACGGCGAGCATTTCAAGAAACGTACGGCAGGCGCGGCTCTGTAATGATTGCGTCCCACGAAATACAGTCGATCAGCGCATTAGAAATCGACGTTTCCGTTATGGAAACTCTTAAGTGCAAGACACATATCCCAGAATGGAAACATTTTCATTAACTTCCATCCAAACAACACGAACTTTCGCCATTTTCCCTGTTAACAAACTTTAGTCCAACTCGAGACCATAATCCGTATTAAATCTATAGTTAGCACCAATAACAATTGATGCATTTATATTAAAGTGACTAAACTGCAAAATGGTACGAACTCTTTTTTGAAAATACTGTCGTATTTATTTCAATTAATTAAAATTATTGAAAAAGAAATCAACATATATGTAGCTTCTGAATTCGAGAAAGTCGAAAAAATTCTGAAAAATTCGCAGTGTAAACACTAGACTGCGGATCTTTATGCAAAATAGAAATGTTCTGCATTGATTGTGGGTGGCAGGAATAAAATAAAAATTTATTTCGTCCCTTAATGATTTTGTTTCATTCAAAACGACGTTACAACATTCTTAAATTTTTCTAATCTGTTATCGCTTAATATTTCACCCAACCAATTTCTTCGTAAATCCATAAATATCCGGAGTCTAGTTATTACTGTGAAAGAATTTAGAAAGAATCACATCTTGGTACCTAAAATAAACCTAGAACTAATAATTAACATATGCTACGTAAAAATATTTTCGGATAAGCGTGTAAAATATTTTTATTCTATTTCCACTTAGATTGATCATTTAGTGAACCAATCGCCGATATTGGTATCGGTTAAAATTATTTGAAACTACGTTCTTCGTTCCTGTTCCATATTTATTTGAATGGGGGTGTCGAGATGCTTATAAAAAACAGTGTTTATTGTATACTACGAGTGGAATCCTCGACAAACAACAGACTCATGGTTCCAAGTATCTCCACTGTTCGCCTTGAGAAATTTTATTATTTTGCTTACAGAAATTTTCAGCCTTCTGCAGGAGTGGTTTATCTCATGCTCCTGTTCCACGCTGAAATCTCTATTTTTAAGCAAAGCGTACACACAGCGCGGTTTATTTTTGATCTTCCGCGATTTCATAACGCTAGTTAACATCTTTACACTTCCGAAAGTAGTTTTGCTTGCCGAGCCGATCTCGCAGCTATTATCCAATCGCATAATTCACGTTTATATTCCTGCGTTCGCGCGTCGCGGGAAAAAACAATGGTTCGAGAGCGGAAGTAATAAACTGTATTCTTTAAAGTGTAGTGTCGTTCCATTGGTTTCGGAATAGCTTCTAGGTTAATTATGCTCGTGGCACTTGTCTCCAATTACGTGTCACTTGTTAACATTTTTATGCAAAACTGTCGCGACCCATTTGTGAATCACGCGATTGCGAGCATGTTAATTCGCTTATGGCATTGGGAAAGCGTTTAATTGAAAGGACGTTCATCGATCGTTGCTCGCGAAGGTCTCAAATAAAATATATATATATTTTTATATTAAATAGAAAAATTTAAACATAACATCGTTCTTTGGCATTAATAAAAAATTATTATTTTATACGAAAACTATTTATGACTTTATTTTAGAGTATTTTTCAACTCGTAGCTACTCTGTAATTGCTATAAATTAATAATTTAGTCGTTCATCAATTTCAAAAAAATTTTCCAACTTTATTTTCGTTTGATTATTAAAGAATTTATATTAAATACAAGAGGTACGGTATCTAAAGTAAAAAGCATTGAAGAAGCAGAATTGTTTCGTCGATTTTATTTTAGACAGACGATTGAATATTTTCTGCGGGGCTAAAATCGTTTTCCTATCTATCAGATAATTAGGATCTGTTAAATTATAATTTAGGAGCGATTAAAGGGTCTCTAAAAAGCAGAAGTCAGAAATAATCTGCGATCGATACCAGCTTTATTACAGTAAGCAGTGGTCGTTGAATACAATTGCGCCGAGAACAATTTTCCACTCGATATTTCCCAGTTCCTTCGGACCGATACGGAATTTCGACGTAATTTTCCGTGCTCATTCCCTAATATCGCTAAATTATCTGTCGATGTGCACCAACGGGGAAACCTCTCTAAAACGAACCACTGAACTCTAGTAACAAAATCAGAAAATCTTTCGGATAAAATGGCGAACTCGAGTATTTCGAATTTACGTCGCACGGCCAATCGAAACCTATTTTCGCTGTCCGTGCGCAGTCGAGCAAATATTTATGACAGAAATGGTCGTGCCAGAATTCTCCACAAAATTCCCAAATTGTTTAATAGAACTTAATGGGAGCACTTATTCTAACAACACAATTTTATACTACGTCATTCGCAGTACATACTTTGATTCAATCTTACAATTAAAGTTTCCATTAGAAAGTTCATCATTTTTATAATTCATTCTAACGTGGATAGAATACATTTATAATAAAAATGGCCATAATACCACGATTATATCAGGTTTATCTCGTAATATAAACGAATAAATATATTTTTTAAGAAATATTGCCTTGGTTCTTTGCTGTAACAGCCTCGTACACATTTGTTTGATATCGCTCGTTGCGAATTTTAATTTCTCAACAAGAAGTACCTGTTGGAAAAATTGTTTCCTCGATGCAATCAGCCTCGTACACATTTGTGTGTATTATTCAACGTTGCGGATTTCATGATTTATTTTTGAGAAATCGCGATCAATAAACAGAACCGCGCAACAATTCATGGGAGCGTCTTGTTGTGCAGCCGATGATGCATAACGTTTCAGATCCGCCTCCGACTGGCGGGGTCGAATCATTTGTCAGCGGTAGAAAAAAAATTGAAACTGCATTCTTCCTTACATGTCGTCGATCGGAAACCTCATCGATCATATACGCCGGCGATAAAAGAATCAGAGCTGCCCGGCAGTGGATGCACGCGTTGAAAGACCTCGATCGGTAGTTTCTTTTTCATCGTCAACATTCGTAGCCCGCGCAACAACGCCGGGAACGTGGGCTTTTATTGTTAGAAGCGAAACGTTGACCCCGGTGAATTCGAAACAAATGCGATAAATTAAAATAAAAATTAAGACAGTCGTGCAATGTTCAATTTTCTGAAAATAGATTGGGCCACAAATCCTTTTCTCGGAACAAATTGGAATAAAGTATCCCTATGGATCTTTATGCAAAATAAAAATTATCTGCATCAATTGTGCGGTCAAATAGAAAGTTTTCTTTAAGGATTTAAAGAAATAAAAATGCGTCGATGCAAGAAATCGAAGCTAAAAAATTTCACATCACATTTAAACCACCTGATAAATAAAGTATTCCTATGGATCTTTATGCAAAATAAAAATTGTCTGCATCAATTGTGCGGTCAAATAGAAAGTTTTCTTTAAGGATTTAAAGAAATAAAAATGCGTCGATGCAAGAAACCGAAGCTAAAAAATTTCACATCACATTTAAACCACCTGATAAATAAAGTATTCCTATGGATCTTTATGCAAAATAAAAATTGTCTGCATCAATTGTGCAGTCAAATAGAAAGTTTTCTTTAAGGATTTAAAGAAATAAAACTGCGTCGATGCAAGAAACCGAAGCTAAAAAATTTCACATCATATTTAAACCACCTGATAAATAAAGTATCCCTATGGATCTTTATGCAAAATAAAAATTGTCTGCATCAATTGTGCAGTCAAATAGAAAGTTTTCTTTAAGGATTTAAAGAAATAATAATGCGTCGATGCAAGAAACCGAAGCTAAAAAATTTCAAATCATATTTAAACCTCCTGATAAATAAAGTATCCCTATGGATCTTTATGCAAAATAAAAATTGTCTGTATCAATTGTGCAGTCAAATAGAAAGTTTTCTTTAAGGATTTAAAGAAATAAAAACGCGTCGCTGCAAGAAATCGAAGCTAAAAAATTTCAAATCATATTTAAACCTCCTGATAAATAAAGTATCCCTATGGATCTTTATGCAAAATAAAAATTGTCTGCATCAATTGTGCAGTCAAACAGAAAGTTTTCTTTAATGATTTAAAGAAATAAAAACGCGTCGCTGCAAGAAATCGAAGCTGAAAATTTTCACATCATATTTAAACCACCTGATAAATAATCAAGATATAATTATTGCTTCTTTTATTGACGAATAAAATTGCTATTCTAAAAAGAAATTATTTATAACTGCTTTCTTATTTACGATAATTTAATGTATGATATTGATCAAATAAATTTAATGATTGGACCAATTTTTATATTTGGAAAGTTCAATTACATCGCAATGAGGAGTGAGAATTTCAGAAATGTTTTTAATACCCGTACAGTTTCAATAATTTACGAACAGGTATAATTTCGTTTAAGTGATTCGAAATCCTATTTTAAAAAGACTCGGTCAGACATCAGTTTGTAAATGATTGCGCAGAGCATTAATGGCGTTCTATAAATCGATACTGTTTATTTTTGGGGTGCTCGGAACACATTTGTTCGGTGAACAATCGATGCTGTGCATTCTTCATAGCGTCACCGGTGCATCGATCAAAGTGAGTATTGCATTCCGAATGTGTCGCTCGTATACGATCGAATTGTTGAACCAGAGTAGATTAATTTGTTTGTTTATGAATCCTACTTCGATGCGACAACCATCATCGAAATAATCCGATTTCCCGTCAAAGAAACCTGTGATTAGTTCGCGAACTATGAGAAAAAATATGTGCTAACATTTTAGACATTGGAACTTTAACAATAGGGCCGATGAAGATCCACTGTACAATAATAAATAAATTATTTTGGATCGATACCGATCCCCTAAAATAATAGAACAAAATATAATTTATACACTTTGATCCACAGTCCAATAATAAATGTATTGTCTACTAAATTAATTGTAAATTATTAAATATAATGAGATTATGTTCTAACATTTTAGACATTGGGACCTTAACAATAGGGCCGATGAAGATCCACTGTCCAATAATAAATAAATTATTTTGGATCGATACCAATCCCCTAAAATAATAGTACAAAATATAATTTATACATTTTGATCCACAGTCCAATAATAAATGTAATATCTACTAAATTAATTGTAAATTATTTTGGATCGATATAGTGATCCCTCAAAATACGAGAAAAATATATAATTTACACATTTTGTATATTTTATCGTCTAGAATGGTACGTAAATGTTAACATTGAGTACCTATTTTATTTCTATTAATTGTAAATTATTTTGGGTCGATATATTGATCCCTCAAAATACGAGAAAAATATATAATTTACACATTTTGTATATTTTATCGTCTAGAATGGTACGTAAATGTTAACATTGAATACCTATTTTAGTTCTATTAATTGTAAATTATTTTGGGTCGATATAGTGATCCCTCAAAATACGAGAAGAATATATAATTTACACATTTTGTATATTTTATCGTCTAGAATGCTACGTAAATGTTAACATTGGGTACCTATTTTATTTCTATTAATTGTAAATTATTTTGGGTCGATATATTGATCCCTCAAAATACGAGAAGAAAATATAATTAACACATTTTGCATATTTTATCGTCTAGAATTGTACGTAAATGTTAACGTTGAGTATCTATTTTGAATTGTGAATATTTAGAAATGCTAAACGGTTACAGGAGGACAAATCAGACGATTAAAATTGGTAACTGTTCTGTACAACATCTCCCCAGGCCAAAAAGTTGCGCATACTGATGAGTTCTACAGCTGCGTGTGCCAACTATTAATCAAAGCCATTTGCTAAGCTTTCATAAACATTATGTGCATCCACTGGGAAGGCTACTATGAATAATTCTCGAAACGAAACTTATAAATATCCCTACTCCGAACCCGACCATTTTAGGATGCTAACAATTAGTTTTAAAATATGTATAAAAGTATAATAAACAGATAAACGTGAAAGTGTATTATCCATTCTTCACCGCGTAGCGCCACGTAGTTACGACTAACTAATCAAAAAATTTTAAGTAATGACTATTTTGTTATGACTAACAAGCAATCAGACTATTAGTCATTTTTAATAATTAATTGATTTCTGCCCTACTCTGCCCGATGCCAACTTTCTTACAGCTTTCATACAGCATGGATTAAATTACAATTAATCGAAATCGCGGTTTCGCACAATTTCTGCCATTTTTCATTATTAATAGGATATAGCAATCTTGAATTTTTATGAAATTTTGTGCATGCATATAACTCGTATAGATCTACAACGCGCATTTTTTAAATTTTCATTATATGCACACATAAAAAAGTTACAAATCCTGGCTCTCTTTTACTTTTATCTCGAGCCCTCTAACATCTAAGAAAGAGTCGTCTGATGGAATTTCAAAAATGTTTTTAAATGGTGTTAAAAGATAAATAACGAAGGGTCTGCAAGCCTTCCCAACTGCACCCTCCACACCCCCAGGGAACATGCAAGAATGCCCCGCAACTTTCGCGCCTAACTCGACAAGAGAATACATCGTAAGAAGCGTATTTAATCGCGAGGGAAGAACGCGGCGGAAAGTCAGAAGTTTGCGAACCGATTAAACATGGCGGGTTGACTAATCAGCATGTTTCCCAAGGCGATCGGCATCGGCCAAGGTGTGGATCCATGGTAGAAAAGTCATGGCCGTGGCAATTGGTTCGACAAACTTTCGGGGTCGGCGGTTCCCGTCGTCACCGGAAGCGAAGTTGCCCGGTTCGCAAAAGGGTTTCTCTGTTCGCCGTGCATCGTTGCGAATTGCGTTTGGGACCGAAGGAAATTTGGTTGGCCGAAGGAATGCGAGCCGGTTAGGTTACCCTCGGCAATTTTCCGACGGGGCGATTTCGTCGTATAACTTCGCGGGTCCCACGAACAACTCAGCTTTTTTTCGCGAACAGCATACGTACACACACGTGCGCGCACACACACACAGATACGCGAGGCTTTATTCCTTCGGTCTTTCATTCGGCTTTATTCCTTCTCATATCAAAGTCAATTTGTTCGCGGCCGGCCAGTGTCGATGCCGGCCTCGCCCGCGCGCACGCGAGAAAACGTATTTTGCATAGCTATCTCCGCGGCGCAGAGCTCGTTAAAGCGGCTTCTGTTTTCCTAGCGGAATCATTTCATTTCATGCGCGTCGATGCGCCTATATATCGCTCTCTAATTGTGTGCATTTCCAGCTTTTTATTCGAGAGAGCTGCGTCGCGCGTCGTGTCGTTTCGTCCGGTTCTTGTTTTTCCCGGCACACGATCAAGGATACGCTTAAATGTAACAGCTGTCGTGTGCGCACCGTTCCACCACGGAATAGATAGTCAACGGTCCTGGAAAGTCGTTCGACAACGCGCGACGCGCTAGCATAATCGTTTCTTGGACGAAAGCTCTTTTACGATACTGCAAAGCGTAATTTCGGCTTTCGGGAACTCGGTGCTTGCTACCAGGAGGTCTGTGACGTCAGGGGAATGATGTTTTAGGGTGAATCATTCTTGGAATTGATGGGAGAAATCTCTGGTCGTGGTTCGTGTGAAATTTAAAAAATTTATGGACGTCGATATATTATTTTCGACTGATTCGATCGATTGGGAAAGACATTTTTATGCGAGTTCTGATCCTTGCAATTAATGCAGACTATTTTTATTTTGTATAAAAGTTAACATTTTGAACGAAATCTATTAAATACGAATATTTCTTAACGGTTACAAATAAATTCGATTATAATATATAGTTAATGGTAGACGAACTGTTAAGGAAAGTTTTTATCTCGAACTAGAAAGTACCAGAAACAAAAAATTGTTCAATACTTCCACCGAGGTCCCTTACAAACCTGCATAGTTTAAACAAAATCGGAATTTTCGGAGTGCCGAAGTTTCCTTGTTAGTGCAACTTCGCCATAGACGTAGAATACGTCCGTAACACCATTATAACAGATAATGAGAATCCAACGTAAAGCCATGAGTTTCCAGCCGCAATCGAACGTGTGTTGCTAAACTTTTTGGTCAATTTTATCTGTCTCCCACACTGTCCGCAGATTCTTCGTAAAATAAAATTTTGAAGACATACTCGCAATAAAAAATAAGATTCAAATCAATTTAACTTCTATACGTCACTCAATGTAGCGAATACGATACATTGCAGAAATGAAAATCATAATTTAAATCGTACAGAAAACACTTTGTTTTAATATTTACTGCTTTACGCAGTGGAAACTGTTACTAATATACTGAAGCTATTTCGTGAGCCGGTTCATTGGTTACCAATCGAACGAGAGACTTTGAATTGGTCAGTTGGACAATTAAAAATTTTGTTCAAAGCCAGAATTACCGGAGCAATAAAAGCGACTTGTATTGACTACCTTTTAAAAATAATGTTTTTTTATCAGCACATCGAATGAATTTTTTACAAACTGCGTTTGATTAAATAAAAGTACTGCGTGTTCTCAAATATATTTTTGCAGTCTCAATAATTGTAAAACGCAAACTCTGAAATATATATGGAAAACTCTGATAACAAGAACTGTAAAGAAATCATTATTCAAGGTGTGATATCGTTGTTGACGTCTACCATATCTCCCCCTCCCCCTCTCTTTTTTTTATTTAAGCATTATCAACCTCCACCGAGGTTACATGCATTGATTTAAGAAAATCGACCTTCTGTACTAATTCGCTAATTTCACTCATTTCTTCAACCCGAATCACTGTGCATTTGTCATATGTGGGTGACACAATTCTTGGTCAATCATTGACTTAGTCTTTCCAAAAAGAGCTTGAAATTTCGTCAAATTTGAAGGGCTGTATTCCAAAATCAATATATTTAAAAAATTCCAATAAAATTGCTGTAGTAACAAGCCACTGTATACTTGAAAAATTCAATTCTAGCCATCTTTTCGAGTAAATGGCGCTGTGCGACGTCGATATGTCCCCTAAGCCTGCAGAGTAATTTTCATTTACAGAAGAATAAAGTGCATGGGCTCCTGGAGACGGGTGTCCAGGCGGGGATGGGCGAATAATCGCATAAACAGGGAAACTTTTCCGCGATATTCGGTTCAATTGCTAACACCACGATACGTTGCATCGGTCCGGGGCGGTGTCCGGCGGTGCATTCTAATTACATGTCACCGGCACTGTCGTTGTCGTTACAAAGCAATCAGCCGGCGAAACGGTGTTTTGTATCCGACACCGGTGTGTAGCCCTATCCTTTCTCCGGGTGGCAGTCGGCGTGGACCAACACCCCCGCGCCTAAAGTCGTTCCATTGCGTTGCCAACAACCTGTTACACAATCCCGGAAGATACACAAAGGGGCAATTTATGCCTGGCATAGCGCTCTCGCTCGCGAGAGGCCCTGCGCGAAATTCGAAGCCAGAGCTACGCAAATCTCCGCCGGCACAAGGAATGCACAATGCGATGCCGCTTACAACAGATTTCGATTAGCCGAAAGTTTATTACCTATGAACAATGGCGTAGCGAGCAACCGCCGCGCCACGATGCGATGTGCAACCATATATCCCAAGCGAATGGAATAAACGCCCCGGCTGCTATCCGAAACCGGCCGATCCGTTTCCGAAATATGCCTTGTCAGATAACCGGCCAGTGAGCATTGTAACCTGTTCCATCGACAACGTGCCGCTGCCAGCCACTAGGCTTTGTTTAAAAATGATCGAAATGTAGTTACGCTCCGACGTAGTTTCGCGGCCGTCGAATGTTACACTGGATTACAATGCCGTTGTCCTAAGGCTGAACGGTGAACGGTGACGATAAGCCACTGGATTCTCTCGTGCTCGCTTCACTCGTTTGATAGAGGCCCGTCTGAGCCCTTTGGTACAGTTGTTCGTCGTAATTACTGAGCTGCGGAGCTTTCTGCTAATTACAATTTTTAGATTACATTCGAGGGACTCCGAAATTGGGACTAGCTGTCTTGCATTGACTGGAAAATTCCTTGCGGTGAACATTAAAATATTAATCATTTTGATTGGTGCACACAATTTTTCTTGTATTTCTAAATTTTAATACCATTAGTGCATAGGAAACTGACATGTGCAAACTAACTCCAGTTAATTTATAGAATTCTACAATTATGTAACATAAATGAGCAGTTACACGTGTCGAGAAAGCAGTAGAACTAATAAATCAGTAGCCGCCACGCTAAAAAATCGTACCAAGTAGAAAAAGTGAGTGATAGGCAGACACACTGGTATCCGCAATAAAACACCACCGACTGACAGTTTATTAAATTTATTTTACGCCCGAAAGACTCGTATATGGAAACATTAATGTCCATTTTTATACATTTCACTTGTATAAAATATTTCTAACGCATTTATCCATTTAATTCTGTTTTTTTTTTTTAAATAATGTATGAAGCCATGAATCTGTAGGAATATTTTGAACATGCACATCTTCGGTGGAAACTGTAATGTGTTTATTATAGACATTTCGTTATTCACCTATTTATCGATTTTCGTTTATACACATTATACATTTGGAAAGGGGTAATTATAATAAAGCGTTACACACCGCGGCAGAAGCATTCGCAAAACAGTGGTAACATTCTGCGCCGCTACTATCGAACCGTATAACTCCCTTGTGGAATAAATTCCATTTCGATTACAATTGTTCCGTTTTGCAAATTGGTCTTATGAGATAACGCAGAACACTATAATGCACGCTGTTATAACCACGATCACTGGCAATGCGTTGTCGGCGTTACTTTTTACCATAGTCACGCGTAATTTGCGACATCTAATTAAATCTTTGTTCCATTTCAGCCGGAAATTATGAACGCTTTTATGTCGAATACAAATACGTGGGGTCGGGCAAATGTAACCGGACTTTTTCTTCGATTTATATTTGAAAAGAAATATCGTTCCCTAAAAATGCAAATTTTTGTATGCGTGTTCCGCTGCAATCATTTTCACTACCGAGAAATTTCCACTTTGTTGTAAGGCCGGACCTGAACTTTCTGTTTCGTTTTTCATATTATTTCCCACAAATGTGAAAATTGTCTACTTTGTATTTTCAACCAATTTAGTTTATTGGTATGAAAGTTCAATTCCACACTGAATTTCCCTCTTCCCTTTTTCAACATTCCACAAAAAGCATATATTGCATTTCAAGAAATATCGTAACCACAAAGGCTAACGAGACCGCGAATTTTTATGGAAATATAAATTTTTGTTCAGCGATTCAGAGAAATTTATCCACTATCCTGAGAGCGTTGTCAGAGCAGTAAAGTAGAAAGATTATCGTACTTTATTAAACTTTTATACATATTAAATTACAGAAAATCGATACGGCTAAAATAAATGCATAAAAAATATATAATCTGCTGCTATCGACACTAATGAAATATTAATGTAGTGTAGGTCGAATATAATATCAAAAGTTGATATTGGATAATGAGAGACGAAGTGGAAGCTCTGTAAATTGCAATAATATCGAAGAATATTGCATCTCTTTCCGTAATGAAGAGGTAATCGTTTGTAGGTCACAGTAACATAAATCGATAAAATTTTCAGCGTGAAAAATATTTCTTAAATGTTCATAACAGGGTCGAATGAAACGTAACGATTTAAATTCTCATTGCAAGTGTAGATACATGTAACCTTTGCAGGAAAATTGGTTTGGCCCACTTTCAGAAAAGTTATTCCGATTTCAGTGTTTGAAGAATTACGATGAAAACGAGATTTACAAAACGTTTTCAATACAGGCATTACAGACCAATTTTAATTCAAGATTATAAGTAGCTTGCGAATATTTATGACAAAAAGAAGTAGGTGCATGTTAAAACAATAGAAAAATACGCCACGGGTAAGAGAATCGCTCAACGCACTTAGCTTCCTCAACAATTTTTGATCGTCTTCTGCTTTTACAGGGCCGTGACCATTCCTGGGCCCACATCGCACGCGTCTTCAGGGCCGTTAGGTCCACACAATTTAAATGTAAAAAGTGACTAAAAATTTGAATAGACACATGCTCGATATTTCTATAAACTAATCTAAAATAGTCCATTTTATTGTCCGTAAACCCAGTGACAAAAATGGATCGGGGTCGATTGCCCTAAATTTGAAAAGTGACTAAAAATTTGAACAGACACATGCTCGATATTTCTATAAGCTAATGTAAAATAATCCATTTTACTGTCCGTAAACCCAGTGTCAAAAACGGATCGGGGTCGATTGCATTAAATTTAAAAAATGACTAAAAATTTGAACAGGCACATGCTCGATATTTCTGTAAACTAATCTAAAATAATGTATTTTACTGTCCGTAAACCCAGTATCAAAAACGGATCGGGGTCGATTGCACGGGCTCAAGATTTCCCGGAAAGCGCAGACACAGAGCGAGAGAAATCTCGAGGTCGGCATCAAGTAATTCGAGCATTGAGTGAAATCAGAGAGGCTTCGAGTGTTTGTATATTACTGCGGAGCATATGCAGAGCCGCATACGCGATTTAGCGTGTGCCGTCAAGGTTCGACCGTTGAAATATTCATAGGTTCTTATACGGCAGAGCGAGGAATCGCGAGACAAAGAGGGGATCGCGAAAGAATGGAACTCGAGAGAGCCTGTGGGCGGGGGTGTGGACGAAAGAGAAACAAAGGTGTGGAAAGGGAGGGATCGAGGGAGGGGAGGAGAGAGATAAAATGGAAGAAGAGAAAGAAGAGACGCAGGAATCTCCCGCGCGTATTTCTCTCCTCGCCTCGCTTCGACTTGCCTCGCCTTGCCGCGCTTTTCCCCGAAGAAAAGCTAGCCTCGCAATCAAATGTAAAGCCCGATTCTCACCTAGTCCGCCTCTCGCCCTCGACCCTCGATTCCCCGTCGTCGTTTTCTGTCGGCAGAAGTGGCGTTTGCCCTAAAGTTAAGTGGCTTTAACGGTCCTAAAGAGGCACGCGCGATTAAACTCCGGTCGTTATTAGTTCGACGCTTGGAACCTGTTTTCCGGATTGACTTTACCTCGGGTGTGATTTACAGCCAGCCTCGAGATTTCGGTCGGCACCCCTCTCCACGAAATCATACGGGGTGTCTGCTGCAGGTGCATACGGTTGATTATCTCGTAAATTAACCTCTGGACTCGTAAACGGTTTTTCAGAGCAATTAAATGCCACCCCGAGGTGAATTTTTAGGAAATATCATTGCTGGTGAAGCTCAGATTTTTAACTGGAGCTTCATTATTTTTTTTATTTATTTTTTGTTGTATATTTCTTCTGGAAAAGTTGCTTCTAATTTCCATTCAATCCTAGGGACTCTTCTACTGTATTCATAAACAGTCAATGTTTGACGATTCATCTTTCATGAAAATTGACTTGTTGAATATGGTGTTATAAAATTTGTCTTGATTTTTATCCTGATACTTATAATAGGAATTATTTCTCAGCCAACGCTGAAAGTCTCATAAAAATGAGCCTGAAATACAAAGAAGATTTACCTAGTTCACATTTTTACGAAGATTCATTTCTTGGATATCGTGTAACAATATTTTCCTTGATTTTGATCTTGACATTTCACAGAAATGATTTCCGAGCCAGCGCGAAAGAATTTATGAATAAAATTTGTTCTCGGGCACAATAGAATCTAGCAAACAATAGATTAAGGAGGACATTCCAATAATTGTGACTTGACAAATCCGAGAGCTCCGTCGTCGAAGGGATTTTCTTGGCGAAGAAGAGTTTCCACCGCGAGCTACACAAAAGTTCATTACGCGTTAAGCCGGCCACACGTTCTTGGCGACTGTGATAAAAGATACTCGTTAAAAATTTACATGAGTATTAATGGATCTCGGTAGACTAAGTTTGTTAAAGTTCGCTAAGCTCGAAAGTTCCCGGTGGGTTTCCCAACCGTGCACTGGCCACTGCGATTTACTCGTACCTAACGAGTGAATTTACTTCAAACGAAAGCTCGTCGAACCTTGGCAATTAACCATTCGATCGGGACACGTGTAATCCGAGGATCCTCACATTCAATTACTATTTACGTTATATTCTTCGCCGACAATGCGTCCTCGGCAGCACACAAACGTGGTTTTTGGAATTAGCATATCTTCGACGATAATATCGCTCGATCTCGCCCGAGGAAACCGTGAGCGAAGAAATTGCGATGGGATTCCTCGGAGAAACCAATTTTAAATCTGGTGCGAACGAAGATATGGTCGACTTCCTCGCCGTAACTTCGGATTACGCGACACTTGCCGCTTCATAATCTATCCCGTTTTTGGGTATGCGTGCGACCGAAAAAGATCTCAGGAAATATGGCCGCCGCAGGACCCACGTCAAGGATTAAGGGAGATTATTATAACGGACCCTTAAACAGATCATATTTTTATCAATTTACAGGCTTTCTTCCGCGACCCTGATTAACTCGGGTAATGCGTTCTACTGCTGCTCGAGGGGCTTTCCCCATTTTCAAAAATGGAGACCACAGGCGAATCAGTTGAATATAATAGATATTTGTCCAATTTTTAAAGTAATCTCAAATACGAACGCTACAAATAAGAGTATATTGAAGCTGTACATTTTGTTATATGACGTATTTTACGTAAGTTTAGGCTGAGATTAATAAATAAATAATACGCCGATTTCAATGAAATTTATACGGGATATAGTTTGTGGAAAAATATTTGACACATATTTTTTTATCTGTAGGGGGTTTTCACGCAGGAGGTGAAAACACTATTTTTGAAAATGTCTCAGAAACTAGAGTGTCCAGGAGACTAATCATTTTTTAAATTTGTGTGCTTTCAGTTAAAAAATTATATAAAAAGATTTCAAAAAAATGATTAAATCGACATAAAAATTAATTTTTAAATAATTCCGTCGCTCAGACCATCAGGGCCGGATTAAGCTAGCGCGGAGCCCGTAGCAAATGTTACCTGGGGGCCTAGGTTTTGTATGATAATAAAACAGAACACACTGAAGGACCTTTTTTTAGCAGAAATATCTGTTAATAGTAGCCAGGGCTTTTTCTGCTGCAAGCGCGGGGCCCGTAGCATTTGCTACTTCTGCTACTGGATCTAATCCGGCTCTGCAGACCATGACTGACGCGACAGTCAACGTATTAATTAGACGTATAAATTGACATTTACAGCAAAAATTCGAGTGTAAAGGGCTGTAGGGTCTAACTAATTTCCCCAACAAGCGATCACATCGCGAGAGAGACCATCGAAATGCGTTCACGTTGCACTACAGCGCGCGTTCTCCGTGTACAAATATTATTTATGTTCGAAGCTCTACATAAAACCGGGAATCCTTGCATGCGTTGCGGTTTGAATACCGCGTTAATAAAGCTCCGTGAGAGAAACACAGACCAGAGAATCTTTGTTCTCCTGAAGGGTACCTGCGAAGAAGGGATGGCAGGAGGGGGTTGGTGTGGGTGGTGAAAGAAGGAGCAGGATAGACAGAAGAGGGTTGTAGCAAAGGATGAACGGAGAGAGAGAGAGAGAGAAAACGAGAGAGAAAAAATGTTGGAGGAAAAGAAGAGCAGCAGGCGAGCTAGCTGGCAGGGATGGAAAGAGAGAGACAGAAATGAGAGAGAGAGAGAGAGAGAGAGAGAGAAAGAGAGAGAGAGAGAGAGCGGTTTATGTCTGACATGGTAATTTTTATTTCCCCGGGCAAAAAGGCGGTCTTTCATGCGGTCGGCGCTTTCATCCTGGTCTCGAATGATAAAGGCTCGCGAGCAACGGAGACGGGAACAGTGGGAACGAACACGAGTGGGAGCGGGAGAAAAAGCTTCGGGTGGAAAGAGGAGCAGCAAAAACGTTAAAATTATGGGCCTAGCTTTTCAAGGAACCATACACACGTGGGAATACAAACAATAGAGCCTTCGTCCTTACGTCACGGACGGACACGGGGCTTAGTTTCGCCGCGGCGCGGCGCGCGGACGGTGTTCAACTTTGCAACACAGTTTTGTCGACCTTTTGCAGCTTGCAGCCGCCGTCGCCTCCCTCCCTCACTCCCTTTCCCTCCCTCCGCCAGTGGATTATCAACGTAAAAATGTCCGGGATTGCGGCATTGCCCTCTCAAAGTATATAAACTCGCTTTTTCCCGCGTACCGTTACAAGCTCTCAACTTCCTCCAGACAAAAACGCCTATGGCGGCCTGAGATTAACGGCGACGCACATGGTTATCGCCGTATGGGATGTCTTTTCCTTTAACGGAATACATTTCGTTTTAAGCACCGTTCCCAGATGAGACCCGCCCGCTTGTTAGCCTATCGGTTTCTTTTGCCGTTCCTGCAGGACCGCGGTTATGGGTGTCGGATGCGGATCATTCTCGCACGATAAGCACCATTTAACCCTCATTGAGACCAGGCACACTTCAAAGCTGTGGCGTTTGAAAGCTCTGCTGCGAGACTAATTTGTACAAAGAAATTGTTTGGTGAGCTTCCTTTTGAATAGGATGTGTATACTTCTGTTCGCGTGAAGCGTGGAACAGGTGCGCGAGGTGATTAAACCATATTTAAATGAAGGGCTGCAGTGGATTTTTATCGCTTTTATACGAAGCATTCGTGTTTGCAGGCTGTAAATGTTCATTTGGCAGCATTATAGACAAGAAATTGATAATTTTATAGTAAACGAGACAATTTTTAAATGGCGGCCTAGCCACACTGAATTGTTATAATTTTTGTATGAAAGATTGATGCTTGAAAATTATAAATGCACATTTAGCAGCACTGTAAACAACTTGATTCGGATGGTTAAAAATATTTTTCTAGTTCTTAGAGCACTTTTTAAACCGTAAAGCAGCGTCATCGAACATCGTAGAAAATGTTAGCAACCCAATGGTTAACTTCCATTTTTGCGGTTATGGTAGCCAATCGAATTTGAAGTTATCCGCAACATTTCCGGTTGTTATGGATTTTATTATTCGCGCAGGTCGATTACGCTCAAGAATTCCTCTGTGTGTTTACTGCGAAATTGTGTGTCGCGTGTACGTGTTTGCGTTCACCATTTCGTCAACTATACAGATTACGTTAGCGTCTCGTATGATCTCTCCGGAATCGTTTTTGGTACATCGCGGCTAATTCATCGCGATGTATGCTTCTGTTTCTTCGTCGAACGGCGATGAATTCCGTTCAGAATCATTTCTTTCTCTCTCCTTCTTTATTTTTTTTATGTTTTATTACAGCCTTTTCCACCTGACGTACACTCCCCGTGATCCTCCAGAGACCTGTCCGCGGCGATTGTACCCTGCCGAGGGATACTATAGTTAATTAAAGTCGTAAATTAAGTACTGTGTTCTTTTGAGCACTCGCCAGCAAATGCATTAGCTTTTTCAGTCAGCAATTTATAATTTCTTACGAGCGTTGCACTGTAACGAAAGTTTCCGGACGTAATTTCTCAAATTACCAGCTGCCTTTGTACTCCTCTATTCATTTCGCATGCAATCTGTCTTAATTTAAACCTGCGGGCATCTTATATTCCTCGCGTCTTCCAAACACACGTATTAATAATCCCTGGCTTGCAACCCGGCTGTATAATGAACAAAAAATTATGAATCATCGCGCGCACGTCGGAAATTTATTAAATACAATCTTTCGAAAGATTCTGTTATACAATATATTCGTTTCAATAAAATATTTTCTATGTTCACAGGCTGTTTCAAGCATCAACTGTAAGAAAAGTTCTACAGGATCGTCCATTCAGAACTGTTATTTTAAATTATAGAAAAAATTGTTTCTTTCACAATTAACAATTATTCGCAATTTAAAACTTTTTTTAAAATCTTATACAATTTCACTATCCACGCGTCGAAGAGTGGCAACTCTAATCTTTACAAATAAAAGTAGCGCGATACTTAAAATGACACCTCTTAACGGAAGACCCTTATTAACAGTCCATTCGTTCGTTTAATAATGTTAATAACTAGACAATAATATTACTGTAATATTAACCCTTTGCACTCGGAGCTATTTTAACTCGAAAATTAAACATTTCTTTCTACCTAGAATAATTCCTTTCTATACCATTTATTATTTTCATTTTATGGATACGAAATTAATGTAACACCTCCTTCAAGACCTAAATGTTTAGCAATTGTTTAGACATCAACATATTTAATAATCTAAACAATATTTTGAATAATGTTCCAGCAATTTTTAGTGGCGCCTCAAAGTCGCCACACGAGTGCTAAGGGTTAATATAGGTTTGCGTCTCATCTAATTATATTCGTTAGAAAATCGACAATCTAACAACGACCAATGAGAAGGCGCGAGCTAAATAACGAAGCGTTCTGTCCAGTAAAAACTAGTTCAATATTTCCATTCGCAAAATAGTAGACGCACATACCAACTATTCAGTACACTGTACGAAATCTCCAGCACAAATCTTCCTCGATAACCGGGTCGCGGAGGGGGTTGAACAAAATGCACATGCCCGAAAAAATGTGGCGCGTTCCCCAGAAACCATCGCTTGCAAAAACAAAACAACCCGTCTCTTTCTAATCGTGCCGCTATCCGGCGAAAATATTTCCCGTTCGTTCGGACCTCGAAAAAGAAAGAAATCTCATATCGAATACGGAAAATACAACCGCTTCGACAGGGGATGGTCGAGGGATGAGTCAGTGCGGCTGGGACGGTGTGGGTGGAAGAAATTACGCGAACGAAATTCTGGGAAGGAATGCGAACGTATCCCAGGGACGCACACACGTGCACATGGGGAAAGGCACGCGTGATTTTGACTTGACGGAGGAAGAGTGGCTGCCAAGCACAGCCACTTTAAATGCAGATGCACCCTGCACACGCTGGAGACATCTTCTACTCCACAATCACCTTTACTCACTCGAACCCTCTCTCTGCCCCTAACCTGCCCCCCTTTGGAATCGTCCTCTCTCATCCCTCTGCGAAAACCACCCTCTCCTTCGGCCTCATCGTGCCACCTCCGGGGTTCGACCACCCAAGTTTATGGTTCTCCGATGCTCTTCTTTTAAGTACCAATAACTGTCCGGTTCTCTGAAGTATCGGATGCATTCGGCGCCGCCGCCAGCACGCTTCTCTCTCTCTCTTTATTTTATATATATATATACATATACATATATGTATACATGTAAAGCAATCGATAGTGTGTACATACCATTTTCGATATCTCAAGAGCGCTTAAGTAAACGGTGTATCTCTTCCACGAGCCGCTCCTCTCGACCAGCGATCTTTCCTTGCACTATCAACCCCCAACACGAAAACTCACTGTGTCGCGAGCGGGAGTAGGTACATACTTTTGCACACGATTTGCCAGCGAGATTTCATTCGATGCTCACTGCCGGCACAAACGTCGTCTGTCTTTCGGACCCGTGATTCTCAAACACTCGTACCGCGGAGATGGGATTGGAAGTGAGCAACCTTTGAACTTTCGAAAGTACCTTTCAGGAGAGGCTGCGTTTCGCGGGATCGGTTTTTAGTGGAATGGACACTTGTTGGGTGTAGCGCAGAGGGTCTTGGGATTGTTTCCTTCAGTGCCAACCCTTTGAGAAAGTTGATGGACCTATCTGACTCCTCGAGTTGTCAACAAATGGTTGAACGCGTTATTAATGTTTGCGCGTAGAAGAAAGTCGCTGCATTTAGGTCAGTCGAGATACAGTTAATTAGTAGATAGTACTGTTTCCTTCGGTGCTAAACCTTTGAGGATGTTTATGGATCTATCTGACTCCTGGAGATATCAACAAATAGTTGAACGCGATATTGATTAATCTTTTTATTAAGTTATAAAAACCAACATTGCGTGTAGAAGAATGTCGCTACATTTAGGCCAGTCAAAATACAGTTACTTAGTAGATAGTACTGTTTTCTTCGGTGCTAAACCTTTGAGGATGTTGATGGATCTATCTGACTCCTGGAGATATCAACAAATAGTTGAACGCGATATTGATTAATCTTTTTATTAAGTTATAAAATCCATCATTGCGTTTAGAAGAAAGCCGCTACATTTAGGTCAGTCGAGATACAGTTAATTAAGTAGATAGTACTGTTCAGAGGTGGTCATTATTTGGCGAAACAAATATTTCAAATACTATTTAATATTTCAGATTATATTTTGCTTAAAGAAAATAGTATTTTAAATAATATATACAATTTCGAAAATAAAATATTTCTATCTGAACAATCTGAACATCAAAATAAAATATTTCTATTTCAACGATTTGATCCACAAAATAAAATATTTCTATTTTAACAATCTGAAACACGAAATAAAATATTTTACTCTTCGCATTGTTATAATACCCTGAGAAACCGCATAAACATACGGTCTATCTTATTGTTAAGAAACGACTTACACTCATAAATGTATCGAATTCGAACCACTATTTTCAGCAATATTTAAAATTAAAATTGAAAACAACTATTTTCATAAATTGCTGCCTCAAATAAATTATTTTATTTTCAAACATTGCTGCATCAAATAAAATATTTTATTTTCGAAGTTGTAGACATACTTTAAAATAAATAGGATTATTTATTATTTACTATTTAAAATACTATGTTCCCCAGCTCTGGTACTGTTTCCTTCACTGCTAACCTTTTGAGGATGTTTATGGATCTATCTGAGTCCTGAAGTTATCAACAAATAGTTGAACGCGATATTGATTTTTTTTTATTAATCTGTAAAACCCCGCATTACGCGTAGAAGAAAGTCACCACATTTAGGCCAGTACAAATACAGATAATTAGTAGATACTAATTGCAAGTTTCTTTTCCCAAAATATATGGTAGTCCCAAATAATTCTACTAGAAATTCAAATTTCTCTCATGTCGATAAATATATGATCTAGAAGACAAAGTTAGCGTTAACAGGAAATTATCTCGTTAACGCCTCTAAGTCAGTACACCATAAATATTGTTGGGGGTCTCGTAGTCGATAAACATATAATTTAAAAAAACAATTTTAGCGTTAACAGGAAATTGTCTCATTAACATATCTGAATCAGAACATTGTAAATATTGTTTGGGGTGTCGTAGTCGATATTATCTGTTTGGTCACGACTGCTTGGAATTACTTCCCCTTCTAAAAACTTTTACACCCCTCTTTTTTACGGCATTGTGTCCGACGTAATTCTGATAATCATAACTCCATTGGCCGGCCATCATTTCTTACGGCAGTCTTTTCGGTTATTTCTTCCCCGGCCGTGTAGATAATTTTGCACACCATCTGTCATCGTAAATGTCGTTCTCGTCGCTGATTCAACGGCACTACAGCTCACGCTGACACTGATTTATTATCAGCCGCGGTTGAATTACGTCAAACAGGCCATTCAAGAGAATAGATTTCCGACGTTTTCAAAATTTTCTCATTCAGAGGGAGAGGCCTTGGTTTATTATCTTTCCGCAAACTCTTCGCTGTTCCCGCCGCGAGATTCCACCTGCGATAACTTATCGCCTAATCGAATCGATCCTCCCTGACGTAATTGCGAAAATATTGCGCTGGCGTGCTTGAAATTCTAAGAAAAAATCCGCTGCTATTATCCATTTTTCTGCGGAAAAAACTGTTGAACAATAGACTCACGGTAAGTTACACAGTAATTAAGTGAACTATTGGGTCAGTAAGGAACACTTAGACCAATTAATTTAATTAACAAGAAATATTGTACTTGAAAGGAGTGATTCCTGAGCTCAATCGAAAAGACTTTTTCCTTTGCGAAAATGTTCTACGTGGCTTTGTTGAGAAATTATTATCGAAAAACACGGACCAATCGGAGCTCAACGGGGTCGCTAGTAGACGCGGTCTGATTGGTCAGTGTTTTTCGCGAATTATTTCTTAACGAAGCCGCGGAGAACATTTTCGCAAAGGGGAAAGTTGATTAAAATGACTTCTAGGATCATACTTGTATCACTACTTGTGAATTTAGATGAAAAATTGTACTATCTTCCTACTTATTACATATAAATACAATTTTATTGAATTATTGCATTTGCAAAGTCCATTTCCAGGTCGATACGAATGTTTATTGCGAAAATACGAACTCAATTTAATATCTATTTTCTCCGCGGAACAAAAGAGAAAATAAAACAGGCGCTTCCTCTGTGAAAAGTTTTAGAAGATGCGTATTGCAATGGAAACTTTATTGAAGATTCACCGAAGCTTTCTTTACTCTTTTATACTTGTTTTGAAATGATGAAGATGCATATCAAGTCTACGATCTGTTGGGAAAATCGCGCGAGCTTCAAGAATTCATCGAGATTAAACGCGATAAATAATTAACCGACTAACAGGGAATCATTTGCGAAGCTGTTACGCTTAGTCGGCTACTCGTTATATAATTAGATCAAGAAAGTAACTTCTCGAGTGGAAAAATGTGTTAACTTCGGCCAACTTTTTTATATAGCGTTCGGGATGATCGAATAAAAGTGAAATAATGCGAGGAAGTTAACATTAATTTCTTTCTACACTGCCGGGTTTCATCGTTTTATCTTCAATTAGGTATTGTTTTAACTAGTTTCTCGATAATGTGGCCGAATTTCAATTTGCAAATTATTTAATATCAAATCTACCACTGACTACAAATTTTTTAATTTACAATTAGTCAAATTATAAAGACACTTCCATTGGAACTTATTTAACACGGTTCTCTTTATTCGAGCTCATATCATAATAAAGATCGCATAAAATCTAAACAAATTCAATATTCTATATTTAATGATAATCTAACATTGGAACTACACATTTATTAATTTGCTATTATTGAGAATTTTTCAAGGAATTTATTTTTTTGTTTTTTCTTACTTTTGTAATGTATTAGTTGCCAAGAATTCAAAAGTCAAACTGCAGTATTAATGAAAGAAATGCTGGGGGCATTGATACCAGAAACGTTCAAAATAGTGCATTGGTTCTGCCCGCGTTTTATCTCGCATTATCGTAAACAGATGTTATACTTAAATGACAACATATCCCGGCCACCCACCGGACGTTCATCGATATTACCATGAGACTGCGCAAATATCTAAATGCTCGCGGATTTCGCCGGACATTCAAATGGTATTTTATGTCTGTCACGAAAGCCCACTCATTAAACGGTTAAACGTGCATAATTGGAAATGGATGTTTACCTTCATGAGCACTGACCATTTGTCGCAGAAAATAAACATTAACATAGTTAGAACTCCCTCCATCGAAATTATTGAATACGATAATATGTATAGGACTTCCTATTTCAATTTACAAAAGTACACGGCGCTCCATAAATCAACAATTCCCACCAAATTATGATTATTGTTCGATTGTGACTCTGATATTGCCACTTCTGTTCGTCACGGGATATTTTCACGTTTATGTCGAATAAACTAACCGTGAACTGAAACACTTAAAAACAAAAAATATTATTAAAGAAAGAAAAAAAAGATTGATAATCATTTTGCCTATATTTCCCTGATTAAAATGATACCGAACACGCGACGCAATTTGGGTCGTCTAATCCACAATACAGTAGAATCAATAGTTTTCTTTACAATTTAATTTTGTCAAGCCTAACCTTGCAAATGAGAACTAGCGCGAAATTTCAAATGACCATTCCATTGTTAATGAATACAAATCGATGAAGTTTCGAAGCGTATTTACTATCCCAGCGCGCCGAGTATGTTGTTCGGAACGATGGCAGCGCTGACGATTATTCGAGCCGATCACCGACACTTATTATAAGCCTCTGTTCCGCTCATGATCTTCGCTCGCGCCTCGTAATTAAAGTGTAGAGACACCGAGTATTTTCTATTAACATTCCTGGCTAACCCAGCGTACTCAAAATGACCGCAGCCGGCACGGTATGTTGCAGCGTGGCCATTGCGCGTCCCAGACACATTTCTGGGCAACGGGAATGTCAGGCAGATGCACTCGGCTCTCCTATTCGCGAGCCATACCTCTATTATAGGGACGGATACTTAATTTTCACGGTCGATTACCTTCCACTGGCGCGACAACTTCGGAAGTATCTAAATCTATTTAGTCGGATCGCGCTCGATCGCGAACGGGATGGAGTTCCCCGAAGAATTTTCCGGAGCCGAGTTTCGCCGCTTCTTTCGAAGAGCAAATGTAAACGAACTTCTGCTCGGGGCCACGTGGAGTTTTTCCCTCGAAACGGGTGTTTAGAAATTTCAGATTTATCCACCGGCAATTTCATGGTTCGACGGTTTACGCCCGCGCAACTGTTTAACCTAAAAGACCCTGTCTGGCTTTCAGTTCGGTGTTCTTTATAATAGTGATTTATTTTGACACTTCACGCGCCGAGAACTTTATTGCGCTATGCAAAGAAGGAGCTTCGCATTTCTTTTAATGAACGCTTAATTATGGCGCTAGGCTAACTTGTTTTAACATTCAAATTCTTACTGAAACATTGATTATACAGTACTTTGTTAGCTATCGCGGAGTTTTAAAAACTGGGGAACAGTTTAATTTAATTTAATCATTTTTAATCTATTGAAATAATATTACGGTATTCTTAAACAGTTCTGTTTTTACTGTTCTGTGTTTCATTCATTTTTGTCATATGTATATAAAATTTATATAATATTCTAATTGAATGGATGGAAATGAAAATCGAGTCTCGCCAATAGTTACATTTGTGTCAGACATTGATTACTGATGAGGGGTTAAAATTTACAGAAACAGCTTCGCGACAAATCAAGCTTCCCTTCGAACGATTGAGAAATCTTCAATCGGTAAATTTTCAATGAATCGCTGATATTAATCCGATTACCGAAGATCCCCCGTATGCAATGAAAGTTAGATACATATATACGATAATAATCAGGCGTCTTGTAGGCATGGTACATTAGACAATATGAAATATAGATTATATTCCGGAATAGTGTATGCGATGAATTATGGCTGCGATGAATAATTGCTTCGTCACTGCAGAATCTATGAACATGCATGTGTATAGGGTGGATCGAGAAGATTTGCATCTTTTGCATAAACAATATCGATGCACACTCTTTGCACTCTTTGATTATTTCTGAATCGACACATATCATGAATTTTTATAGTATACGTAGGATACAATAAATCCGGAAAATTTATAGAAATATTTATTGAATAATATTGTTCATGAATAAATATAAACAAACAATTTTGTGCCACTAATCATTTCAATAAATAAGCTAAATTTATTTCAACCTGTCACTCGCTTTACATTGCACATATTTTTACCATAAATACATCAAATCTGCAGTCTATTTATGACTCTAGCTCGAAACTGAACGTCACAGAATTTCAGATTATATTTTGATACTGAATGGCACGCAGCCATTCATTTGTCATCAGCCTAGTACCGCGGGGATGAAAGATTTACACGAGAGATTGTTTTCGTTCGTCTCGTAAACGTACGAAACATTTGATAATAGAAAGATGGTAGATCAACCGATCTGGCCAGTTAGTATTTTCCCCGGTTCGAGAAATTACGCTGTTGTATTGTATATCGTGGCTCGATAAGAGTCATAAATTTCGGGAACGAGAGGCACACGTTTCTTCCCTCTTTGCGTGAAATATTGCGGTTCACGGGTACGCAGATTCGCGAGGAAATTTATCAAAATAATATGTCGTGCATGGAGTGTGCGGATATGTTCGTGGAAAAGAATTATTACGTTACTATAAATTACTCGTAAATAGACTGTGGATCTGCAGTTATGGCATGTGCAAATAGCAGGAAATCATTATGAAATCGTCGCCAGCCTATTCGTTACATTTTTCTGACTTAAACGAGCCCAAACACGGCGCAATTTCGAACCAGAAATACTTGTTTAATTCGTGACACAGTAGAACCTCGATTACCCGAACTAATCGGAGGGAGCGTTCAGTGTTAACTACAGAGAAATTTACAGAATTAATCTTATTGTATATAGATCGTTAGATTGAACTGTTTATAACATAGACAGCGGAGAATTTAGATGTCGATTCGGATAATTGAGGTTGTATAATATCGTGAATTATACAGGCAAGAATGCTCCTAATTGTGTCGTGTTTGATATTGTTTTAATCAGAAAAATATCACGAATGTGCTGGTAAAAGTTTCACAAAAAATAGTTGAAAACTTAACAGTGATGTCATGATATGTGCGCATCTTTTTCCCACATATCGAGGCATCACTGTACTAACTAGATAGCGGATTTTATGCGTTTATGACAAAAATTAGTAGGTTCCATTTAAAACATTGAAAACATTAGACGAATTCCAAAATACTTTTATATCATTTTAAACCAATTGAACATACTAACCCTTGGCACTCGAGTGACGTCTCTGAGGCGACATTAATAATTGCTGTACTAATAATTAAAATATTGTTTACGTTAATACATCTGTCGGTATCTAATCAATTACTCAACATTTAAGTATTGTACGAAGTGTTACATCAATTTCATATCTACCAAATTTAAAAAATCATACAGGATGAAAATATTTTAGATCGCGAGAAATGTTTAATTTTCCAGTTAAAATAGCTCCGAGTGCACAGGGTTAAGAGAAAAAATAAATTTCTGTGTAATTCCGGTTTGTTGGAATTCAGGTGGAACATTTTTATTTTGCATAAATTATTTGCATTTTTATTAGACATAATTGTCGTCGAGTTGAAGATTGCTCGAAAATTAAATAGAATAAAGATTAAAATACTTTTTTATGACGATCATTGACAAAACATGGGGAACAGAAGAGGATCGATTGTTAAAAATAGCAGTTGGTGAGAAACGATTTTGTTTAAACGCGGTGTATCGCGTTTCTTGGAAGAAAATTCTGACTCGTTCCCGCTGTAATCGGCCAGTTGTAGTGCGCACGGAGTTATGCATAACAGGGAACGCTCTTCGCATGTTCACTCGGCGTGAGAATGCTAAACAGCAAAGTCTGCATATTTTGCACTTCGATACTCGCGCGCCGTTCCGCACAAGAGAATGACACTTTTAACCCCTTTTCGTCTATCAGGCCATAAATTTGATTCGCCCCGCGGCGGGTCTTCCTCCACAGACCCAGCTGATACGAGCAGTGATAGAATCCATGCATAAACAGACGGCACAGTAGTGTTCCCGATTCGAAATGATTTTTCTGTCGCTAAATCGGAACGATCGAACTAGGTCACAGAGTATTTTTTCTCAAATTGGGTGATTTGCATTTATGATACCACCGGTGTCTACGATGTCGATATTCTACAGAGGTGCAAGATCCTTTTTTCAAGTGAGAAATCATTTGCGAGAAACAACTTATCGAACCGCAGTCCAGAGCCCACGGTAATTAATGCGTTTCGCGATTAATTCGGTTTTATGCTCATTATGTGCCGTTAATTTTACCAAACGAACTGGCCCGTTCGTTTCACTGCTCGTATAATATTATAACTCGGACTAAACGAGTTTGTTTATTCGATTCGGAGCACTCGTACGTTTACATTGTGCATAGTATGATAATTAGACTGCGGATTTTATATATTTATGACGAAAATGAATACGCCAAGCTGAAAAATAAAAAGAGAATGATACATGAGTATTGTTGTATTATTTTCAACGAAAATAACATTTCGTATGACCTCAGTCTCGCACAATAGACTTGGACAATTTTATTTTGCATAAGAATTGTGAAAACAATTTATTTCGTAATGTTCAATATGTTGTTATCGTGTACAACTCTTTGAACTTTGTTCTTTAACATTATCGAATAATTATTTTCCTCTTAAAGCTTAATGAACCTCTTTTTCGAACAAAGGGATTAGCAAAGATATTTTTTTTTTTTAATGTCTGTGTAAACCTTGTTATGGCTTCACGGTAAACATCCTCTCAATTAATTGATTCAGTTAGCAGTTAAGTAGATTAGCTTCTATCAATATACGCGTTACGTCATTAGAATTATTAATCAGCAGATAACGCCATTTAATTAACAAGTGTAACGGCACGCGAAACATGAGCTTCATCAGTTTCCTTGACGTTGATCGCTCGATATTTTGATAAATTGATACAAGCATAAATAAACGGAGTTAAAAGTATAAAATAGACACAGCTTTCCCTTCAAATAATATCGGACAGTGTATCTTTATGCAGATTATCATTTGCGTAGGTTATTTTATGGAAAGTGGATTAAAGGAAATATTTCTTTTGCTGAGATTATAAACTTCTTTCTGGCCAAAATTCAACGGAAATGCTATTGACTTTAATCATAAATTATTGAATTTCATCGATACATCAAAATTGACTTTCTTCCGATAAAAATGAAACAGAAATGCAATTGACCCGTATCATAAATTATTATACTCCATTAGTACATAAAAATTCGAAATTTGATTAAACTCCATTCTGGTAAAATTAATTGAACTTCACTTTGATGAAAAACAAACAGAAATGCTATCGAGTTTTATAAATTAATATTCCATTAATACATACAAATTCGAAATTTGATTAAACTTCCAAAGTAAAAATGAAACCGAAATGATATTGACTCTTATCGTAAACTGTTATATGCCATCGATATAAAAAAATTCGAGAACGAATTCAAAGTGTAAATTATATGAGAAGCTCTTTGCGCTCTTGATAATTAGTTATACATGAAAAATCAACGAACATATTCGACAATGTTGACGCAGAATTAAAACAGAATCAGATAGCAGTTAGCAAGTGTAAAATACAGCGCAGAAACGCTATATTTTACCGGGAGCTTTTACAGCCGCTAATTTGTTCGCGTAAAGAGAAAATGACGTGTGAAATGCTCGCAATTGCTCACTAATATTATCCAAGCATCGCGTGATCACAATAACTCTAATTCGACACTATTTCACGCTGTCAAATACGCTCTAAATGCACAAATATCCGCAGTCTAACAACGAGGCGAGCCGTAGATAATATCCGATCACATTTTCCACGAAACCTGTTAACCAAGTGCCGTGCAAACTTATGAAACTACCGGGTGTAATCCACTGCAGATCAGAAAAAAAACGAACACACACGCACATACATGCCGGAAACAATAACAGTTCATCACCGGCACCGATAACCTGTATCCGTGGTCGGACAAACGCATAATTTTCCTAATTAAAACTATTCACGGTCGAGAGCGATAGCGTTCGACCAATTAGGAGCACGTGGATCCGTGCGTGGAAGGATTGCACGTTAATTTCGCGTGTTTATTAAACAGAGAACTCGCCGAAAACGTCGTAACAATTGCCGGTCTGATCGGACAATAATAAGGTGCAATTAATGAGCGGACGACTCGCAATAGGACAAAGACCGATGATTAAAAATCGTGATAATCACGGATAGTTTCCTAATTCAGTGTAATATAGCACTGCTGATTTCTATGCGAAATAAAAATTGTCTGATTGCAAGATGCAGGACAGTAGACAAAAAATTGTCTCTTTTCTTAAACAATTTCAAATTCAAATAACTCTGCGGGCATTGAAAAATTTATTTGGGGAATAAAATCTCCACGGATTCGAAGACGGAGGTCTCCCCTTTACAATGATCTTTCGAAACTTGATGAACGATTTTTTTACTCCATTTTCAATAATCTTTTACAGCAACCAGCAATTTTAAAAGACTCTGACGGCATTGAAAATTTTATTGGTGCAATACAACCATCGCAGATTTGAAGATAGAAGCTTCTTCTTTACATTGATCTCTTGATCTACTTGATGTACCATTTTTTTGCTCGACGTTGTTGAACTTTGAATGAAAAATGTGCAGTCAATCATCTTGGCAATGCGTATCTCTTACAGGTTTCGTAGCAACCAGCAATAAAAATCGTCGGGTTCCGCGAGAGTCATCGAGATGACTTTCGTCCTGCTAGATCGTCGATAGCGCAGTGCGATCAGCCATGAAAGAGGAGAGGCGGTGCGATAAAATGTGGTAGAACGAAGCAGGCTGGATATAATTCCAATTAGCATCAGGTAGCTGGATAGGTTTTTGAAACGGGCGCGACGCGCATCGGGCGGAAACGAACAACGGGGACATCTGCAATTACACACTTTTAATGGAGAAAACTTTTTAAGAGAGACATCTCGTTAGAAGCGGAATACGGCAGAGCAGCAGCGTCGGGGCTCGACTAATGCCTTGCACCGAGAGAAAGTAGACCTAAGGCGAAATGCAGTTCCAGACGCTCGTATAAATAATTACCGAGCCGGTGCACGCATCCTTCCCAGGATTGTCTGCACGATGCTGCGGAGGGATGAATGGGGGATTGGCCGGGGGAGGTAACTGGATCCACTAAATTCAGATTACACCCGGGATATTACGGGAACTCGATAAATTTTCAACCCGCTCGATTTATTCCGCAAACGACGGTACTTGTTAATAGAGACTTCAAAGTATCCCGCGAGTCGCTCGTGCGTCGGTTATCGCGAACCTGGCGAATCGTTCCCTTTGTATCCGGTGCGAGAACGTGATTGTTTTGTATTAACCGGATTTTATGAATTTGTCGCAAAAATTGGTAAACGAAAGATTAAAGGGAAATTCTCGTTAACAGCTGTTGAACTAAGTAATTTCTATCAATTTTTTCCAGAAAAATATTGACCATGTGGAAATTAACTTTTGTGGGATATGTAGGTGCATTCTTAATCCACCGAGGCACATTTTTTAAAATTGTATTTGTATTTGTCTCAATTCATTATGTCCATTATATGAAAATACAAAAAACTAATTTTCTTGAGTTTATTTTGATACTTTGGGTCATTTTGACACAGACCAAAAGTATCAAAGCAAGACAAAAAGCGTTGATTAACAATTTTTGTCCAAGATGGTGTTTTCAAAAATTTTGAGGAAACGTTCAAGCCTGAATTGTTTAATTATCGTTCCTGCGTATTGTTCCGGGCGATTTCACGGAATCGAAGTTCGCGTAGATGAAGCTAGGGCTTGCGCCGGAAAGAAAAGTCACCATCAAATCGAAGTTTCAGCCAATAACAAACGTCTGTCCCCCAGTAATTGATTTTAACTACGTATACATCTACATGGACGCTTGCGCGTAACTCTTGCCAGCCGGATCCCGACAGAATTTCGAATCACCGATCACCGGCTGAAACTTTCCACGAGGAAGATCACTGACGAGAACCAAGAGACGAGCTGGAAAACTTTCATTCGAGTTTGCAAATCCTCTTTGCACCGGCAGAGATATATATATATATATATACCCGGCCCGCCTACAGTTTTAAGAATATTATTCGTCGTCCATATCCGGAGTTGCCCGTAAAAGATCTGCGAGAGGGAAATCGAAACTCGCGCAAACAACTCCCCGCGCACCGCACTTTTAATGACTCGTGCGGAATTTCCGGAGATAAGGGAAGGTCTCACTCTAATTTCTCCGCTCTATGGAAAAAGGGGGGACTCCGTACTTTCAGCAAATGCTCAGAAGTCACTGTTTAAGGTGCCAGTTGAAAGTGTTAAAATTTAAATAATTCTGCGGGCATAAAAAAATTTGTGCAACGAATAAAGCCACCACAGACTTGAAGCCAAAAGTCTCCTTTTTACATGGACCTCTTAAAATTCGAGATACGATCTTTTTGACAGGTGTGAGACCAATAATCTTTTATAACGGCTTTACATTGACATATTAAAACTTGATGCACGATTTTTTAACTCCATGTTATAACAATTTTTAAATTAAAATCATTCTGCAAGCGTACAAAAATTATTTCCAGCACAGACTCGAAGACAATGACATTTTACATTTTCCCGCCCTCTGTTGACGCAATACAATTTTCATTCGGGAAAATATGGCTCAATTCATCATCGCAACGTCCGCAACATTGAACGACGCAGCTAAAAGCTGAAGCTCTAGCTTGCACCAGAATTCGCAAAGTTCCCAATGGACCGTTCGTGAATGGTCTTACAGCGTCGCTGGTTCAGTCATGGCGATACAAAAAAAATCTATTTACGCGGCATAATCGTTCCGGAGGCGTTTCAGGAAGTTTCGGCCGGTCGTCTTCGAATGATTATTAAAACAGAAGCCGGCGGAAAGTTTTTTAATTTGCTCCTTGGTAAATATAAGGTGCACAGTGTCGAAAGTTGCCGTGCTTCTACTTAATTTTCGATCGATCGGCCCGGATTGCCTTATCACTCTGGGAAGTTGGCCCTAGTTCATTATTCATACTTGCAAGAAAATCCGAGAATTCGCTTCAACTCGAACGCACAGAACTTTGCTCTTCCAACGGGCGAGGGGGTTGCTCTCTCGCGCGGGAGAGGAGGGGCGGCGGGGTTACTTTCTGCTGTTAAGTATACGAACGCTTCGTTGCAACGCCTTTCGAATAATGGCGGACATAGTGCTACTTCAGCATTTAGTGCTTATAAAGTTAAACACTCGTCTTCCCGGGTGTACGCATTTAACACTGCGATAATGATCGTAGTTTTATAATTGAACCGCCGCCTGCGGAGCCGCCACGGATCCGTACGTTTCGCAGAGTTTGCCGAAATCCCCGCGAATCTTCGAAACTCCGTGTTTGCACGGAATCCGCAGTGTTTCGTACGTTCAAATTGATCAGCACCTTTGAACAATATTTTTCACGGTCTTCGATATCGTTTCACGATCATTCGTTCACAGACATTTACCCTCTATTAGCAAATTTTGAAAATATCTTTGCGCGCGATGACAACGGCAATACCTTTTTATTTTAATTATTCTTTCACGAGACTATTGTAAGAATATCGGTGACGTTTTTCTGTTTAAAACGAGCCCAAACACGACGCAATTCGAACGTAGAACCTCGATTATCCGAACATCGATATCAGGATTCCTTATTATTCGAACGCATTCCACGTGTAAACAGTTCAGTCTGAAACCACTTGTAAAACTTGCTTTAGTCTTGCAGTCTTCTCCCGATTAGTTCGGATAATCGAGGTTCCACTATATCGTGGATTGAACAGGCAAATATACTCCGAACTGCGTCGTGTTTGGTGTCGTTTTAATCAGCAATAGGTCACGAATAAGCCAGTGGAAGCTCTACGAAAAGAGCAACGAGTGACAAAGTTTTACGTTTGGATTACTAATTTGTTTCCCGCAACCGAATATTGTGCCTGGGGTAGATGTCATGTCGGTGTCGAATTTTCGGCGTGTATCGATCCATTGCAGTGCTATCGAGCACAAACAATGGATTCCACGGTGCACATTTCGCCGGGACGGGTTCCCCGGGGTGAAAAAGGCGATCGCCGTCGAGGAAAGGGCTAAGTGACCGGAGGGGGGCTCGCGAGTGACCATGAATGAAAATATTGCTCCGACAAAAGGCAGATCGAGGAGAGCTTTTTCCCCGAGACGCTTTTCCCGAGCAGACTTTGCCCGATTTTCGGAACGAGCCACGATCCCCAGAAGTCCGTAACGTTAAATCCGCGATTAAAATGCATTGCGTAAAATCGAGTAGACCCTATCGCTCGGCTGTTCCGACGACAACGACGACGACGACGCCGACGAAGCTCTGTCGGTGTTTCCACCCCCGCAAACCTCTACTATCACTCTGGGCGAGCCCCGGGTTTGATGAACAGTACGCGGTGCTTAAATAACTGATGATACAGTTAAGGAAAAGGAGTGAAGATAAATGTTACTGCGGCTCGGCCGGGATTTAAACGGGATAGTTAAGATTAGAACCAGCCGCTGTTAACCGTGTTCAAGTTAGAACGGTGAGAAATGATCCCCCACTTCCCGCACCCATTTGTGATTTTTACGGGGATTCCGCCCGATCGAAATAACCATGGGTCCTCCGCTTGTTACACGATTTTATAAAACCACCGTTTAAATACTTTAGATTGAAAGTAGTCCGCAATAAGGAGATCCATCCACTTCTCCGGGTAATTCGAGTAAACCAAACGCAATTAAAAATCAAGTACTGCTTCCGACCGGATGGGAACTTATGGTTAACTACTAGGTAATAACTGGGATTGGGGTTAATGAAATTTTATGGTGAATGTGGAGCTTGTGTCTTGCTTAATGTATCAGTAGATGCAATTTAATCCGCTCTGTACAATTTTCTATTACGTTGATTAGAAGTCTTCGTTATCGCTAATCATTTCTTGGGACAAGGAGAAAGTTTATTTTTATTTTATATGTAGAGCCTGCTCCACGCGATTATTAAAATTTAAAAGTAGCTCGATAATCTTGTTCGACATAATCATTTAAATTATGAATAAATTTTTGACAAATTTATTGAATTATAAATAAATTACTCTATTTAATTTTAAAACAACTATTCGAAAATTCACGGTAAGCATGTGATAAAATTAGGGCTGCCATTAACTGAGAACCTTTCAATTCGCAAAACGCGCGCGTCTTGTAAATAACAAATACGAGGAAACGCTTCCGTTTCCCCTTTAATTTCGGACATTAAATGTAAACGAATTCTGCGAGTTGTTTGACTGCATCGGGAGACGGAAATTCGGAACTGAATATGTAAACGAATTTGTCGGCTCCCTTCCCGCGAATAATGTCGCCAACAATGATATTTTTAATCGCATTTCGCGGGTAAATATTATCTTTGAGTTTTTTCCAGGAGACAGGCTACACGGTCGGAGTGATTCCGCGAGGGAAAGCGCGCTTTTAAAAATCGCGAAATGCTTGGTCTGATTTTTGCATTTTGTTGATATTTTACGGGCGAGATTCGTTCCATCGAAGTTTCGAGTGGGAGCGTTAATAACAGCGCTTAACAGTCTCGATCATCGGTGCTTGTAATAATCTTGTTCCCGTTTAATGCTGCGTCAAAACGCTCATCGTAAGGGGATTAAAATTTTACGTGCTCATAATTCACACTCACCCCGGGCAATTTATTGTCCCACCGTTCGAAGTCTTCGACGGCTGTTGACACGAACGAAACATACACACACGCGCGCACTCTTTCTCTCGTTGCCGGTTTTTTAAACCTGCTGTCCGATTTCATTTTTCCAAAATCTGCAGAAACAGTGTAAAATAACACGGTCCAACAAATCTCAACTTTCTTTGATTATTTTCGAGTTTTTCACGCTGATTCCGAATCTGTCCTTAATTTTTCTCCTA
>CM052196.1:9878283-9917035 GCA_028455805.1 Lasioglossum figueresi | reverse complement strand
ATAACTATTTCACATTACTTTATAAACATAACAAGGATGTGTCTATCGAAATTTTTGGCTATTTTTCCAATAATATATACCCAAAGATATAAATTTGGTAAATAATTCCTCAGGAAAGCACTCTTACGATCTTAATAATCGCAAATTAAGAATATTAGAACCCGTCGTTTCGATGATCATTTTTATTTCCCGTAAATCTAGTGTTAATCAAATACCCAGAAGAAGAAAAAACTTGAAAACAAGGAAATTTTTGTGAAGCCTCTTTACAGGTGTCGGGCTCATTTCGAGATATTCTAATTACTGTATGTGTACGCAATTGCGACTCGATTCGCGTTACGGCTGCGAGGATCCCGCAGAAAAATGGCGTCAATATATTCCAGTAGTAAAAGTGACCCGGTTCAGCTCGGTATAACGAGGCTCGCGTAAATCTGGCAGGTTTAATAGCGTGTCTGCACGCTCGAGCAGCGGCGCGGCGAACGCGCTCGCGAGTAAATGCAATAGGCAACAACAGCATCGTCCGCTCAAGTTATGCTCGGCGACTGGAGACGCGATAAACAAAGAGTCTCGTGACGGTGGAGAGAAGAGGGAAAAAAAGAGAACACATCGGGAAAAATATACATTCGATAGAGAAGACTGCGGGGGTGGAGGATGCTCGCGGAGGGTGGTTGGTCCAAAGAAAGGGAAGAAAGATGGAACGTTGGGAACGGTAAAGAAGGGGAGAGAAGAAACGCCGTGGAAATAAAGATGGAGAAAAATAGAGGAAAACGGTGCGAGCGGGTGGTTGCGGCGACAGGGAAAGGTGGAAACGGAGAAACAGGGGATGAGGATACAGGAGAGATTCGTCGGGGGAGGGGTGGCAGGAGGAGAGAGAGAATGATCCCAAAACCCAACGGAGTTCCTGGCACCGCGAAAAATAGGGCTCTGGAGCCCTCTTACCATTTCCAAGTTACGAGCGACATTACCGACATATCCCGCATAACGCAACGGTGGGCAAAAGTCGAGGATAATCGAGGGGAATTCCGACGCGAGATAGGTCAATACGGGGAGACGGGAAAAAGAGAACCGTAGGGAAATTGCACCTATTTGCCGATTGTGTTGCCCGTCAGTGATTGAGAGGATCAAGACGATCCGATGACCCGCCGATATCTCAACAGACGATCGCACGGTTTTCGAGATACACCCGTTTTTCTTGGTTACGAATCGACTGTTTAGGCTGATACAGCCCCAGACACAATGGTAGGACAACCCACGTTTCTTTGAGTTTCCACATGACATCGGACGAAAAAGCATACAATCAATTGTAATGTAAATCCATTGTATTGTACAGGATGTATAGAAACGGAGATCCTAAGGTGCCGCGAAATTAACGTCGACCTTGAATTTCAAGGTCAAAAGGTCAAATTTTTTTATTCCATCTTAGCAAATCGTAGCAAATGTTACAACATTAATAAAACAAAACACAATGAAGGACCTTTTTTTTTAGCAGAAATATCTGTTAATAGTAGCCAGGGATTTTTCTGCTGCAAGCGCGGGGCCCTTAGAAGAGCGCGGGGCCCGTAGTATTTGCTACTTCTGCTACTGAGCTTAATCCGGCTCTGTTCTACTCGTCGCAAGGATAACAAGTGCAAAAGCAACCGTCAAAGCTCAACAATTCTCTCAAAAAATAAAGTTTTTCCATTACCAAACGAATTTTATTTGTATTATATTTTCAATATGTATTTCGAGAAATAATTTCCGAAATATTGTATAAATAAAATCAGTTTGACAATGGAAAAACTGTACCACTAGTTTTTAAGAGAACGATTGAATTTTGACCGATGATTCCTTCCGCGATTTTTACCCGAGTTAGATTTTTTATTTGATCTGTTAATTTTTGTCATGAATGCATAAAATCCACGGTCCTGAGAGTTTATTTTCGGTCTTTTCAATCAATGTTTTTAATCATTTCCCGCAAGCAACGAACTCCGGCGAACTTTCCGAATCATAAAGAAGCAATTAATCACTTTCGGGAAAATGTAGCGGTAGTCATCCTGTGGGGTGGGCTAGATTGACGATTTAGGAAAGACCAATTTCAGGGGCTTCACGTCCATTTACTAATTACATACTATTGCTCGATAGTATATCGACTTTATGACGCTCATTAGCAATACGTGTAGGCGAGCCCGGTCCGGTGTGTTGGTTTGTGTCATTAGCATGACTTCGATTTTGTGATACAAGTCGAAAGGCGACGCACAGGATACTTTGATTTTCGCGCATTGCACGTTATTATGATTTATAAACTGTCGGCTGTTGATTAACTCCCGCGCGTAACCAATGGCGATACGCGTTCGGTGTGTAATAAACGGGAAGAATTAAAACAACATTAATGATGACTTCGAATAAATAGTACGGACTATTAACGATACGTATGATATTAGTGGTAGAATAAATCAGATGGAAAATATACAATGTTTGCCGGTCGTCGCGTTTTCTTTGAGAGCACTAATTAACGCTCATACTCGACTGTGTAGTTTCGAATACTAAATAATTTCTTGATCTTAAAATTACGTTGGGAGAGATTCAACCGTAACAACATTTCTCTTCACTAATCTGAATGTTGAATAATCATTCTTTTTCCAGGAAAATGGCGTCGAGAATTAAATCTTCTAATCAATTTCCACTTATAAATTCGGAATTAATCTGGATTTATCCCAATCTCCAAATTGAATTTAAATGAGCAATTTGATAATTGATCGTAATCATATATTTTAATTTATGCATTTGTGGCAAAAATAAATTCTAACACTTTATGGAAATTCATAGAAGCAGAAATGATTGAATTCGAGTAACTAGTAAGAGAAGATCTGGATGCTAGTGATGTTATTAACGAACGAGAATTTTGAATGATCCAATTTCGCAATGATTTACTGTTAGCATAAAAAGATGAACCGCCCTTTGTGTGCCCAAGATAAATGGAACTAAATAGGTCGTTCCATTGAACATTGTTTGAGTAATGATGGAATTGTAAATTATCGAGCTATGATAGTTCGCGCCACAATTGCAGGAACGATCAGTTGTAATATCACACTGCCGGCAACAATAGTTGTTTGCGTTCAGGACACAGTATCTCGGAAAATCGAGATCAAAACGAGAAGCACTTATCGTTAGTGCGTAAACGCGCTTTGTGTGTAGAATTTACTGTATCGATTGCTTTCAGTCGATTTCAGTGTTAACTTTGAAATACTAATACCTTTTCGTTCACGCGAGCTGTAATGTCGGGTCAAAGCAAACGTTTATTTGTCGAATCTTTCTGTTAATTCCAAGCTCACTTGTCGACAAATTCCGCAACTAAGTAAATTGCTTTTGGACAGTATTCTTTGATACATTATTCTCCCATTAATAAAATTAGCTACACAAACGCAATTTTCTATATAAAGAATATTCAACAAAAAAAAAAATCCATATAAAAATATCTAATACAAAGTAAATTGCTTTTAAATAAATAAACAATGTACAGTGGAATAAGTTATTCAAGGTTATTTTAATCAAATTGGATTTACTCCAATTAGTTTATGAAATATTTGTTGGAAATGTTCCTGTTGATGAAAATGAGAATTTTTAGCCGTGTTTGTCATATATATTCAAGAAATAAATTTGCTAAATAATTATTTGAGGAATTCCTCGTGGGATGCATCGTTACAACTTCAATATACGTAAATGAAAACATTAGCACCCGTAATTTTGTACACCCAGTGTTAATAGGGTGGCAACAATTTCTTGTTAAATGGCATTCCGCATAGTTGCCCAAGTTAAATTACCAGAACTTAAATAGTCAAAGTACAAGTTATTGCCTGTTAGAATGCTCCGGCGGAGACAATATTAATTAGCGTGACACTTGCGTGTAGCTTAGAGGAGCTATTTACTTAAACAACCTCCATCGTGCCATCAGCTGGAATTTTTAATGAATTTTCGGGAGATGTAGATCTGTTGTCATCATTGATTAAGTTTATTATCCACTTGATGCACCGAGGCATAAGGTGACCGGGTTGTCATAGTCAATAGCGTTCGCAGAATTGCTGATTTGCGGATTATCAGACCCCTGGTGCGGTTAATTATTGGTTAAACGTTGGAGGAATAAGGTGCTTCGAACAGCCGGGAACTGTATTAACTAAGACAATGTGCTGCAATTATCAGCAATGTAATTGAAATCATTATACTGGATTGCGCGATGAAGCGTTAAACTTTCAAAAAATAATTTACACAGAATATAGAATTTATCGAGAAATAAAGTTATCTCTCAGACTGTTTAACGAAGTCAAAATTGGGTTTTAGTGAACCACAAATCGACCAGAATTTCATCCCTTGCGTAGTCTGAACCAAATGAAGCTTTCTTAGATTTTCAGAATTGAGCACTTTTCGAGTTTCCCTGTGGACTTACTTCGCACAAAATTGAGCTTTTTTAGATTTTCAGAATTGAGATCGTTTCAATCTTCACTGTCCATTCAACTCCACGATTTGTGTTCGTAATGAGCGACCTTGGTTCGCGCCGGAACAACTTCTGCGGATTTTGGAAGTTCCGGGCGAAGACCTTGTCGAACGAAACCGAAAAAAGGGGAACGAGAAAAAATGGTCGAAAACAGTTTACGGTCGGGAATATTTCTTGCGCTTTATTCGATTTATTCAGCGGGTATACGGCGCACCGGAAACGAGCTTTCTTGCGGCGGTCCCTTCGTCGAAGCTGAGGAATTTTCCGGAGGAATTTTTGCCCGGCTCGTGTACATAATAGGACGGAAACGGAGATTGAAAGCGCACTTTCATACGTTGAAAATTATGTTTGATATTTTCATTTGGTGCTCGCGTCGCGGTCAGAAACCTTACCCCGTTCGGGTCGAGGATTCGTAAACAATGGGAATAGAGAACACAGCGAGCCTGAGGTCTTACGCGGGAAAATTCTGCTAAAACTTCCAAGTTTAACGTTACGAATGTTCTTCCTTAATATTATTCGGGAACATCGAGCCGTCCCGATGTGCAAATAATTGAGGGTTCGAGCGTCGGGTTACACCGCAATACCGAAATGCGAGAGAAGAGGAAACAACGAAAACAATTCGCTAGTTACAGTTACAGTTGAACTTTATAATTCGAGACTGCTATCTTACTGGATGCTTGACAACGACAGCCGTCGCACCGTGGTCTAAAAGTCAGTTCTAGCGCGAATTAATTATTGTGCGAGGAAAAAATTGACACTTTGTGTAAAGTAAATAAAACATAATTTACAATACCGACTACTTGTTTATTAATATAATAATTAAGTCTTACAAATATAATATAAAAGATTATTACTCACTGTCGGAGTTTGTATTTGATCGAATTTTTGGCGCTTTTAGCATCTGCAAAGCTTCGGGATCGAGACGTAACTTTTTACTACATTTTTCCTGCAGACCTAATTCAGACATAATTGGATCTGAAGACAATAAAAAATAATTAAACTAATCTATGTTTGTATGTTCCGCAGAATCCATCCTACTTCTGTGTTCCCTTATAAATTTAAAGTCCTTGTTTCTTGTTTCGTTTCTCAATATTTTTGATAAAGTTCTCTAAAATCCCTTCAATATTGTATCCGCTCGCATTCCTTCCGATAAAAATAGCCTCTAGTAATCCACTAACGCAATCCTTTCGTTTCAAATTCTTCAATTTCAACCATTCTTCGAACAACTCTAAGCGAATGATCGTAGATACGTTTACTAAAATATTAAAATAAAATGATAATGGGATTGCGGGGGATCGCGTTTTCTCTTTGCCGTTTATGGAGATGAAGTAAGCTTTCAAATGAAACATTTCGCAACGCGTGCAAATGCGTGCAAATTTTGTAAAACTTACGACATTCTAATAATTTTTCTTAAAAAGTATCAGTTCATAAAATATATCATAAAGTGTGTGAAGGAAACGTAAACCTACCATACCGATAATATCATATATAACAAGAGACTAACATAATTTTATGCACACTTCAAGATAGAACTCGATATTTCGAGATTATAATTTGTAACAATTAACTAACGCAGAAAAACCAAATGTGGTTACTGGAATGTTGACAGTCTTGCCAACAATAATACGGTGATGCGATTTACTAATTTTACTTTTGTTATTGTAGTGTACATATCAAACTATCATACAAGTATAAATTTTAACAGATTTACGTTAGTTTTGGTATTTTTAATTTATTCGCGCTAAAACTGACTTTTAGAACACAGTGCGTCGTTTCGAAAAATTACTGATTCTTGAAATGGGAAAACGAGTTTCTCAACTCTTACGCTAGAAATGGATGAAATAATACTTATACAGAGTAACACATCCGCGTACAGTTAACAATATCAATATTTTAATTTCATTATAAACCGGGTGAAGATCACCACGTGCGAGTAACAGATTGTTATCGTACTGTACCAAAGCTTTTGGAAATCCAATTTTTCTTGTATAATGTAATAATCTGGTTAAATGTAAAATTCTAATTAAACGATACAACTGCAGTAGATACCATTCAGTGAATCTCGGTTGAATAAAAATTTTAATAAAGAGTGCGACTGGTAAAACAATTATCACAATGCATGAAACATTTCGTGACTGTTCTAGAAAATTGTAACATTGAATTCTGAATACATTTACTACACGAATAAATTATTTTTTGAAGGATGTATATATAACATTTTTCTAAAGGGCGTTTTATCATTATTTCGCGATAAATCACTTCCTTAAAGTTCTGACTTTTATTTAGTACACGGCTCACTATAATCGTCCGCTTCATAACTTCACAAAGGCGCTGTACTATCTACTTTAAATTGATTTTTCTTAATAATATCTTACCAAGCAGTTTTATTGTATACACTATTAGAATCTAAATCGATACCCAAGCCATTAATATTGCCGGACTTTTCGAAAGGAAAAATCTAAGCTTAACAAAATCATTCGTAAATGGAATAAATTATTTGGAAAAGATTGATCGGTCTCGAATTCTTTTGTTTCAATATCCTTGAAATTATACAGACTCGTAGAGAATGATTGAATAAATTTCAAATCACCAATTAGATTTGTCGATTAGGTTTCTCCCCTCAGATTTCAAAGTCATTAAAATATGTTCGTCAAGGCGATACAAGGTCACAAATATGTAATTAAATAATAAAAGCTTGTATTTCATTTTCAATTTGTTGAAGCCAGAAAGAATGTGCCTGGCATCTGTCGTTTGCAATCGACGAGGAAGATTTTTATTTTGCATAAAGACGGAGTTCCGCTAATGAGCGATAAAATTGAATTCAACAAATCTGCCTTGATTCGCGTTAAATAAAACACGTCAAGATCAGTCGGCTTTGGAGGCGCTTAACACCGTTTGTGTTCGACGATTCACGTTGCGCGCCAGACAATTCATAAACTTTTCTATAAGAGGCTTTCGACGACATCAATAATCCACGCGGCTCTTTATTACCTCGGGCCGGAGCTTGGCCGGAGGAATTGCTTCCATGGGCGAGATTCGAAATGAACGTCTTTGCAAAAAAAAATTGACTGAGAAAATGGCAGCAAACCAGTATGGCAGGGACACGACGACGACGAACGAACGAGGACGGTTCCATGAAAGCGGACGCGCACGGAACTTCTTTTGCGTTCGCACCGATAACTTACAAGTTATGATTGAAGGTGAAGACCGTTCGTTACGAACTTACAAGGTAGATATCATTTAGGAAGTTTCTCACCTACTGTCTATGTACAGTCTGACCACGGTTGGCCGAGGAACTCGAGAACTGGCGAACCAATTTCCATGAAACTTTCTCGGCGCCACTGCAAAGCGGCATCGAAGCCAATCGCGGTGTCTCGACTGATCTATATTTTGCTAGCGCGCAAAATTTTTAATGATCCACATTGGAAATCTTTGACGCGAGTTCCTACGGAAGCACTTGACATTCACAATTTGACGACTCCGCGACAGGTTTAGTTCAATCGACAGACATTCTCCGATTGCGCCACTGATTTAATTCAACCAGTCAATTCATTTTTTTTCGAGAAATTATTTTTTTACCATTTAGTAAGACAGACTCTCAAAATTAATAATATTCGAACTCTGTTACATTGAGTTTTGTAGTTACAGTATTTCAATTGAATCTTATACGTTCTTGCCTAATGTTTTCTGTTTACCTGAGTGTCTCGATAACCGGCTTGCACTCAACAAGTATTACAGTGTCACGTCGAATTTATTAATGTTCATCGCAAAGCTAGTGAGTAGCTTTATTACCAGCATTCTTCCCTTTCTCTGTTATGTATTCTTAAATCTCGAAATATTCTTAGCACATTACCGACCGCTGATTATTGCATAATTTTGAAAAATCTATGGTAAATGGCTAAACATTTTTTAATGGAACCTTCAATAGCAACAGCAATTTTCATTGTGAACCAACAAGTCACCCACAATAACGTCATCTAATAGTTTTATTTAAGATTGCAATGTAAAAGAAAATTTCTATGCTTTCTTTTGGCACAGTACAATTATTGAAAATCCTATTAATAGGCTTCCGGTAGCTAAAGTCTTAATTTGTTAAAAAAAAATTTCACAAACGCAATCCTATTAACCCTTGAAGATGATCTGAATGTAGATCGAAACGTCGGAATTAGTTTAGTAATTTTCAAAATGACTTTGTAAATTAAGTAACAAATGATCGAACCCTTGCGCCGAAAGCATTAATAATTTTATTACGGTATTTCATTTCCAACTCAATTTTGCCATTTAATATTTCATTTGAGAAACATCGACTGCTATGCCAAGTCGTTTTTAATTAAATAATGATTTTCTAGAAAAATGGTTTCATTATGATGATAACAAGATTGAATTAATTTAAATTTTGTACGACCTTTATGGCAATATATGTTTGAATAAAGAAGATGGCACCTAATGCCATGAAGTTTTTATTGGAACTAGAAAGCTCATGAAGCAAAATTTCTATGCTTTCTTTTGGCACAGTACAATTATTGAAAATCCTATTACATAGGCTTCCGTTAGGTAAAGTCTTAATTTGTTAAAAAAAATGTTCACAAACGCAATCTTAGTAACCCTTGAAGACGATCTGAATGTAGATCGAAACGTCGGAATTGCTTTAGAAATTTTCAAAATGGCTTTGTAAATTAAGTAACAAATTATCGAACCCTTGCGCCGAAAGCATTAACAATTTTATTACGGTATTTCATTTTCAACTCACTTTTGCCATTTAATATTTTATTTGAGAACCATCGACTGCTATGCCAAGTCGTTTTTAATTAAATAATGGTTTTCTAGAAAAATGGTTTCATTATGATGATAACAAGATTGAATTAATTTAAATTTTGTACGACCTTTATGGCAATAAATGTTCGAATAAAGAAGATGGCACCTAATGCCATGAATTTTTTATTGGAACTAGAAAACTCATGAAGCAGATGCCCTTCGAGGCATTTAGACGAGAACAACGACGCCACGCCTACACAGAGGAAACAAAATAGTTTATCTTTCACTGTTAGTCTTTTATCTTTTTCTCTGACATCATGTACCCCGAAGCGTTGCCCCTGGGGGCAATCCAGCCGCTCCCAGAGCAAATAGCGCTTGTTGCCCGTGCCCGTTCTAGAGGAACTATAAATTCTGATCGACTGCTTTATTTACATGCAAAGTAATTTCCCCGAATGTGCACCGAGCTACCCTAAATCGTTTTTAAATAATTAATCCAGTTAAGAATTGCAACGGGAAAATTGAAAATTAATCATCTGGCGTGTGCAAATATTTATCTTGAGATGGACGCGATTATTTCTAGCGAATATATTAATTATAGAAATATATTAATCTAAGATTTCACACTAAACTGTGAACACATTAAAAGAATTTCTAAATATTGTTATTCCAACTTATTGCAATGACTAATATTTTCTATTAATACTATTAGTTACGACGAGGTTTGTTGTAACAGTTGATGCTTCGAAATGATAAATTTGTGAAATTTTGTAAATGGTGGTTAGCCAGTTTTGGACGGAAGTGTACATATCTTGACAGTGGTAGAATTAATGATGAATGTTACATTTTAATAGAGACAGGTACCGACGTCGTTTAAATGCAGAAGGAAATTACTATTGTGTCGTCAGAACTTTACGCAAGATGGAACTCGATGGGACAATTATTTCAATTGGACGACAGGGAGGAAGTGTTTAAAGAGAACCTATAGGAATTTAAATTTAGTGATCCTGCCTGTGGATTCTCGATGGTTACAATGTAAGATATAATCAAGAGAGGAGATAATAATTCGAATTTAATGAACCGATTCGAGGATTCGCCCCCGGGAAACAAAATATCATCGGAATTACAATATTTCCCCATTAATAATTCTTTGCTGGACAACAACGAGAAATTCCAACGAATTTACGGGTTCACTTTAATTGCCAAATGTAACGATTAATGATCGAGGATTACGTGGAAGTAAATTTAAGGAATTATCTACAGAATAATCACTAGACTGTGGATTCATGTACCAAGAATACGTAAAAATATTAATGACCTATTAGCGAGACAATATTAATACAATAATCAATTTTCTTGTTTTTATACAATTTTTAGAAACGCATTCGTCACATTTTTCTCATTAAAATGATACTCGACACGACACAATTTGGATTATTTTTACATGTTCGGATAATCGAGGTGTTAAACAAGTAAATATGGAGCAAATTGCATCGTGTTTGGAATCATTTTAACCAGTAAAATGTCACTAATATATTGATAATAGTTTCACAAAACAATAATTAAAAACACAAAGTTTTGTTATTGAATTGTTATTTTCAACTTATCGGAACTGTCGAAGAACCAATTGAATTTTGAATTGGTCCCTTTACAATCGATAAACAATTAGCATTTGGCATAAAAATTCGGCCGTCCGGTAATTACTTCATAGATTTATCGCGCTTGATCGATACTAACCGCAGACAAAGTTCTGCTTAATATGAAAGTTTTCGATAGCGTTCCGAAGGGGGGAGCCGATTAAAACGTTTTCTGCGATTCAATACATTGCGCAATTGGTATCGGAAAGTAGGTGTTCCGTCGAAGTATCTGTTACGTTCGAGCCGTGAAGGCGCTCGCGCGCGTTCACTCCCGCTTCACCTCGAGGAATCGACTTCTGTGTAAGTTTTAAACGGTTATTTAAGAAGAAAAACTTTACGCGCTTTCACAGTACTTTCACGTTAATACTATTGATGACCGTAGTAAAATAATCGAGCTGCCGGGGAATAGCATAAGCCAAGAATTCCGTTCCTCCGGGGAACAAACGAAATTAATATCCAATTGCGGCTGCCAGTTTTAATACGGTTTCCGGTCAAATAACTTTGTCGAACTCTATTTTTTGCTCCCTTTTTTGACATTCTAAGCGTCCCGGTATAAATTTTGTTGGGGTAAAACGAAACTTAAAAATATAAAAAGAATTTTCCTACACAGTCTAATTTCTTCAATTATAAATATTATAATAGAATTAATTATCGATGTTACATCCCAAAAATATACACCGGAAATAATGAATAAACTACCAAAAAGCAGTAAATAATCCACTTGAGAGTATTATCTTCCGTCATCACATTTTAGTAAAATATATTAATTAGTTAATACTGTGTACCCCCCAGTGTATTTCTGTTTGATGCATTCACTTATTAATTAACGCTGGATAATTAAGATGAATCTTAGCAAGATATCCGCTCTGCTAGAAAATTGGACAGAGAATTAATTTTTCAGAGAACGGAGGGGAAAGTTCAGAGTTCACACACAGGACACGGAATGATAGTGCAACTTGCAACGCATTACCATAAAGAGTGAACCGTTGAACGTCTGCATCGGTCGTCCGTAATTAATTTCATTCTTCGTTGATTTTAAATTGTGCCACTGAATCCAAATCGTTGATTTATGATTCCTGGCCAGCGAACTCGCTGCTGCCGCGGTTCACAATTTTTCAGCGGGAATTTCGGATCTATTTGCATGTTATTAACGCATTCGTGTTTTCCCGTTGCAACGTGAATCACTCTCCCGCGCACGCGAACAAATTTTCCCTGGTCGTTCATTTTTAAGCCGGATATTAATTACTCTTTTCTGTTGTTCCCCTCGTATTCATATTTTTTAAAAAGGCTAAATCTCTATGCATTCCGGGGCCGGCTTTTACCCCAATGTACTCGTTCACATCTTATAGCGGCTATTTTTCGAGTGACAAAGCGGATCTGCGAGGAGACTGTAAGAACAACATTGCTGCAATGTACAGACATTAAAGTTATAACAAACAGAAGCCAGTCAGAAATCTCTTCCTTTCTTCAATAACGTTGGAGAAAATTCTGCAGATTCTAACGTCTACGAAAACTTTCAAAAAATTTTTTCGCCAATAAGACGAGCATAGATTTAAAGATTGAAGCTTCCTCTTTGCAACGGCACTTTAAAAATTGATGTACGATTTTTTTTCACTGTTTTATGAAATAAAAACGAGGAACGAGTTGGCTGGTGTAACTTGTACCACTGCGGTACACCTCTCATTCGAAGCACGATACAATGAGTAAAAAAAATCGTACAACAATTTTCAAAGTGCCGTTGGAAAGAGGAAACTTCAATCTTTTAATATATTGTGGTTTTAGTCAGAAGAAAAAATTTTCAATGGTTTTACAAACGATTCAATCCATAGCATTTTGGACCAAAAATAGGTCCTCAGTTTTTCACCTGCTGCACTGTGCAAAAATAATCTAAAAGGTAATAAACGATGCATTGCGAAAGTAAAGGCTTCTAGCTTTAAAATGAGTCCGAATTTATTGCCATGCGATCATTTTTTACGGAATTACCATTTTTCGTAGATCATACATTTAGGGTTCAAATATTTCTTGCATCCATTCTACATGATAATTTTTATTTTTATTTAATTCACGTAAATAAACAGTAAAAATAGCGAAACTAATTTTTTTCTATCGGGCCTCCTTTCCGATTAAATCATTACCGAAAGTTCACCGCGTACACGTGCACCTGAATACCATTTAGCTCACGTGTCCGTCCATTAGCGGTTATGACTACTCGAGTTTATGTTTATAAACGTTGTCGGCGGCGTAGTATTATTCGTTCCGCCCAATAATTTGACACGCATCGATAGAAAATAGCGGGGACGATAGAACATGAACAGAATTAATATGTATCACAATTAGCAACAACGTAAACAATGTTAACCTTTAACTACCCGCGCTGGTATAAAAAGTACGTGAAAATTCAGGACGCGGGTAGTTAAAAGTTATATCTTCACTCAGATAAAAACAATTTTGCTTCTAATTGATCTCTCGACCAATTCTTTTATACTATAAATCGCCTGTCCGTTTTCTGGGTTAGCGTTTTAGCCGCGGCCAGTATCTTAAACCTACCTTTAGCCGACACAATGCTGCATTCACGGTTATTTATCGCGTTTCATGTTGGATTTTCGAAGGATCAAGGCCGACAGAATTATTTCGATTTTGCCAGGACACTTTCTGTCGCCAGCATTCTCAGCGGCAATTAACGTATCGCGACACCTCACGCAACGCGAGGAACTGGATTTATGGTTCCGTTTTTCTGGAACATCGGGGGATCCTCGAAGCGTGCATGCTTCTGCAGAATCGTGCAGATATTGCTGCTGCCAAAAAACAATTTTTTATTTTTTATTCAAGTCTCCATAAGCTCTTCATTAAATGGGGCAACTTTCTACAACGTGCTCCAAACGACTTCGAGAAAGAACGATTAGCTAACTACGTCTAAACAATTTTTTTACGAATTGTCAACATTGATTTACGTACATAAACAAGTACCTTTTCGATTTTCATTAAATACACAGATAGAGAATTCATTATTTTTTAAATTACTTCTGTAAAAGTTAGGTTTAAAGGGTGCTTTTAAGGGATCCTTCTTTTATTTTTTAGTCGATGCATTGCAACGAACCAATATTTCGAGTACATCGAAATCGTGTATTTCTTCCAAATTCTAGTTCAGTTGTGATTTTAGAAATTTTTGTGTTTTAGATGTCGCGTAAAAATAAATAAAAAGTTCAGTGAAAAATCCTATGGAAACAATTAAAAAGATTTACAAAACGTCGAAATCGTTTATCTATTTCAAAACATACCGGGCGTAAGATGAAATCTGTCGTGAAACGTGTCGCTAACAAAACAATCAAAAGTAAATCGTATCTGGAAGCAGTGTGCGACTCAAAATCGCATCTAGCTGTTTAAACAGGCGCGAGGTAAGGTGTCTATAAAGTTGTATACCGTCCGTTTACAAGGGAATAAAAAAGTAACGTCACGTCCGAAGTAATTTGTCTCGGGAGGCGCGCGATCGATCAAACAAAAATTTATTCCGAAGTTCTTTTTCCCCGCGCCCCAGGCCCGGGGGGGTGATAAACTTATCAGCGATTGCAATACGATTTACCAGACACGGTGCATATTCAAGTGTTTCGGGGGCGGAATGTAAATTACACGGGAAGGAATTTATTACCGTTGCTGGATCAGTTAACAACCTCACGGAAGTCGCACAATCGTCACGAAAATGTGTTCTGTTCGGCGCGATTAATATACAGGCCGCGTACTAATTTAAATATCATTTGCACGGCGGGACACAAATGCATGCGATCATTAGCGTCGAAAGAATTTAATTACATTTGTTTCGAAACCGCCGGTGCGCCGGTGTGCTCCGTGTGAAAATTAATCTGACAACGGTCGTCGTCTCCGCGAATCTCTTCGTTCCACACACACACACACACACACACACGTACACAGAAAAAACCTATGCATTCATAGAGACACGCGTAAACACATTCACGGATACACGGTGTCCACATTCGAAGTGAACCGCTCGAACATATCTGGAACTATTAACGAGATTGAAAAATGTTTCGAACAAAAATTACGGCATAAAGTGAAGGTCATTTCCAAATTTTCTAATGATACCACGTAATTTAAATACATTAATCGATGCGTTTCGTTACTCCCCATAAAAAATTATTAACATATCAAAAAACGTAGTTCCATTAAACAAATTTAATATGACCTTCGTGTGCCCTCTACTCCTTTATCCACAAAAAAGCTATTACAATGAAATGATGATCCCTTCGAGGCCGAATAATTTTTATTCGAGATATGTTTCAATGTCATTCATGATTTCAGGGGTATTAGAGTGGTTCGCTTCGAATGGGACACACTGTACAGACATTCACAGACACGCTAGAGACAGATACAGGCATATTAGAGACAGCTACAAGCACACATTGTAACACAGAAACGGGTACAAGCACACATTGCCACGCAGAGACAGGAACAGCACTATCCGAGACTTTTACCGAACCGGTAATGCAATTCTTAAGATTTCCACGAGACCGCCGAGAGTCTATTATTTTAATTGTGCACCGGTCCTCGGGAGCAATATCCCGGAGAGTGTGCCTCGATTGTTGCGCGAACGAATGATAAATGGAATCGAAGAGTATCGAGACGAGCGATCCGGCTCGAGGACAATTATAAGTGTCTTGCGTTTTAATGTCTCCCATTAGACGCGTGGATAATTGATCGGCGGAACAAGTGTCAAAAGTACAGGGAAGAAACAATGACGATCAGTCACCAATTAATCGCTGAAAGTCGGAACTTTATCGATCACTTTCTCTTCCTTCTCTCTCCTCTCTCTTTCCCTCTCTCTCTCTCTCTCTCTCTCTCTCACGAGCAGGAGAACAAATATCCATCTGTTATTGGGAACCGGAGAGCCCGCTGCGAAGCTACCTTTGTCCCGAATTCGAATTTTCGAGGGAGTGAATTTTTTAACTTTTTTCAACCCTTAACCGTGAAACTGTTTCAAGTTTCTCGGGAATTTTTATGATTTTAGAAATACGAGAGAACCCCGTGAAACGCGATCGCATGTTGTGTAAAATGATTTTATATATGTATTTCATTTGCCAGCGAACGTACGGCTTTTTAAAATAATTTTTTGACCGCGTTACACCCATTTACCGACATACTGTCATTTTAAACAATTTTTTTGTCGCGTTCAATTTTCGTTGGTTAAATTATCCTGAGATTATTAAATATTTTCGGAGTTGTAATTTCCAATAATACACCGTCGATGTAATTTTAAACTATCTATTGGTTAAATTACGATCGTATAAATATAGGGTTGCAGCGGATCCCAGAGTCCGACTAACGTAATTACCATCGGTGCGCCTAATTAGGGGTTGAAATCTGTGACAGCACTTTCTGCCGAGTTTCCGATGTCAAAATTGCAACTATACCATTATAGACATGACATTAGAAATTGGTGTCGAAGTTCCATTGTCCTGAACTGTCAACAAGCAGAAACTTTCCGATCTCCTGGCCGGGTGTTGCTTCAGCAATTAATCCTCGAAAGTCCGAGCGTCGTTGCACAATTTCTCAAATACAACTTCTCCGTTTTTATTCTGCGACAAACGTAGACACCTCGCTTCCTATTTTCTATTCGTACATCTCAAAATCGCACAGATGATTTCATCCTTGACTCATTCACAAACTCTGTTTCACTTACTCTGGTCGAAAGACCTGTTCTCGTCTTGCTGGAATCGCATCCATCCACAAACTTTCATTTCAGTAACCCATGCGATTGCTAAACCCCACAAATCAAATTTAGAACCAATACGTAGCATTATTTTCTCTCAAAAGAATTTTCCATTAAATTCCATACACACTCAATTGTTTCAAGGTTATTAACACTAGGTTTACGGAGGTTTAAATATAACTATTTTACATTAATTTATAAACATAACAAGAATGTTTCTATCCAAATTTTTGGCCATTTTTCCGATAGTATATACCCCAAGAATTAAATTTGGTAAATAACTTCGCAGGGAAGCATCTTTACAATCTTAATAATTGCAAATTCAGAATATCAGAACCCGTCATTTTGACGGGTCCCGTAAACCTAGTGTTAAATAGGACTTCTATAATTATAGTTAGATCCAATACGCACCGTCTTCTCGAAATTCTAAAAAACTTTCTATTTTCCTTATTATCGCATTATACAAAATGTTAGGTTGTCCCAAAAGTTTTTTTCGAAATGTGTTCCTTTAACGTTGCTAAATAAATACAAACAATGCGATATTCTTTATGTTAACGTTTTAGTACTTCCTAACATGAATTTGCATTATTTTTCATGAATCGAAAACCAACTTCTGGGACAACCTAATATTTATACAGCGATATTAAAGATTAAAATATATTATATATTTATCTGGCAACATTAAAATATTAAACACATTCCGAAATAAACTTTTGGGACAACTTAATATATTGGGTTGACAAGAAAGTGATTTTGGTATTTTAAGGTGAAATAGAAAAAGAAGGCCCAATTTTTTTATTCAACCAATGAATTTTAGTGAATAAGATATGTTCCCTTTATGTTCGATTAACTTTTTGCCAAAAAGAGTAAATAAGAAAATATTTGATCGATTAAAATTCATCTCGCTTGAATAAAGGAATTCGATTTTATTTCACCTTAAAATATCGAAATTGGAATAATTAATACCGAAATTTTATGGATAAACTCCATACGCGCCCGATTGTTTCATTAAATACTATTTCCACACCCCACCACTTTTTCCAAATTTTTCCGTCTTCAAATTTCCCGTACGCGCTCGATTGTCTCACAGTCATCCACTGACGAACTGTGCAATTGTCGACGCGCTTTCAGTGCAGTTATACATCTTCTAATAAAGGACTTCTTAACGGAATGCGTACAGTAATGTCACGATATATGCGAAAACTTTGCTACCGAAATGTCATCTATTATACGCTCTGCACGGACAGCGTTCCTCGTTTCCTCTTGCCGCTAGCGTTGAACGTAGAAAAGGATAGTAAACAAAACATCGACACCGGAGAGTATCGGTAAGACGATACTAATTCAATGGAGAAACTGTTTTATATCTGAAACCTCTACCAGTTGTGACATTTTCGTAATCGGAATGACACCAAACACGACACAATTCGAATCATTCGCGACATACTCCATTATCCTAACTGACCAGTGGAACACGAATGTTCGGATAATAGGAGATAAACCACGATGAAAAAAATTGTTTCGAAAAATTTTATATAGACATACTTTCTGCGTCAGTAAATGTACATGAACAATTTTTTCAAAAGTTATTTCCTTACACTTATCACCACAAAATATGTATACAGTAATTTTCAAACAATTTCTTGATTATACCTGGATTCGTTTCTTCGTTGATTTGCACAACGAAATCGTGTTGCGTATGGATCGTTTCAGAATTACGTATGACGTGCCAGAGAGTTCGGATACCAGAGGTTCCACAAAATCGTCAGTCAAACTGACAAACTTACACCGAACTGCGTCGAGTTTGGGCTCGTTTTGTTCGGAAAAACGTCACAAATCTCCAGGTGAAACTTTCATAATTCCAATCCGACGTTTCTGAAGTGCCCGGGCCCTGAAGGGGTACACCTGAACGGTACCTGGGGGACGGGATTCCGAATACCGAGCACGCCTCTTCGCACACGTATCGGGACATTACACCACTGCACTCTCGAAGAAAGTCCATAGTAGTCGGGGTGGTGGGTGGGCAAAAAAGAATCCGGGTAGACCCAGTTAAACGGTAATTTCCCGCAACGAGCCGCGGGCCGGAGTCGGTCACGCGAGACCCGCGCGGCGGAATGTCTACTTTTGAGATTACTCACCGAACAATGGAGTAGGCGGGCAGACAAATATCGAGGCGAATATCAAAGGCTGCGATCCATCCAGCGGGGCGCACAGAAACTCGTTCGGGATTCAAGAGGGCGAACAAAAAAAGCGCGGAAGAGAAACCGGCGGTGGCAGAAAGCGCGCGAGAGAGAGAGAGAGAGAGGGAGAGAGAAAGAGAAGGTAGAAAGAGTGAGAGAAAAACAGAGAGAGAGAGAGAAAGAGAAGAAGGGTATCTCTCTCTCCCGCACGTAGAGAGCTTTCTGTGTTTTCCCCCTTCGGTGGTGTTCTCTTCTTTTCCGGGCCGGTCTCTCGTTCCCTCGCTGGTGTCCTGGTGCCAAGTCAGCGGTTGGCACACACAGGTGCGAAAAACCGACGAAACCGGGGATAGGGGGGCACGGAAACACGGCACAAAGCAACCCGTGGATTGCTGGAGAGGTAGGATGAAGCAGGACGTGTAGAACGATCGCTGGAGATCACCGATGTCCCGCGGATAACAGAGGATGTCCACGAGACGTCCTCCTCTTGCAACACTCTGCCGATCACTTGGGAGGATGATTTAGTCAATCTGACAGGTTATTTACAGGAGATCGAGAGCCCGGCGATCGAGATCCTGGTGTCCTGGAAGTGTCCCGGAAATCCCGCTTCGAATCCTTCAGGACACTCAGCTGGCCAACCCCCTTCGCGCAGGAATCAGACGGGGGAAACTTCGAGAGTTGGCGGACGATGATCTTTCGGGATCGAATCGCGGGAACGATCGTCCTGGAAGAATTGTTAGTGCTTCTTCTTATTTCGTGGATAGGGTTATCGATCTTTTGATTCGGGTCGTTCGGTGCTAACAATGGTGTATCCTTTAAAAAAAGAACTTGCTCGAGGTTCACGGTATAGCGACGAGAGAAATCGGCGCAAGTCACTGCGATGCGAGGACGTCGCGACGACTGGCGGACGCAGACTGGCTCGAACGCCGACGTCCCTCGGTTTTCACGGCGCGCCGCGACGCTCGGCGTCCCGACGCCGCTCGTCGAGGGCGCTCACGCTCGTCGTTCGTGCCGTTTCGTTTGCGTGGCTTTCCGCCCCTCGCCTTTTCTTGCGATTCTTCGGCCGCGCTCCCTGTCCGTCCCGACGCAACGCGTCCAGCCTCTCTTTCTAACTTCCTGTCTTCTAGTTTCCTAGCTGCTAAACTCTCTTCCACTCTTTTTCTTTTCTTTAATATTAACCCGGAAAGGACACAGTGTTTTCTCGGACTAAGAAATACCACACTAGGATCTGCTTCAGCCCTTGTACTGCAACATCGATGGGATCTGCTGAATATGTATGCATGTCACAGTAGACTCCCGTATAACGCGAGCAGAAACTTGTTTAAAAAGACTGTATATATGTATCGTACGTTGCAGTAAATTTACAGTACATGTACAAAACATTGCGTAAGACGATTGCACACTTACTGCCACAGAAGATATAGATACACAGTAATTTTAAACCATTTTTTCATCGATTTATATGGAAATAAAATTCTGTTTTGTTGTTGTCGATATGCGCAGGCACTTCCTTCTTCTTTTTCTAAGTAATTACGAACGAACTTCTTCAAGTGGTTAGAAATTTAATTAAAATTTACTGAAACAGGTGTAAAGTTCAAAATTATCAAACGAAGTAAATTTCATATTTACAATTGTATGTGTAATACGCGTATGCAGTCTTGTATAAATCATTTTTTGACCGCGCTGTACGAGAGTGTCGCATTGTGTGACAACGGAAGGAAACTCTCTCTCCCCCTTTCCGTGCATCTTCTTCCCTCTCTTCTTCTCCCTTTCTCTCTTTCTTCGGTGCTCGACGCGTGGCTCCTTTATGATGCCACCGCCGGTGAAGGATACGACAGGGTAGAAGGACGTGGAAACAACGCGGAGGGTGGAAAAATGAACAAAGACGAATGCAACAGTTGTGAATCTTCTGGCATGGTAACTATATAGCCGGCAGGACGCTAAGGAAACTTCCTTTTTTACGCTCAACTTCGCGGCGCGCGCCCGACGATTGCTACTTTAGAGTTCCATCGCGGCGACCCGGGAAAGAGATTTCGAACGTAATACGAGCCCGTGACGGTTCTTTTATTCTGCTGTGTTATTTTTTCTCTCCCTTTTCTTTTTGAAATTGATTTGTGCGATCAACAAGTTAGCCGAGATTTGCCCTCCGGACTGTGAGAACGCACGATGTTTGTTAGGGGTTAGTGTTGGGGGTTCTGGAAATTGATAACCCTTCACAGGTGTTTTAAATGTTGATTGAATAAATAAGATAATTACATGAGTAAATGAATGTCCAATGTTTCACTGCTATTATTGGAATGCGGATCTTCGTGCAATTCGAAATTGCCTGTTTTAATTTCAGGGGTTATAATTTAGGGGTTGTTTTCCTTTTGTAATAATCGTAAAAGGTTGGAAATAGGGTATCACCATTCTGAAATTCTTCGAATCCTTTTATTGTTTTAAGTTACTAACTCGTTTTTCTCATTTGAGCTCGTTTTTAACATTTGTGAAAGCTTACAAAAATAAAAAGTGGAACCTAAAAATATTGTTTCGTCATAAATTGAAGGATTCCACTGTTTTATCAATGTTTCCAGCTGAGGTACTCCCAAAAATTATACGAAAAATATTTTACGGAGCGTTTATGCAGCTCGCAGCCTCGTTTCATTCTCTCGTGGAGCTCGTTTTTTTATCGAATGTAATAACGATTCGAGAACTGTATAGAGACCGGGAAAAAATTCGTAGAAACAACGTCCGAAAAATGTGCTGACAGTACAAGATAGACATAGAGAGAGAGAGAGAAAACAACGCAGTGCAACTGGAGTTGCAAAAATACGTATCCTTTTTCGAGGAAAGAAGCACGGCACGAAGGAAACGCGAACGCACTGACACGAAACCGGTACAAAAGTGAGCAGAGGATGAATACAACAGTTGTGAATCTTTCAGTACCTACAAGAATACCGAGAATTTTCCTGTGTATTTAGTTTGCTTACGTGCCGGCAATTGCTCCGCGAAGTTCTCCGGGAGGAAGGAAACCTCACCAAACATTCTAATACTAAAAAACATAGAGCCGGTTATTGTGCATTCCCGACCCGGAGGTGTATGCAGCGAGCACTGCCAATTTCGGCGTATTTCGCCGGAAAACATGTTCACGCAGCAAATTAACGGAACTATAATTGACGGGCTTCGTTCTTTACAGATGCCTAATTATTACACCAATTAACGTTACGCCTGGGAACAAATACGGCCGATTTCGAGTGTGCAAAAATTATTAATCGAGATAAATCGAGATTCTCTGGGGCTCGGTGCAACATTTTTTATGAATTGTTAAATCAGAGGCATAGAAATAAATTTTTTAAGGTTTGTAACGTGTGTTTGCGTGTTCGCTGTAAACGTTACATTTTGTAAACACGATTAAAGAAAAATGCAAAAAGTCAAAACCTAAAACTAAGAAAACTTTTAAAAATCCCTACGCGCTTCTGGGCATTTTAATGTAGATTCGAAAGAGATTTTGTTTATGTTCCATTTAATTTTGAAATGATCAAGAAAATCTCTAAAAATGCAAGCCTGAAATCGGCTTAGTCTCGTACAATCAGTATTTAACTTTAAAAAATCATGAATATTGCTACCATTTATTGTAAATACATGGAACTCCCCTAAGTGTTCAGCGCTGGGGAGCATCCCCTATCTTTAGGATCAGCAGCGCACCCGGACGATAGACATCGTCGGTTTTCTGCGTGTCTACGTGATCAAACGAACGGCGGAATTGTTAAGAGTGACGTCGAGTGTCGCTCCGACACCGTAGTGGCTTTTCAGCTCCCTTTCCAAATTCTTTCGCATTTGAATGACGAGGAATCGAATGGGAAACAATTGTTTCGCCGATAATGTCAGTGTCAAACGGCCCCGTGCGTGTTGGAGAACGCTGACGTCGCGACGTCACGCCCGTCCTTGGCCGCAACCACCCCCGCATAGTGGAGAGATGAAAGACAAAGCGTAGAAAAAGGGGGTTGGTGTTCGGTTCACAGCGGTACGTATGAAAAAAAAGAACAGTGAAAGAGAGGGAGGGGGAAAAAGAAACGAATGAAGAGAGAGAGAGAGAGAGAGAAAGGGGAACAAGTACAAAGAGCCAGGTGCAACAGTTGTTCATTTTCTACATTTGTGCACGTCGGTTATAGAAGTACTGAAAACATTCGCGGCCGCAGAGCAAACGTCCCCTTTATGGAGATCGTCATCCTGACGAGGGATGCTCGCTGCGACTCAAACGTTTTCGTTACGTCGTCGAAAGCTGAACAATGGCGCATAAAATTCATGAACGCGAAGCATAACAGAGCGAAACGAAAGCCACCCCTACCCGTGAATGTTGCGAAAAATACACGTACGCTTCTGTTTGGTTTTTTCGTTATTGCGATCTATCTAATTGGCCTTGTCTTGGACTAGTGCGATCGAGGCCATCGAAGTGTAATTGCTTTCTGGTAGACTACCGTCAGCGATCTTTGAGAAGATCAGAAAGTCGATTCAGGTGGATATTGTTTGCTTTTCTAACTTTAACACATTATCTGCCGGCAATTTATAATTTTTTTAAATCCATGGCTCATGACTGAGAACTTTTTTAATAGATTTCCCCAACAGCAATAGCAACTTTAATCGTGAACAAACAAGTCAACGCCAGTGACGTAATCCTATAATCTTGTTTGGTGTTATGGAAAATATTTAAGCTTTCTTTTGGTACAGCACTATTCTCAAGAAGTATAATACTGACGGTAAAAGTCACTCATTTTCAACACCTTCTAAAAATTGCAAGAATCTATTTGATGCATTGCAATATGTGCAATATGTGCATCTTTACAATTTACTAATACAATAAAAAATTGACAATTTTTATCCATTCCACACAGTACTGCTGCTAAGCGTGCCATTTATTAACCCTTTGCATTATTTTTGCAGACACACTGATCGGTGCACTGCGGATCTTTATGCAAAATAAATAAAAAAATGTTTGCATTGATTGCAAAACACAGGAGCCAAATAAAAATTTAATTCTTCTTTTAATTATCTTATTATGGTGAAACTAATACACTGGTGGCTTTAAATCTTTTTAATACCTCCACTGTTTTAAATTGTACGTACTCGTTTCTGTCGTAAATGCATAAAATCCGCAGTCTACTGATCAGAATTTCGTCGTTCATAATTTCCTATATGAAAAGAAAACATACCTGCGAATTTTGTGCATTTATTAGATTAAGAATTGGTCGAAGAAAAATTGTTGATACAGAATTTGCAGCAGAAAATCGAGAAAGTGCCAGTGTAATGGTACGTGGCCTTAAATTTTATTCCGACTGGAAACAAAAAAATCTCCTCTTCACGTCGAACGCCAATGGAAAAACAATTATTTAACTTTCTAGCCTGTGCAATAAAAGCACGCAACCCCGGCGGATCGTAATTTATTAACCCGCGCGGTTACACATTTTTTTGTAATCGCACGCTCGTAAATCTGAGTGTAACAAAGTTTATTAGGTCAGGGATTTTGGTGCCGCGGAGATGCATTCGCCATTAATGAATATCAACAGTCGTTATTAAATATTTATGACGGCGCGGTAATACCACACGTTATATTTTCGAATCGCATTAACATTCCGGGGTATTCTGGACCGAGAGAAATTTATCGTGGTACAGAACGATTCGCAAGTTGCGTTATATGTATAGGTATACGCTCTCTACTGAACGATGTGTATCATAGTATACATAGAGATGTAGATGGGGTGTATAGATTGCTATACAATCAGAGACGTGTTTTTGTGTCTTTATACGCGATCGCTTGATCAATACATTATAGTCCACCATTTGCACGGTATCAATACTGTGGTTACGGGGGCTTCTTCGCGAAAAGTTCTTGCACAAATTGGCAGAATTTGTTTTGCAGATTATGTTACAGTTCAGAGTAAACAATTGCAATAAATAGACTGCGGATTTTATGCAGTTGTGACAACAATGATTGAATGAACAACAAATTAATGAATCAGTGAACATGGTTGTGCCAATAATTGTTTAATAAGATGTGGTTATTTGTTTCGAAGAAGTCTTCTTCTGCAGACAAAAATTCATTTCCATCTACCAATACCAAATGAATATTAAATTTTGTTCGAGCATTTTTAATTTCGCTGGAGGACGAAACGAGCCCCGTTTCTTAAATTCCACGTGAATGTGTGGTCCAAGCAGTCGCTGAAATAAGTAATCTGGACAAATAAGAGAAATCTGAAGGTCTCATTACCGAACTCAGTCCACGCGGCCAGCATTAAATATTTCTCATGAGCATATTTCAAACGAGCGTCATGGTTCTCCGTCCTCTCCAATACTGTACTGCTAACATTCCAACTGGTCCAATTTATTTCAACTTTCCCATCGTGAACTCGGAACCGTTCGACAAATTTCATCCCAATCAACGAAACGTCTCTGTTCAAGTACAGATAGCCCCTTGTAACACGATTTTGCACTAACACGGTTGCAGAATTTCAAAATACCGCCGCTGTAACGCAAAACACGATGCGAAAGATTATTTAACAACAGCAAACACATTTTCACATTATTTTCCGACTTACTAAAATGTGTAGGAGAAAAAATTCATTGTTAGGTAACCTAGAATAGGGATATTTTTCCATGAATCTATTATTGTAATTTCAATAATCGCGAGATAAAAAGTGTGATACCGGTAATTTGACGGGCAGGTTGATTAGAAGCAACTGTTCCGATCAGTTAAGACAACATTTAAAATAAAATGTGTTTGAAATGGTAATCGATGAACCGACTGATAACACACATGACGCGAGTAGAAAGTCTCGTGGAAGGACCTGGCCACGTGTTAATAATAATCCTTTCAGTGTAGTGATAGGATCGCATCACACATTGTATATAATATTTCCGACTCACGTCTAACCGAGTACAGTGAAGATAAAACACAAAATTTGATGCATAATAACTATGCGAAGCATTACGTGTATTATATTATTACTTTGTATATCAAAACATCAATCTTGTGTTGGATGCTTTCATTTAAAGAAAACGACGTTTCAAAATTTATTTTTGTTCTACACACGAGAACATTTCAATCTTGTGTTAGATGCTTTCATTTAAAGAAGACGGTGTTTCAAGATTTATTTTAGTTCTACACACAAGAACATTTCAATCTTGTGTTAGATGCTTTCATTTAAAGAAGACGGTGTTTCAAGATTTATTTTAGTTCTACACACAAGAATATTTCAATCTTGTGTTAGATGCTTTCATTTAAAGAAGACGGTGTTTCAAGATTTATTTTAGTTCTAAATACAAGAACGGTTCTACATACAGCGGATCTTCATGCAAAATAAAAATTTTCTACATGAATTATAACAAACTTAAGTGAAATAGAAACTTATTGTCTTTCTTATTTCGTTTTTAGGTTGCAAATAACGTAACAGTATTTTCAAATTCGTCTAACGTCTTTACTATCTCCTATTACACTTACTCATTTTCATCATAAATGCATAAAATCCGTTGTCTATTCATGTACTATACGGTCGGTCTCATAATTCGTGACACACGCTTTAAATCAGAATAACTTTTTCATAAATGTTCCAACCGATTGATTAGTTTGCTAGATGATACGGATCCCCCATAAAGGGTATCGACCACGATTAGGCGACTATTTCGCGGTCCGATTCGAATCCCCTGGCATGCATGCGATCGCCGCTGGAACAAGGGACGGCGGCTCCGTTGATGGACGTCGTCGAGCATCTTTATCGTTTCGAACAGTTCCATTTCCTTAATCACGATCATTAATAACGGTTGGGGAACAATGGCGAGTGCGATTCGCGTCGCGCAATCCGCAAACACGTCCCCGCGAATCGAGATAGGAAAAGCATCGGGGAGAGACACCGCAACGCGCCACAAACCGTTCCACCGTTGCCAGTGGGTATCCATAGAGGCGGCGTATCCGGTAGCGTAGCAACAATAATAATTATCACCGAGAACTTTCCTATTCAGGATGACGGCGACGCGACGCCACGCCTTTGTACGTCGGTGGACGTTTAGCACGGCGCGCTAGGTGGTATCCCCTTGTACGTCAGTGTGACGGTTTTCGCGCGTGGTGTGCGCGCCAGTCCGGGTTGAATGTCTGAGCCTGGCCTGGCCTGGCCTGGCGTGGCGTTCGCCGAGAGTGTGAGAGAGAAATTCCCAGGAGAAGCATAAAGCCGTGGACAGCCGCACCGACGCCACCCTCTTTCCGGTGGCATCCTGACGCGGAGCTTGCGCTACCCCGTTTACGTGCTCCGTCACAGCGCTCGGTTACAGTGACGATGCACCGACGCGACGCCGCCGCCGACGCCGTCGCACCGCCCCCGACGATGCACCCAAGCCGCACTCCGCTGAACCGCGTTGCACCGCGTTGCACCGCGTTGCACCGCGTCTCTAGCATCTCTCGCACCCCGGGACCAGAGACGCGCGACGACCAAGGCGCCAGACAACGCACACGACGTCATACGAGCAACTGTTGCATCCGCCACTGGACGGACCCCGTGAGACATCGTTTTTACTTGTGTCAACGTTCTAGCCGGAAGAAAAATCGCTCCGCAGGCGATCCGAGGATTCTTCTTCTTCTACTTCTTCTTCTTCTTCGTTGTAGTTAAACGATTGCAATGCACCTGCTGTGGGCAGTATGCACCAGGCATGATACGAATAGACGATGGTTTGTTTTCAACCCGCGTGAAATACTTGTCCCACTCGCTGTGACTCAAGCCGACCGAACGTAAAAATTAGGCACGATCGACTGCAACAGCTTGGGACACTCGACGGTCCCAAAATCATTCGGGTGTGTGAGCGAACCCCATGAAAAGGACACGCTCTTCGCTTGATCCTAAGTTATTGCATTCCATTTCCTTTGCCTAGTTTCCCAAAAATACTTGCCGATCATCGAAGTCTTATATTCCTGGCTGGAAAAGCTGGAATTAATAGATGAGCAAATAAATGGTGGCCAGAACAGAAACAGAGATAAAAATGTGACTTGAAATTTATGCTACCTACGGACTACACGAGTAGACACAGGATCAAAGCTTGGTGTCCACCGAGCCCCCTCAGGAGGCAAAGACTGGCGAGCCGGCTTCAGGGGCGGGTCAACTCTACGCGGGAATCATCGAAAAAAATAACCCCGGGCAGAAGGGAACTGTTTCCCGGGAGTGCGATTTGTAAATGAGTCGTACTCGTTAATGCGCTGTAATACATTGAGCGGGAAACGCGAATTGCACCTGCGGGCACGGTGCACCCGACAAAGAAGAGTCGGTTAGACACGCGGCATGGGGACGGGGATGTGCAAAAGAGAAAGACAGAGAGAGAGAGAGAGAGAGAGGGAGAGGCGGGACACAGGTTTTCGAACTTGGCGTAATCAACTGATTGTGCGAAAGCTGCTTACATCGGTGTGAGACCGATCCCTGTACATAGGAGGCCGAAATGAGCGTGTAAGAGTAATGAGTGCCTTTGTTCCGCCGTTCGCCCCCGTCGAGTGTTTCAAACAATTAGAAAGTTAGATACGCCTTCAGCGAGCAATTTCGCAGTGGGATGAGTGTTTATGATACGATTAGAATCTGCAGCAAGATGACGATACCGTTCTCATTACACCGGCCCGATCGTGCGAAAAGTATATTCAAATGCTATACAGATACCCTTTGTGCTAGATTCGGTTTGCGGAGACAGGTCCTTGGGTTTGTCCACGAAATAGGCGAGAAGACATCCTGCAATTTTCAGCTGGTTTGGATGGTGATTTTGCGGAATATACAGATAATTTTAAAAATTGAGAGTTTTTTAAGAAAACTCTGCCTTCCTCTTCTACGACGCTGTTCCCCGCACTTCTTTCGCGACCGTCACAATGTCAGCGTGACTATTCCTGTATTGGCAGAGAAGGGGTAACTTTTTCCCCTCGATTCGTGATCCCACCCCTCATCTGGTGACTCTAGTTTAATGATTGAGGAGTTCTTCAGCATTTTGTCCTTAAATCGTACAATTTTTCAGTCATTTTCCCCTTACTCTAATTTCCACGAAATTGAGTATAAAAATAAACAAATACATAAGGATTCGCAATCCACCGATGGCAAGATAATGTGATTTGGATAAACTAATAATAATGACAAAATGAACTTCGTCGATCGTGGTGTACCTCTCGTGATGATAAAATACCAGTATATCGAATTTTTTTCAAAGGATTTTCTGATCGAGCGTCGCTCGTGTAATGTGGATTTAGTTATCAGACAATTTTCAAATGTACCGTTGATGTCCTGATTCTACTCGCGTGTCAGCTTTCGATAAAAAAATATATATATATATACTGTGTATGCGCGTGTATGTTTGCTCGACCCAACACGGTGAAATCTGATAACAAAGTTAATACGTACATCAAACGCGTCTGGCTGCGTTCGTGGTTGCAACAAATCTTGAAATCGCGTAATGCTCTGTTTCATTTCCCGCCGAGCTTCAGTTTTCATCTTTAATAAGCTTAAGGGAAATTCGCTTGGCAGCCTAGCACCTCAAATTACGTACTCTGACATTGAATATTTTATTGATTAGCAAGTTGAGCAGCATAATATTCACTCGCACGCGCCCGGATAATTTACGAATGGGGAATCCAGTTTCAGTGTACAAATGCGAAAACAAGTACCAAGAAAATGCATCGTGTTATGAAAAAACTGCATCAAACTGGAAACCAATGAAATTAAATAATCGTTTAAGATTAATAAAATGGAGACTCGAGGTTGGTCGTTGTTTACCATATTTTAGGTTTCTTTGCACAATTTTCTGACGAGTTTGTAGACATCGGGTAATTCTCTGCGTGTACCGTGTCGCGCAAATTACTTCCGCGGTAACCGCGAGTGCCTCTAACGAAAGAGACTTTATAATTCTATTCATTGATAGTGCCACTAAATCAACTAACACCGAGAGAATAAATAACGCTCGGAAGGAGATGTTGCTTCTGCAGCCGGCGAAACAATATCGAAACCAAGATGGCGAAGATTCTGAACACAATGGTAAGTTCTAACTTCTTTTTATTGCATTGTACTTACTTATTTTGTACTTACGATACTGTATTACTATATTGTACTGTACTGCCATTTCATTTATTGTACTTACATTATCGTGAAATATCTAAATAAGAAGAAAGAGCATGAGAAATTCATGAAGCGAGTGAATGGCGCAGTGATTGGGACACGTATCCGAACCTAAGCGAAGCGACGTGTGTACGAGAAAATTTCATGTATGCAGTCTATTGAATAAAACTAAACGAATCAACGAGGCGTATTTTGTCCCCGACTGTACGCGGAGTTTTGGGATCGTGAAGACCGTGTCTCGTTTACATTTGTGCGCGATTATCAGGCGGCCTGGCCGAAACGCGCCGATTAACACCGTAGGATGCGCGAACACCTTGAATTGGCAGGTGATGTATGCTCGGGCGTCAATACCTAATCCAAATTACTGGGTCTGTAGATCGAAGCCAGGATTACACGGTCGCAGGTATCTATCTACAAGATATTCACACTGCGTAACCGCAGACTGAAGAATAGAGCTGCTATTTCGCCGTAGAAACTACCGACAATTCCTGGCCCAAACTACCGGACTCCACCCTGTACGAGCTGGATTACATTACAGCCGCGTGAATAATCCGGCAGGTAGTTACGCGGATGAAAATAGCGTCAGCGCAAACCTGGAAACAATTCCGCGCGTTTGCGAAATTTTCGGGGCCAAGATTTTCGTTATCGAGTTGCCGGAAGTGTTAATTAAACCGGGCAAAAGACGACCGACCGAGCGTAACCGCCTTCCCTCCGTGCATTTAGAAGAACAATGTTTTTCGACGGTACTCCAGAAAACGGTGTCTCGCGCCAACAGAATCTCAGGATGGGCCGAGCTGTTCGTCATACTAAAACCCGAGCAGTGCGAGCACGCTATCGCTTCAAACTTTCGGCACAATAGATGATTCCTAGGCCTGCGCAGAGGACAATAGCCTCCGCACATGCTAGCCTCTTTGCTGCGAGTGCACACAATCGGATACAAATTAAAATAAATTAATTGAAATTCTGAACGGAAACGATGACAGTCTAGAAAATCGGAAGGAGAGGATTGAATGCTTTCCTGCAAATTATCTGGATCCACTTTGACCCACAGTATTATGATGTTCCACTACTTTCAGCTCATTCAAATTATTCAATTTATAATATTAATACATTTTTGTGTGGCTAGACAATTTTTATTTTGCACATAAGTCGATCAGACAGAACTAGATGACAATATACGTATGTGAAACATGATATACATGCAAGAACTTATGGATTTATTATTCACAAAAATGGCTGGAAGCATCCACCTTGTATTAAACATTATAACTGAAAAATTGTTGATCTTTGAACTTCTAGCCCTTTGTGAGAAAAAATCTTATAACTTCCTACCATACCGGTGCGAATTTTAAAAGGTGAAGTCTCGACTTCCACACTCTTGGACCTAGTTTTGTCAAAGACCCTCTTTTGTTATAAAACGGACTGGGAAGCTGGAGTTACTTTTTTCTTTTGAGATTTTACAAGCTCAAATAATTCCACGGAGTTTAAGCATTCTTTTACATAGTCGTTTCCACGTGACCTTATAAAGGGAAGCCTGATATTTTGCCGTGGTTTTATTTTCACATGTTACGCGAGGACTGCGTCATTGATATTAGAACGACGAGAATAATTTTTTTTAAATCCATTGAAGCGTTCGAATTTGTAGAATGTCACGACGAAATATCAATTCTAATTATTTCTCTAATGTGACACAATCGTTTAAAAAAAATGGTTAAATCTCGTAGAGTAGATGGAAACTGTATAACATCATCGCAACGATCAATTTCGAAAATTTCTGTTAACACTAGGTTCACGGGACCCGTCAAAATGACGAGTTCTAATATTCTTAATTTGCGATTATTAATCCTCGCAATGTAAGGTCCAATAACACATAATAAATAGTAAGGTAGGGTCTCTTAGAACTCGACAAATGAATTTCATAAATAGCCTCGTTTTTAATCAATTTGGGATAAAGAATAGCACAGAATAAAAAGTAAACAAACAGATTTACTTTTATTCGTATCAAAATTCTTTTCAAAAATCTGAAGCTGGGGTCTCCGAGACCCCACATTACCTTATTATTATTAAGATTGTAAAGATGCTTCACTGAGAAATCATTTACCAAATCTATTTCATTGGGTATAAATTATTGGAAAAATGGCCAAAAATTTGAATAGATACGTATTCTTGTTACGTTTATAAAATAATATGAAACAGTTACTTCTAGAGCTCCGTAAACCTAGTGTTAAAATACAGAATAGAGGACAGATTTTTTTGTTAAAAGAAATTTAATTTCCGCAATAATGCCCCATCAAAATGGGGATTTCCAGAAACATCCCTAGTCCGGCCACAATGGCGAAATCGTTGGAGCGTATTCCGAAAAGTTCGGAGCCAAGACTGCGGATCGAGCGATTGTTCGAAAGCCGATACAGTCTTACATTCACGGTAATCAAAACTTGCTCGGCGAAGTTTGCGAGCGTGTTAGTCATTAGGTGTACCTAAGTGTCGGCGCTGTGTCCGATAAGTCGCGATCAGTGTCACACGCCAAGTGTTCCCAAAGTTCATCACGACTAATTGTCGGGGAGGCGCATACCACCACCGAAGTAGCCCATTGGAAATTTGTCAATTGCAAGTAACTGCGCGATCCGTTCGTACGAACGCCACGCAGATGTTTCTGATAGGTCAGAATTACGACCGGCCGGCAGAATGAAGAGTAGTTTTCGCCTTTGTAGCTGGACGACCATACTTCTTCGTTCTCCCTCTTTCTCTTCTCCTCGCCCGCGGAACACCCGATGTCGCGATCATAAAAGGCCGTGCAATATTTTTCTAATTCCGCTGCGATGCCATTTATCGCGAATAAATCAGTCCGCCGTTAAAAATCCTACGGCGCGATCCACGGCCGTCCGCAACCTCGTTTTAGTGTTCCACAGATTGATTTGTGCACAGAAACCAATCCGATGCAATTATGTTAAAGGAAATTGGCTCTTAATAGATATATATGGTTAACGGTATACGGTATGTCCCACGTGTCAACTTGACACAGATCACCCGAAATAAATTATACCCTGTTCTGTTATTTGCAGGTAAATTTGTCCGAAACTTTGTTGCTTTTATTCTTATAATGCGAAACGCATAACCGAAAAACCTTAGATGCGAATGTTAACTCGTCAATTTGTATAAAAAGAAACATCGAAAACTAACTGTTTACCTAAAAATAACAATTTTATCGATCTTTTATCACTGTGTCAATTCGACGCCGAGGGACAGATTTAGTTCGTGAAATGAGAGACGGATGAGGGTTAATATACTTTTGCATTGAAAAAGTACAGGAAGTCCATATTTACTGTCTAGCATGTAAATTAAAAATGGAGACAGTGCAGAAAGTTATTTTTACAAAACAAAAGAGGAATTCTACGGTGACACTGCAGCATCCGGAATTAGTATAATCTGAGATCTGCAATAAAACCGAGTAAAATCTGTGCGCTGCCTTTACATGTTTTAACGTTGCCATAAACGTGTGTCGGCCAGAGTAGCCTTGCGCCGCATTTTATATTTTGGTCTTGGCGAGGGGTTTCTTTTTTTTTATCAGGTCGAGCACTTAAGGACAGAAAGAGCATACTGTCACGTCTGGTAGGTTAATCAGAATTTTTACGGGCCGCTCCGAAACTCTGTGCAATCAACATTAACCTTTACTGCCAGCTACTAATGCGACGGTATTGTGATCCATCAGTATGTGGGTGCATTTTATTAGGCTCCCTACACCACCTCCGATGAGTTTAGGTTCGGGCTTTAAATGTTCGCCACGCCCCGGCCTATAATCCTTACGCCGTTTAATCTACCGTTCGTGTCTGATAACTCCTTCACAAGCAAATTGTTCCTACATTCATTGATCTTCCCTCGACACTCGAGTTTCCGTTAAATCATCGGGAATCGGTGAACACGTATGGTCGGACCAATTACAGCTTCTGCTCAGGGAATTAGGACCAATTAAAATCCTCAACGTTTTTCCTGTTTTTATATTAGTCAAATGTAACACTAGAACTACCACGACCAACTACAAACACTTCAAATACAAAATTGAAAAGACAGAACGAGTTTAAGTTATTATATTATTTTTCACTTTTTAACGCCGTTAGAAGAGAAAATATAACGTTATTCAACTTCAGCCTATTGCAATGGACTCGACAATACTCGTGTATTATTTCTAGACTGCGGACACAGGAGCCAAATACAAATTGTATACTTCTTTTAATTATCCTATTAAGCTGAAACTAATACATTGATGTCCTTAACGAATGAAAAAAATATTTATTTATTCATCAATATTTATGTTGTCCCCTTCAAAGTAATCCCCCTCAGATATAATACACCTGTGCCAGCGCTTTTTCCAATCCTCGAAGCACTTCTGATAAGCACTTTTTGGTATAGCTTTGAGCTCTTTTTTATCTCCTTAATCGTTGCAAATCTCCTTCCTTCCATGGGTCTCTTCAGTTTTGGGAACAGGAAAAAGTCGCAGGGGGCCAAATCCGGTGAATATAGTGGCTGAGGCACGATTGTGGTGTTCTTTCTTGCCAAAAAATTACTCACAAGCGATGCTCATGCGACGTTTCTTCTGGTCAAAATTAAGCAGTTTCGGAACAAACTTCGCTGACACGCGTCTCATGCCCAAAACATCCGTCAAAATTGCTTGGCACGAACCGAACGAAATGCCGACATCATCAGCAACTTCTCTAATGGTAATTCGACGAATTCCCCAACACTATTTTCTTCGCTTCTTCAACGTTTTCATCGGTTGTTGACGTGCTGGGGCGCCCAGGGCGAGCTTCGTCGTTAACATCTTCTCGGCCTTCTTGGACGAGCTTGTACCGCTTATAAACATTTTTTTTACTCAAAGTACACTCACCGTATGCCACTGTCAACGTTTCAGGTGTTTTGGAGCACTTAATTCCATTTTTTACACAAAATTTGATGCAAATTCTTTGATCCGTTTTTATCGATAGCAGAAATCGCCGAACACGCAAAACACTTCTAACCTTTATGCTTCTCACAAACAAACAAAAAATGCTATATAGCTGAAACTGTGAACATACGTTCGGGACGAGTGTACCAGCATAAGAAAAAAAAGAAAACTAAAATCGACTGTAGGTATCCCGTGAAATTCAAAAAGTCACTTTACTTTTTCATCACACATATATTCAAATACACTTAACCCCTTGCCGTACCATTTTCTTTACAGTTACAGTGATTGAAACGTCTTTATGCAGAAAAATGTCGTAGAAGGGAAAAGAAAATGTATAGTTTTTGAATGGCTTCATTTATTTCAATGCTTAAATATTGATTACAAACGAATCAAGTTTGATTTCATCTAAAATGAAACGCGCGTTACATTCATATTTGTTAGACTTTGTTAAAAACCTTCATCGCAAGTCTGGCTCGTCAAAATACGGCAAGGGGTTAAATACTTATTAGTATTATCAACCTTTTTTTTTTTTTTTTTTTTTTCCGGATGAGGGGGAACCGGTAGAACCCGGGGACTAGCCCCGGGGGTGCCGTAAACCCCCTCACCCAGGGATCCCAGAAATTCTCTGGGCCCTTTCTTGCCTCACAGTATTGCTATTCGCCCCACCCCGACCCGCTTTCCGCATACTGAGGGGGGAGTAATAGCTCCTTCCACTCCTGTTCTTTGCACTCAATTAGTATTATCAACCTGTCTCGAGAACCGTACTTATACCACAACCTCTAACACTGCAATCTAAAGATATTGAAAACATCATAAACAATTAATGCAAGAATCTCCCGACCACGATGTGCACTCGTTCAAACACAGAGATGCAATCGGTGAAACGAACAATGGGTCGCGTAAAATGAAAATCCCAGGTGACAAACGAAGCGAGCGGAAAGGCAGTATTGTTTTGCCGCGACGGAGCGGTGTACATCACCGTTGAACGATTTTGCATTATAAAGTCTCTATCCCTTCGTCGCTGAGGATTCTGTCGGCAAGTAGGGAGCGTATAATACATAATGTTCTTGCCGTCCTGTAGAATGTACAAGGTTTCGGGTTCGTACATCCATCTCCCGTGTCATAAGCAGGCCAGCCTTCCTCCACTTGATAGAGCTAAAACATCGTCGATTTTTCTTGCATAGGTGTTATGCGTTTTTGATAAATGGTCGGTTGGCCGAGCAGCTAACCAACCGTAGGAGGAGGCAGCCGCCTGGGCCTCAGCGGTGGGCCGAGGCTGTGCTTTGTCTTCGATGTTTCTTCCAATTCTCACAAGGCATTCCCTCCCCTCCCTTAATAAAGCTTCCACCTTAATGCATTCGCTTAATATCCACTTTAATCCTCATTCGTTCGGCGGTTGGACGTAAACTAATTTGCGGAAGCTGCAAACCTCTTTAACGCTCCGGCGCATCGCTCTTCCTTAAGTCAACTTTAATTTCGAGGCAGTGGCGGCGGCGGCGTACGTACAAACCCGCACCGCGGTGTGCATGATATCTTTTAGTACGATTTTGCCCGGTGCGAGACCGAGAACGCCTGTACGTGCCGTAGATTTATCATCTGTGCAAACGTTTCGAGTTTTCCCGGGGTCATCCTCGCGGCCACTCGTCAACCGAATCGTGCAGTTGCATAAGCAACGGGTTCCCTCGAAAAATTTCATCGTCGACGGTCGTTCGGCAGATCTTCCATCTTATCGACGAAAAATTCAGCTGCCGAGCATTTTATTAGGTATGGAACTGCAGCAATGCCTTGGTACACGGGGTCTTGGAAAGGGTTAATCTTGGTCTATGCGTTCCCCTTTGGAAGCCATCATTTTCTGCCAGTGACCTTCCCTCTTGCAGAAGCACTTCTGAAATTGATCTTTCGGAATTATCTACGGCTGCCTCGTCGCGTCTGTTTAATGTCTTCCGCGTCATCAAATCTCCGTCCTTTCGGAGGATTTAATAATTTAGGGAACAGCCAAAATCGCAAGGAGCCACGTCAGGTACCAGAGTCGGAATTGACTCGAATTGAAGGGAAAGAGTTACCCCCTCTCTGCCAGTACCGGATTAGGCAGAGTGGGGAGGCAAGTCTTGTGTGTTCTGCCAATTTGTGATATTTTTCTGATTAAATTGATACCAAACTTGTTTGAACTGCGTACTGTTATTAGTACGCAGAATTAATTGTGTTAATTGTACACGTAATATTTTGAAATATTTTAAGGCGGGCATTACTACCGCCGGCCAACTGCTTCATTCGCGTAATTAATCTTCGAGGACTTTCGAAAAGGACTCCAACAATGCATCAACCAAATGAATATATTCAACTCTCGCACGCCCCTCGGAAATAGTTGTACAAACTGCCCTTCTACGAGTTCCTTCGTATCATACTTCAAAATAACAAATGGCCAACGAAACGCGATTGACTGAGTTAAGCAAACACGCCGAATTGCAACCCAATCATAGAGAAACGAAAGACTTGCAATCCGTAGGACAAAAAATCGACGAATTTTGCGCACCCAGTGGATGCGTTTGCAACGTCGACAACGTGGTGAGATCATAAAAGTTTGTCTAAATTTTCAGGAAGTTGCATTTACAGACGTGAAATAATAATCAGCATCGACTGAAATAACGGCGATCCCGATAGTCCACTTTGAAACTGCACATTTATTTTAAACAAAGTGATGCAGAAATAGCCATTTGCACTCAAATTCTATGAAACAATTAGCAATATTCAAATAAAAATATCTGCTAAACTGATCATTTCCCGACATGCATGGAATAATACTTTGTTATAGAGAATAAATAACTGAATAAATTAGTACGTAAAAAAATATAGTTTTATTTAAAAAACCAGAATGGGCCTTGAATCTACTAAACGCCTCCGCTCACAAAGAAATCATGTACACCAAGTCATGTTCCTCCTGATACCACGCGACATCTGTACAAATAATTTTTTCGTAGCACGCACAATTTAAAAGTAATTCAAGCTATATCGCTTTCTACAAATGCACGAACACCGAAAATTATGCGATCGGTATTTCTATACGGGAGAAGGGTTTAATAAGCTTAGGATCGAACAGTGACGAGACGGTTGCATATCTTGCTCCCTTAATTGCCACTTCCCTGAAAAGGTGCGGCGCATTAATATCGATCAGCTATCTTGAAAGGTATGTCACATCAATATCAATTAATCCGGCGAGTAATAAAGGATTGCGTGCTACCAGCAACGGGGAAACTCGTTCTCCCGACCCGTCGATACATCTCGCACTTTCCTGGACAATTAACCCCCGACTGCGATATCATCAAGTCATATCATCGTTCCAATAATCATTCGCGTATTCTGTGAAGAAAATTGCCAGTAATTGGATGATTAATAATCGATAGCACCTCAGCTGCTAGTAGCAATAACCTTCGATACGACTCGAAATTGCTGTAAGCAATCAATGGCCGACTCCCACGCTGCACGCATCATGATTGCCAAATGGAAAACTACGTGGCAATAAACATTCTCCATCCTGCGTCGTCGTATTATTATTCAAAATGTTGTGAAACTGTTAATTACCGACGTGGACTATTTTAAAAATATTAAGCCACGATCATTTGCAACTTGACAGTTTGAATGATTTTTTTGAAAAATTCTGTCAATTTGTTTTAACACTGAATTAAAAAGAAATAAATCGAACATTTCGTATTACCCGCGGTAATCGTTTGATTACACTGTCCAACAACCAAAAATTATTTCGATTCCCACTATGCGATTCTTATAAAGTTTTTCGCGCTGATTCCGAATCTGACCTAAATTTTTCTCCTATACGTACAGTTTTTGAGAAAATTAAGTTTCTAAAAAAGACACATTTTTCAACTTTCCACAATTATTGCGATATTATTATAAAAGATATTGAATTGTTCTTTACGGCAAAAGATTCTGTAGACTTTTCCGAATACAG
>CM052196.1:9614463-9878183 GCA_028455805.1 Lasioglossum figueresi | reverse complement strand
CGTAATGTATTATTATTGGATATCACTGTATTCGGAAAAGTCTACAGAATCTTTTGCCGTAAAGAACAATTCAATATCTTTTATAATAACATCGCAATAATTGTTCAAAGTTGAAAAATGTGTCTTTTTTTTCAAATTCAATTTTCTCAAAAACTGTACGTATAGGAGAAAAATTACGGTCTGATTCGGAATCAGCGCGAGAAACTCTATAAGAATCGCATAGTGGGAATCGAAATAACAAAAAAAAGTTGAAATTTGTTGGACAGTGTTATTAGAACGATTTCCGCTCAGTGGAGGCAAGAAACGTTGAAGAAGAATGTGCTAACGCACGGTAGCAGTTTAATTAAGATAATAGTGACACGATAGCGATTCCGTCGCACGTTTAACGGAAGCACAAACGAGCGCGTTGTATACATTTCAGCGGAACAGAAGTCAGGCTTTAAAGTACGGGAAATGCTTTTTGGAAAAGTGGTCGGGAAACTCGACGGAGAAAGGGTCCCCAGGCAGGCAAGCAAAGCAAGCAGCACCGGAGATTTTTCTGCCAACAACATCGTGCCCGGAAACTTCTTTTTCATTCGACAAATGGCGCGAGCCCGCCGAATGGCACATTCTAAATTTACTTTTGTGCCGAACAAGTGTGCGGCTTTCCATCCGCCCGCGCTCGTTCGGTTATTTAATTAACCGTTGAATATGGAAACGAGCTGCATTAAGAACATGTCGACGGCGACGTCTTCTCATTTTTGTTCTTTTGCGAGCGTCGCGTTGCCCCTGAACCGTAATTCAAGAAAAAATTACACGACAAACCAGTCGAGTTCAACCCCACTTAAATCGCTCGACCTACCCTGTAAACTGGCATCACTGTTGCGCTCGAAACAATTCCGAAACGATCACGTATTTTTAATGAAAAATTAAGAGTCTGTTCCTCGGCTTCGGTCGTCAGGGCATTCGAACGTTGCGCACAGAGTCGCCGTATGAGGGGAAAAGTTACCCTCTCTCTAGGAGTGGTCACGCGACATGGCAGATTAAGTTACACTGTTCTCCGCAATGTTTATTTAACTTCGAAACAGTTAGTTACGATAGTGTTGTCGAGTCTTAAAAAGCTGTCGGGAAAATCACGGAGATAAATTTCGGCGGTTGCCTTCGGCAGTGCGTGTGCTCCGGCAATAATGGTCCGCAGGGTTAGAAGGCAAAGGGCGAGCGTGTATTTTCGGAAATAAATTCGCGTTGTAACCGACCGGTCCTTCAGCAGAATTATTCCTGAATATTGTATAAAACGTACCTGGACGGCGGATGCGGGTCCGATCTGGCAAAATAAACATGAGGAACGAACAACATTGTTTTACGTGCCATCGGCGATTCGCGGTTGAAACGCGCCTCCACGCCATACAACCGTGTTGTGGGCGTAATTTAGTAATGAATACGTATGCGCACGTGAAGTGGTACCTGCTGATATGTAGGTACGTAACATCTGGCGGCCTATGAAATGCAGGGCCGAGCAGTCTGCAGCTGAACGTTACGACCGGCAAGAGTTATGAGCCTCAACTCAATCTCCGACTACCCCCGGCCTCGATATAATTGCGATACTAAAATCCGTGAAACTTTGAAAACACATAAATCCCACTCTTCCTCGTCCGGGATTCCCGCCGGCCGCGAAAATGTTTGCCACTTCCCATTTTCATCGGTGCGTCTCATCGATGCGTCCGTGGAAAATTGCGCCAATTAACCCCATCGTTAGACTGTTGGATGTTTCTGCATTTATGAAAGAAGCTTGATTTGCGCCAGCATCTCGACCTCGAAGAGTTTTCGAAAAGAAACGACTGCACACCGCAGTTTAAAACGAGACGTTCTTAAACATTTTTTAACGAAACCTTTGGGAACGTGTTCGGGACACATTCCCGATTAAAATGACACCAAACACGACGCTATTCGCATCTTATCGACTCGTTTAATCCACGATATTGTGGAACCTCTGCTATCCGAACTATTCAGTAATTTATATAGAAAGTGATGTTACACAAATTACTATTTTAGAAGACTATACAGGGTGTCCGAATAAAGTAGCTCCTTGGACGGTCTGTATAAAAGTAAAATTCTTCGAGTAGGTGCACAAGGTAAGTTCGTCGGAGCATATTTTTGAAATTCCGTAGATACGAATGTTTCTTCGTAAATCGCGAAGATCCCGTTCGTTGCTCTTCCCAGGGCGAATCGATCAATGCGGTACCAACAGGATAGAAATTAGGATGGCGGTGTCCCCTGATTTGCTGGGGTCGTCGAACTTTTTTTTACAAGAGAATTCTATTGATTTACGATAAGCGAACGAGGATAGTATCGCGGTTTACGGTAAACGGGCCAGAAGTAGGAAGGCGGCTGTATGTATGGGGAAATTGCGGGTAAAAGAAAAGTACGGAACCCCGTTCTAAACTATCCCGGACACGGGCTGGGAAACGACCGAAGGCGAATAGAACTCTTAGTATCCTATCGGAGGTTTCACCGGCCTCTCGAACATCAATATCGGACAAGATCAGAACTTAAGGCAATTGCGCACTGATACAACAAAGGGCATCGTCTAACGCGGTTATACCTCGTAAGCGAAATTCTATTGCTATATCCCATCTCCAGCGTCTATATTGGCTTCTCTCTCTCTATGCGAGAGAACACAACCTCGCTCCTCTCCTCATCCTCTTCTTCGTCATCTTCGTTTCACTCTTACGATCCACACGATTCGACTCTCTCCCTCCACCTCTGTATCCCTCCTCCTTCCCCCTTTATCTTTCTCTTTCTCTCTATCGATACCCCGACCTAATCTACTTTGCCAACAAATAGTGTTCACGTTCCCCAGACAATGGTTTTCTCTTAGCTGGATACCACCCTCTCCAACTCATCCCCCGTTCTGCCACGTCCTATCTATTCAATACACTCTGTATCTTTCACTCTCTTACGCCGTATGACTTATTTACACGACACCCTGGCAATCGGGGATGAACTATGACGAACCGTGACCACGGCCGCCCAGCAAATTACGAAATTGATCGAGGAAATCCTGCCGGCGAACACGGAAACGCTGCAGTGATACGGTACTGTGGTCGATTTGCGCGAAAATGGCCACGGAATTGGGGAAAAGAAGGCTTCAGCTCGTGGAAACCAATTGATGTTGGGGCGACCTGCCCAGCGAATGAACAGTTGCATTATTCTGATCGGAAGTGATTCGGAATTTTTCGATTTTGCTAAAAGATTCAGCTTACAATTATTCTTAACCAACTGCTGAAGAGCGGGGACCAGAGAATTAATGGCCGCACAGCGTCGACGGTGAAAGAGTTCTCTGGTTTGAGACACCTTTCAACCTCTTAACTGCGGAATTTAATTTTAAATATTCCCCGCAGGGTGCGGAAGTAAAATCGACCAATGACGAGTGTACTCGTCGAACGCAGGGCAATGTGTCCTATTATAAATTTTACGAGAAACGAGGAAGGATTACATTTCTATTTGATAAAAAATTAACGATTCATTCATCGAAAGATTATTGTTGTTGCACGGCAATAGAGATTTTAACTGGTTAACTGGTTAACTATAATTTTGAAGGGTCTAGATAAGGGGGGAAACAGAGAGACTGTGTTTCACATGTACCCTTGTAGAGACGCTGACTTGAACAAAATAATGGAGCGATCAAGAGATTTCTCCAGAATTAGGGGACTGTACCTATTGTTTAAAAAATCAGCTGGAATCTGTGATCAGTGCATGCCAGTCTATTTCAGTCGCTTCGTTCGCAGATTTTTAGGTAGACCCCTTTCCAGCAGATAACCCCAACACAAACAACCGCTTTGAGGCATGACGAGAAAATTGATCAACCTTCATCGGCACAGATCTACTTCATCCGCGACGATTCTTCAGCTAATTGATTTCCGCCGCTATAGCTGCCGCTTTCGACGAGTGTTAGTAAAATTAATCGGTGAAGTCAGTCAAGCATTGATTACCGCGGGGTCAAGTGTCGGGACCCCTTTCAAACGTAATCCCTTCATTCGACTACCCCGATGCTCAGACAATGACACCAGCACATCGTTTTACAACGAAACTCGATCATCAACCCCTTCGGGATGACTATTTCTGTCCTCGATCGACGACTAGACTGTAGATGTTTATGCAAATGGAAATTTTTCAATGGAGATTGAAATGGAGATTGTCCAATTTTTAAACAGCTAGTTTTTGAAGGGCGCCCACTTGATTTTGTCCCTAACTGTATACCAATTTATTCAAATAAGATAAAAATCTAATATTGTAAGAAATTTACAAATTGGAATAGAACAATAAAAAGAAATCACTTTTCACAAAAGTCTGTGTTACAGCTTCGCGTAATATGTTGTTTACTGTAAAATATTATGTTTATGCGACTCACAGTAACGAGCAGCAAATACGTCAGCTAAAAAGATGAAAAATTTATCTGCGAATTGAACGTATTCGACGATATGCTTATCGAACGCATTCGATAATGATAATCGCACGAAACGCATGACAGATAAGTATAGTTTTTATCTACGTCTTTAATTAATGTTACACGGAAGTGCGCCAAAGTGTTATTTGCATTAAGTGAATCTGAAGAAATGTAAATATACTTGCGTAATAACAATTCATTATGCACGAAGAGATTGTAGTGTTTGCGAACAAACCTAGGTTACGTGAGTATTAATATAAAAATTATCAATACATACATACTTTTCAATCATTTCGATTATTGGAACTGCAGATTTTATGCATTTATGACTAAAATGAATAATTGCAATTTAAATCGATTAAAAGAGAATCTATAACAAAAAGATAATCCACAATAAAATTTGTAAATCAAATAAGGCAGATTAAAAGAATTTACAAGTACCAATGTGTTAGTCTCATCTTATTAAAATTATTAAGGGATGAACGAAATTTTTATTTCGCTTCTGTTTCTTGCAATGGTGATAATCAAAATCGAAATAACAATTTTTCGATAAAGATCTGCAGTTGATCAATTACTAATTTAATCTAATATTTAATGAAAATAGTGTAAAATAATATTTATTTTAAAGACATATATCCTGGTATTGGTAAAGTCGATCGTACCGTAGAAAAACATCATGGGTTTCGTGATTCTCAAGGAAGCAAACGACTCCGTCACTTTAAAGCAAGAGTACATAATTTGGTCAGATTTCGGACGAAAGTCGGACGAAAACATCCTCGCACGCAAAAAGGTGAGTGGAATTAAAAGTGCATGAAATGCATTAATTATCTCCAAACCAGCGAGGTTGAATTGCAAAACTTTGGAAGAACTGAAATTATTGAGAAGTGGAAACTATTAATGAAATATTGCTTTCAGAACATACTGACTTCGATAAATATCCACATAAAATGACTTGCCCAAATTGTTTAAGTTACATAAAAACGGACGTTTATTATTATAATACTAGTCGAACGCACGCGGTTGCTGCAAGTTTGACGCCCGTATGGTTAGTATAAGTAGGAAAATGTTGACCTACTATGCTTTCTTTCTCGAAATTGATAATTGTACGTATTATAATTTTAATCGATAATTATTTTTTCATTGAAACATTTGGAAAAATTGTAGCATGTGCATGGTACCATATTGCATTGCAACGTTCAAAAACACAGCTCACTATTGCCCTGCTTGCAATATTTATTTGGGAACGAATTTTGGATCGGCAAGAGAGCTATTCCGCTGTTTTGGAAATGCGAAACGTAGTAGGAGTAACATCTCGTAACTATAAAAACAAATAAGTTTGAAAATAAATATTTGAATAAACTGTGTGGTGTAATTAACGAATTACTAATAAATGGCGAGCTAATAAAATAGGAAGACTCGGGTACAAAGATTAACAATTCATTCCTCCTTTGGCCCACAAAGTATCGACAAAAATCATTTATTTATTTACTTTATCAAATGTGCATTCACCGCTAAATGAGACTGGTGGAGTCATCTGTGGCAAAATGCGAAAGCTGCTGCAACTACCAGGGCTGTCGGTATATTATCCTCGATTTATAAGAACATCGTGGAAGTGGGCGAGAGTGGGCGCGGAGATAACGTGGAACTTACAGTGATCTGAAATACCAAATCGCTAAAAGTTCCACCGCTGACGAAAATAGTATCAAAATAGTGCCAAAACATCGTCTGAAATATGGCGGAGAATATAACATTGAATAATAATCAATATGGTTTCGCGATGATTGGCTTTCTCACCGATGCGTCGCGACGAGAATCTCCTCAGTGGTCTTCTGCACCGACGAAATGCCGCCGGTGGCCTTCTGTTTCTCTGATTGGAGCCAGAATATATCCTAGAGGGCGTAAGAGAACACCGAAATATTCGGGTGACACGAAAACCCATAAGGCTGGACATCTGTAGCAGTCTCTCGTCGGTGCTTTCAGCATCCATCGTCTCATCTCACCACGATCGCCAACGAGATCCACGATCGCAGTCACAGACTTAAAGATCGGTACCACGATACACGTTCAATAATGTGATTTTTTTATGAAAAATAAAGAATATTAGTTACAACAGTTAATGTGTTCTTTCTTCCCCATCCTGTATATGAATTTTGCAAATTAGACAAATTTTGTATTACGCGAATATGATTACTATTAGGCGAGAACTTTCGAGCCGACTGACTTGCCGTTGAGTTGTACTACTGATTTCGTGCCACCTCCTTCGCTATCATATTCTCCTAATGCAAAGTTTAATTATCGAGATTTTCGAAAATTTTCGACAATTTTCGGCTGTCTGACTTGTCGTTGACTTGTACAGCATCTCGTCGGTGCCCCTGTGCTATTCAACGATAACAGCAAGTGGACACAGAAATGTTCTGGAAGAGTTTGTTCTCGATATATAAAACTATTTTAAAAATATGCCGCAGACTTCTTGGTGTATCCTCTTCTTGGTGTCTCCTCTTCGTTCGTCGTTAAAGATGGCCGGCTGTTGTATCCTAGTTGAAACAGACTAATAAAAGTTAGACGCAACAATATATAACCCCGTACACGAGTACGAATACCACAAAATCATCAGAATAGAACAAAATTCCGTACATAAATGCAATCCAAATACCCGCTCACGAAAGCAAACCTAAGTCCAGCATCACGAGAGCCCAACTAACCCCGCACACGAGTGCAGCCTATAGGCGATTCGGGTTGCCCCAGGAACACCAATTTGAAACGAGATATGAACATTTTTAGAAGAGGAACTTGTGAAAGTTCGAAAGTGAACAATTTGGGTTTCAGAAATAAAAATTGTAAGGTGGTACCGCGCTCTTTACCTAAATAGAACCAGAGAATATATGACAGTGTTCAGGCCCTGGGTGAACCTACTCAAATAATACATATATTTTGTACCGATGAAAGGTGTAATTGCAAAATGTTATGGAAGGGAATAGGAATAGGAATAAAATTTATTGAAAATCAACATGTTTGTGGCGGCCTACTTCCTACACTCGCCACAAGATGGACAGATAGTCAAAGACCTTTCTCGCTACTACCTGATCAGTCACCGATCCCTATATATACGTCCTCAACTGCCGATTACACCGTCTAAGGCAGGGCCCGCTAGCTAGCCTTACTGACGAGTCCTCTAGCGGGCCTCTAGGACGAGAAACGCTCCGTTTCCTTTTCCTCCTTCTCTCACACACATTTGAAGCGCCGCCAAATTGGTGACCCCCGACGACGAACGAACAAACGCAACCTCGGAGCACGAACGGAGGAAAACGACAATAACAACGAGCCCAAAAAAAAAATGACATCAGGACATCAGGGCAGAGGAGGAATGGATGCTACTGCCTGCCACAACAACATCTCTAGGCACGAGCACGACATGCCAGCTCGCCACGATGCGCGTACAGTAGGGTGGACCTTATTTTCCACCATCGAAATTTTTATGTGCGACCCTCTAGATTTGTTCCATTTGATAATAAAATAATTTCTGCAAAAGCGGAAGTCGATAGGACAAAGGGAAAGGGTGCCACAATTGACTTGAAGTTTGGAAATTTCACTAGTTTTACTCCAATTCTATCTATAACTCCATTGTAACATTTCCGCTGAAAAAATTATTATTATCTACCAAAAGTATCATTTCTCGGTTATTTAATAACAATATTTACTTATAAGTTTGAATAATTTATTCGAAAGTTTGAACCTTTAGCGTATAAGAGTACAAGAGTACTACAATATGAAATGAAAACCACTGTTACCTGTCAGCAAGGTTTTGCTTGCTGCAGCTACCTGAGAACCTTTTACCTATTCCACTGACCCTCGGAAACTTTCCGTTAGGCCCTTTAGAAGCCTCCCCTCTTTTATGGTTATACCTAAACTCATTTCGTACGTCCATCGACAAGAGAACTCACTTCTCACTGCAGTCTAGACCGAATCTTCGTAGCACTCGCATTGGAAATACTACAGAGAGTTGAGTAAGATGGAAACAAGGAGCAGTGATCAGTTATTCCTATTAAATCACTTTGAGTCACAAATTGTTGGGGCTAAATTACCAAGCAACGGACAACTTTTACGTGTATTGTTCTATAATATGCGAAAAGTGAACTTAAATCTACGTGAAAGTGCGGCTTTAGTGATGAAAGAAGTAGAAATTTTCTGGGAAAAGGCGAGAATTCCAATAAAAAAAACATCGGATAGTATTAATAAAGTGGAAAAACTATACAACAAATGGCGAACGCTTAATAAAACCGCGAATCGCCAAAATGATCTACAGAGAAAGCGAGAACAAGAATTTATAGATTCATTAGAGGATTTATTCGATATCGCACATGCGAATGCCTTAGAAATGATTTCTGTAGAGGAAGATAAGATATTCCTCCTGCAGCAGAGGGAAAAGAGACGAATCGGTTCGATGGCATCTATTGATCGTAAATTAGTAGAGAAAGAAGAAAGACAAGCAAAGCGGAAGGAACAACAAGAGATGCGGTGGCAACGGGCTCAGGAATCATCGATCAATGGTAATGTTTTGAAGTTATTTCTAATGCTTTCACATTTATATTTTCCAATTATAGCAAATTTATTTTTACGTTATAGATTCAGTACAATTAGAATCAACGTCCACATCCAGTGATGAAGAGACAGAAGTCCCGTTAGCAAGAACCATAGAAATTCTTTCGGACGAGCCTCAGGTACCTGATGGTGATGACACCGAGGCAGAGGACTACAATATACCTGGGCCGAGTAACCCCAAGAAAAGACGAAAATTGTAAAAAATTGGTCATTCCTAGAAAAGGAAAAGATATTAAACTATATATAGATATTACTATGGACAATTTTGTTTCTACACAAACATTGAAATTCTTTTCTAGATTTGATATAAATATAGATTTTATGTCTAAGGACCCAGCATTGTGGGAAGCGGATAATAATTATAAAGCGGCGACAAGAATTGTAGGGAATTTACAAATCGTTAATGATGTAGCTGAACGAGCAGTAAAATTAATGAAAGAGTATTCCGATTGTATTACCAAAGATGAAAACGAGAGACAGGACATTTTACAAATTGTATCAGAGTATAAACAGCGTTACCCTACAGTCGATAAAAAAACATTAAGTCAACATTTATAATAAATACCACCAATATTTATAAACGTATGTATTTATTAATAACAAAATATATTGCAAAAAAATATTGCAATCTTCGTTTAAACAAATTAATTTAATTGTTAATAAATAACTTTTTTTTATTACAATTAAAGATATTGGTCTAAAATGACATCTAATAATGAAATAATGTGCTAAAAACTGTTTTTCCTATTTTTAGTGAAATTTCATTTTTTTACATAAACAAAGTCGTTGTGACGGGGTCGCACCATTAAAATTCCCAAAAAATTTTTTCACCAAGAGTAACTAAGGTCCACCCTAGCGTACAGTTTCGAGCTAAAACGCGCTTCTCAAAAACCCGACACGCATCAGGCTTGAGCACGACAGACCGCTCGCCACAGACGACTCGATAGGCACGAGCACGACACACTAGCTCGCCGCGATGTGTGTACAGTTCGAGCTAAAAAAACGCTTCTCAAAACACGACACACATCAAATCGAGTAGGCAACGGCAAAGTATCCACATAGACCTAGACCTCCTCGGATCCGGACAGGCATCATCGTAGAAAAAAGAGGGAACTCGTCCAGACCCATCGTTGTTCACTGGCAAGAAGGGGGTAATGTGGCGGCCTATTTCCTACACTCGCCACAAGATGGACAGATAGTCAAAGACCTTTCTCGCTACTACCTGATCAGTCACCGATCCCTATATATACGTCCTCAACTGCCGATTACACCGTCTAAGGCAGGGCCCGCTAGCTAGCCTTACTGACGAGTCCTCTAGCGGGCCTAGGGCGAGAAACGCTCCGTTTCCTTTTCCTCCCTCCTTCACTCTTACATATGCAGCGCCGCCAAATGTTTATTAAAAGTGCAGCTATTAGCTCGAAAGTATCCACCACTTGTAAGATATTAGAAGTTCTTACGCGTAAGTGGATAATACCGATTGCCCAGGTCTCACCACGAGGAGGTTGCTGCACAAGAGACCCGAAAGGGGGGGGGTCAGATCAAATTCAATATTCCTCCTGGCTCCCTTTCTTACAATGACGAACTTATACTAAATTATACTTGTCGAGTAATTACTGCGGAGCAAAAGATGCGAATCGGAGAAGAAGAAGTCGTCGCCGATCCACGGGGGTCAAAGTAGAATGAGGCAGAAGGCTCTGATTCTTTCAAAGTGAAAAACTAACGCGAACCAGAGCAGAAGGCTCTGTTTCGTGGATGACGCGAGCTATGGCCAACAAGAGAAGTCCACACTGCTGCAATACCTTTTCTCCCAATCGCCTGCCGCCAGAGACGGACGTGGGTGGCAAATTTACGAAGATACTGGGGTACTACGTTGGTGAACGACTATCAACGCCCCCCCATTAATATTATCTACCGCGAATTCCCGTACCAACCGAACGGGTACATACTACGTACGAGCAAGATTCGACAAAGTAGAAGGCTGTGTCGGAGTAAAAAATAACGAGCAAGATGAAGTTACGGCAATAATTACACAACATATTTTACCGACGATATACAATCTTAAAAGTTAACGCACGCACGCACCCGAGCTGAGCAATTATTTTGAACCAATAGACTAAATCGCAAAAGAGAGTAGAATAGATCATAATGCTCTGACTCCGGGGTGTCGCTAACACAATAATTGCTCGATATATAAAACTATTTTAAAAATACGCCGCAGACTTCTCAGTGTATCCTCTTCTTGGTGTCTCCTCTTCGATCGTCGTTAAAGATGGCCGGCTGTTGTATCCTAGCTGAAACAGACTAATAAAAGTTAGACGCAAGAATATATAACCCCGTACACGAGTACGAATACCACAAAATCATCAGAATAGAACAAAATTCCGTACATAAATGCAATCCAAATACCCGCTCACGAAAGCGAACCTGAGACCGGCTCACGAGAGCCCAACTAACCCCGCACACGAGTGCAGCCTATAGGCGATTCGGGTTGCCCCAGGGACGCGACTCCCCGTACTCAATCACGGCCCAATCCGTGAGTGAGCCCCTGAGGGACCGCCGATCGGAGGAACACCAATTTGAAACGAGATATGAACATTTTTAGAAGAGGAACTTGTGAAAGTTCTGATGTGGACAATTTGAATTTCAGAATTAAAAATTGTATGATGGTTCCGCGCTCTTTACCTAAATAGAACCAGAGAATATATGACAGTGTTCAGGCCCTGGGTGAACCAGCTTGAATAATACATATATTTTGTTCCGAAGAAAGGCGAAATTGCAAAATGTTATGGAAGGTAATAGGAATAGGAATAAAATTTATTGAAAATCAACATTGTAGGCATTTTTTAGGTAGAAGGACCGAAGTAGGGGTGGAAGGTCCGAGCAAAGAGACGGGAAGCGAGTTTTATGGTGCAGACGTGACATTTAGTCAATTGGGGGACTTAAAACGATTTACTAAATTTGCCAAGAGTCCCAAGTTTATTAGTGACGAACGCACCATAAAACTCGTGTACCCCGGACGAAACCCCAGATGGTTGACGAAAAGCTAGAGACGACAATAACCCTACGGTCATGACCTTCCCTTACTCCACTGATTTCGGAGGACGGGTTTTTTGACCAAAACACCGAAGCGATTGGGTGTCATAAGAAAACGCCCACTTAGGGATAGGTATAAAAGACACAGCGTGTCAACAACCAGTCAGTAATCAAAGTAGCGTCGAAGAACAACTCCGAGTAACAGCCAAGTCCTAGCATATCTAGCCGATCGTAACCACCCCTTACAAATATATATTTCATCCACTCCTAAACCTGACTCCCGTTTATTTTAAACCTCTCGACCGTCCTACAATAGATAAATTTATTATTTCTGGCTGCTTAATGTTTATAAAAATTCCATTTTACAGCGATGTCGACGAGCACTCCTTTGGCTATCTGACCACCTAATTTTTTAGTAAAAGTGGCGAATAGTATTCAAGTTACGGAATAACTTTTAAACCATGAACATTCGCACGCATTAATCACCAATTAAAAGAGATAAAAAAAGAAATAATACGACCACCAACGTCAAAGTGTATCACATTTCGAGAAATATATGTATTTGTTATTGTTTTCATTGAATTATTATTGTTGTGTCTGAATTGCTCGATCTTCCCCCTCCTTTACGAAGAGCCCCAGATATTTCAAATCATTTTGTTCCATCAAACAAACATAAATAGTGAATGGAACGCTTATTTTTCATTCAGTTTAAGATTTCAATTCAAATAAACCACCGTAAATGGTGATGTCAGCGCCGCCGGTGGTCGATTAGCGAACTAAACAACGACCTCTGTACAGCGCCAATTGCCGTAGCGGCAAAACGCTCAAACTGGTAGTCAAATTTACCGACAGTCGATATTCATTCGTTACTGTCGGTAAATTTGGCCACCAGTTTGAGCGTTTCGCCGCTACGCCAATTGGCGCTGTACGGAGGCCTGTGTTTAGTTCGAAAATCGACCGCCTGGTGGCGCTCCCAGCACCATTTCTGCCGGGTTATTTGAATTCAATTTTAGGTTAATAATCTGTTTCTCACATTTTCGAAATACATCACAGACACAACTCCATGCTTTCTTTATTTACTCTCTCCCCTCCTTCAGAAACTCCTTTCAATTATAAATTCAAACACAAAATTTCTGCTTTAGAATACGTGTATTTAGTTTTACATTTGCTTTTATTACAACTATCAACTAACGTCTATCTTCACATAAAGTGCAGTATAAAAATGATATGGAAATAGTTTCATGTATGAGATACGTTAAAATAAAGCTTATATATTTGTCAATAAAAATATTTTACATGTTTAAAAAATATCCACTTCTGGAAAGTCTCTTATCGAGTAATTTCGTTATCACAGTAATAAACTATTTTTGTTACAAGATTAAGCTTCTCTTATTGCAATAAGAAATCATTAGCAACGTTAAGCTGATTATTCATGTAAGTTTACAATTGTAATAAAGTAAAACGATAAATAAAATATGTTTCCAATACTTTTCAGATTTTAAATACCAATACATACTTCTTAACTAATATACTTGAATACTAATAATTTTACAATTTAACGTCGGATAATTTAACTAGTAAATAATACCTTGCTTCGTAAAAGGTTTACAATAAGAACTTGCATTCCTGTATGTACATTTGTTACAATGTTGTCGATGTGACTGCGCTGACACCATGCACTAATAGTATGGGCGGTAAATCCGCTGTCAATTCCGTTAACAACTGAAGATACTGGCGATACATGGTTTCTTCATCCCAAGTATTTGATGCTGGTGGTGCAGGCAAATAAATGAATGTCGTTGCAGTTTGCGACGAATACTGTCTAATTAATTGGTTTACGCTAAAAAAACATCATTATTAAATACATAATATATTTATATTAGATATTAGGAATTCCGATATTTTTGATCTGCGGAATAATTTCGGGACCCGACCCTAAATATTGATACTAATATTTACCTCAAAATATAAGCACGCGAAATATTACTTAAAACATTGTCGTTGCTTTCACTGCTCGATTCATACTGAGGTTCCACTCTTGATTCGATCAGAGGTCTTCCCTGCAATCCTCGTACTTGTGCGCCCCAATTGGGAATTTTCTTAATCGATGCTGATATTCTTAGCATGTTCAATAATTTTCTAATACGATGCTCGTTAGAGACTCTAGGATACTCGCTAATAGAGTTCTGCGAATCTGAAATACTCAGACTTGTGTCGCTGTCTGAGATTTCACAGTGGAACACCCTCAGATGTAAATTCTTCCACACAGGTACCATATTGATAATACACGCAAGTTGTAGCATGAACAATGACGTTGTATCAAATGGATCTTGGTCAGTTGGCTGGAAAAAGTTCACCGGCCATACGTCGATGTATTTTAAATTGACATTCCTGGAAAAGAAATTCATTGTAGTGGAAACCAGTTGCATCGTAAAACAAAGAAATTCATTATATTCTTACTTTGATATTTGCGCCTTGTTTAGCGTATGGAAATTTCTGCACAAGCACAAATTCTTCTTCATTCTTAAAACGTCTGAACACATGCCAACATATTGCACTGAATCTAGATTTTTGTCAGCATTCGACTGTCTCAGCGGAAATACAGTGCTATTCGGGAATGTTGAAACATTCTCAAACATGTCTGTCGCGTATTGTGAGTTCGTGAAAAAATCCACTTGTGATGTTTCGTCGTAGAAACCAAGGACAATAGTATTCGGCTTCATTGCTCCCATTCCGGATATTCTTATTAAGTGATGCAATCCCTCGCGTACAGTTTTTGTCACTGTCAATTCAACAAATGCTTTTACTTTCATATGATCAACCAAGCTCAACCAATGCGGATTTTCTTCTATAGTGGGATCAATATTCTGACCCGAAAACTCTCCAACTTTCACATGCCCAATGACATAAAGTCCTCCTTTTTTCAAATCATTCACAAAATCTATAAGTGGGCAAGCAGATCGTGGAGATGCTACCATTAACAACATTTGTGGTCGCCAAAACTTTACGTGGTCTTTGCGTGAATCAAGCATTAATAAGTATTTCCTGACTTGGTGGAATATCAATGCTTGTGATATGCTTCCCCACGGTGCATTTTTACTCGGTGAGAATAAATGTAATACGATAATTAATATTAAACATAGTATTATACTACTGGAAGCATAAATGCTATTTATAACAAACATCATTATCAATGTTCCAAGAAGTCCAATTGTTGCTGTGTGCCATGTAAAATAGTTGAACGTTGGTCTGTAAAGAGATATGCAACAATTTCAAATGTATAAGAACTAAGAACTAACATAACACAAAAACAAATTAAATGGTACCTAAAGTTCGGAGCACTAGCTAGTTCAAGTCCAAGGCAAGCCAAATTAGTAGCCAAATAACTTAATAAGAACAATACCGAATTAATTTGAGCTATAGTATTCAAGGAGCCCACAAGCAAGATTACTTGAACTAATGTCCATGAAGTTAAAACTGCAGCAATTGGATTTCCTTTCCATATTCCTTGCGTTACGAAGTTTAATCCAGACCCTGCAATTGTTAAAATTATTAAAAAATCGAAACGAGAGTGTAAAAATCTTGCGAAAATATTTTTCTAGAACATTTGAATTTTAATTTACCAAACACATTATCTTTGGCTAACGCTTCTAGTACTCTGCTCGACCCTATTAAATTACTCAATCCAGCACTAAATGTTGCTGTCAATATACCAATCGCTACGAACGGTGGCCAAATATTAATTGGCATCATGTATATAAAATTATTTTGCAACAAAAATCGACTTGTACTTGCAGCTGTAAAAAGCGATAGGAGGATATAGCATATAAATGTAAACAATACTGCTGATAAAGTTCCATATGGAATGTTTCTGCCTGGATTCTTTAGTTCGCCTATAAATAATTATAAAATATTATTTATAAATTATACGAAAAATTATGTAGTTATAAATAGTTGAGCCGATCAATGTAAAAACAGTCTAAATCAAAAATATTAACTATTAAACATTAAACGGCTCCGTCATATTGCATCATTAAATCATCTTGGAAATTACCACTCATGTTTGCTCCTGCCATTATCCCAGTTACTCCACTGAATAATACACCGAATACGCTTGCAAAACTAGTCATTGCTCCACCACTCGAGTAATCATGAGTATAATTTGAATAAAGATTACTGGCAAGAGTAAATGATGACAACCCTGTATAAGTACCATTGACATGTTCAGTTATATTTTGAACAATTGTGTTTGCATCTGGAATTGGTATCTACAGAAAAAAGAATAACATTAAAAATTACTTTCACGTAAAATGTAGTAGTTCAATATACTACATTTTTTCTACATAATATATGTATAGAGGTGTGCGAGTCCGAAAATGTAGGGGTGAGTCTAGTCGAGAATTTTATCGGGATTCTCGAGCATATTTGGGTTCTCAACAATTTTCGGATTTTTTTCCCGAGAATATTCGAGATTCTTGAGCATATCCGAAAATTCCGAAATTGTCATAATTTCAGATTAATAATATATCATTACCTCCATATGTCCTTGTGCCAAAAAGCTTATAAAAACACTTGACAGGCAAACACAAGTAATAGCCAAAATAGCTACACTAGTTTTTGCAAACATTGATGCTCCTATTAAACATACTAATAAATTGGCAGTGTTTAACACGGAACAGTATAAAAATCGCCACCATCTGCCATCTGGAATAAGAGCGTTCTTGCCAGACAAGTAGCCAGATGGCCCAAAGTTTTCTATCAGTCCTTCAGCGCATCCAGAGATACAAAGTGCACTTGATACAATGTTAGCCATAAAAAATAGTGTACCAATAGAGCCACCGAATTCTGGCCCAAGGGTACGACTAATCATAACTGTATAATATTTAATAAGGAAAAGTTGTAGTCTTATGAAATCTTAGTATAAACTTTATTTGAAGTGTATAAAAAGAAATACAATTAGTATTATTTAATCGAGCATAATGGTAATTGGAGAACATAATTAAAAACAGCAGATAGAAGCAGATGGAAGTGTGCTAATTGTAGTACACCGTTGACTGATAACTTATCTTCAAACAACGTATGATAAATTTTCTTAATCGCTTACCAATTGATAAAGATAATAACGATATTTAAGAACAGAATAAGAATCATGCATCAAGGATACAATATGCACCTCCTCCTTCGACTGCTCCATTCGTTGAGATTGCACACACAGATGCCACAGTGAACAATAAAATTCCATAAGCAATCACAAATTGAGTCAACGTTACCAGTAATCCTGCATTGCCCACTATATATCCTGAAATATCAAATTTACATTATAACATAGGAGCAATATTAAAATATTTTTATTAAGGGAGTAGACTCGTTTTTCCAGGATTGCAAAAATGGGGTTTTTCAGTAGTCAAAAACGCTAGATAAAAGATTGATCTAGGCCGTTATCGCCCTCAAAAATCCTATTTTCATAGCTACATGCTGCCGAATAATGCAAATTACATCTCATAAACGTAAAAATAGGACTTTCGAGGGCGATCTCGGCCTAGATTGATCTTTTATCTAGCGCTTTTGACTACTACAAAATCCCATCTTTGTATTATCAAAAAATGAGAACGCACATCTCATACCCTTGCAATTCTGGAAACGAGTCTATCACCTTAATAACCTGTTCGGCTATATTATTATATAGTAAAAGGTACCCATTCGTATAAAAATTAAGGCGCTGAACATGGATAATGTGACAGGACTGAACACACCGGCGAATGTTCCCAAGGTACGACCGCTGTCTGCACCCAAACTACCAAATTCAACATATCCATCTCCTTCGGTATGCTGAACTCTTCCAATTCTAAAGAAATTGCTCAATCTATAAAGGACACTTCTTCCATGGATTAACGGAGCTTTTTCGCCTCCAATTTTAACGTGTGTTGATGTAGATTCATTGTTCGTTGACCCTATTTCTGAGGCTATCATTTTCCTGCTTCCTAGAAATATATGTTACTTTGAAAAAAAATACATTAACATATAATATCAGCTGATAACTGTTACTCAATAGCACGAAACTGCATCGTTCAATATGATTCATGTATTAATTGTGTTCTTATAACTGAACAATGAACAATGTATAGATTGCATACAAAAACATAAGTCCCGTAAGTATATAGTAACAATTAGGATATAACGAATATCTCTTTTCCAATTAAGAAGAATGTATATTGATAAGCGGTAAATTTACATACTTACGGTCTTTTTATTTACATAACACAACACAAAACTATCAGTACCACGTAGGTATGTAATTAAATCACAAGCATGATGTCACCTATCGAAGTGTCAAACAACCACTGACTGTGCAACGTAACTATTCGAGGTTATCAAACTCAGGGCAGAAAATACTTATCGCAATTTATAATTGCATGAGAACACTTTATGAGCATTCTTTTTGTTACGAGAATAGAAATTAAATTGCTTGTAGAATCTTTTTATATTTAGTAAATTAAATGAAACATATCGAGTAATATTGTTGAATTTTGCTCTGAATCATATATATCTCTTTCGAAGTACAATATGTATTTATATCGTCCATCGAACCTAAAATGTATTTAAATAGTGTTGATGATTTAATAATAACACAGTAATCTGTTCATCGTATGATAACCAGCGTAAACATTTAAGAAAATATATACGCTGAACACCAAAATGGTTATTTATGTAAGAAAGTTAATATCGCCGGTTTCACGATCCGTTAAAAGAAACTTTACATTAACTCGTGGAATGGGCACACAGTTGAAAGTCAATTCTGTAAAATCATTACTTTATAAGGAGTATGGGGAGCCTGCAGAAGTTTTACAGATAACAACACAAACTATTAACCACCCAGAAAGTAATCAGGTAATTTGTCTTTGGCTAATCGGTAAAACGATTAAATAAGAATTTGCTCCCTTAGAATTGTTTGTTATAAAAAATTGTTCGTCCAAAAGGTTTCTGTGAAATGGTTATTAGCACCTGTTAATCCAGCAGACATTAATACTATACAAGGTAAATATCCGAGCAAACCAGCTTTACCAGCTACTCCAGGAAATGAAGGAGTCGGCGAAGTAATAGCTGTTGGATCTACTGTTAAAAATTTATCTGTCGGCGACAAAATTATTCCAAACGGTGCAAATCTAGGAACATGGAGAACACACGCAACTTATAATTCTGAAGATGTCATGAAAGTATAAAGCAATTTTAAGTTTAACGTTTAAACATATAAGTAGATTAACGTTCTAACTGTTATAAAACTGGCATCGAGATATCACGCTTTTTGGTGAACTATCTTATATGTATACACATGCTATGTATTGTGTATGAGCGATTATCAATATCTTTATAGAATATCTACTTGCCAGTGATGACTACTTCAAATTATAGTAGCAGCTCTAGTTGATTAATTATATGAATGTATATGTAATTGATTAGTAAAGGTTCTAACTGTTATAAAACCCTCAGATTCCAAGCGATGTCGGAGCAATAGAAGCCAGTATGTTAAATGTAAATCCATCCACAGCGTATAGAATGTTAAAAGACTTTGTAGCATTGAAACCGGGAGATACTGTCATTCAAAACGGTGGAAATTCTGCGGTGGGGCAAATGGTTATACAATTATGTAAAATATGGAATTACAAGTCTGTCAGTGTCATCAGGGACAGGCCAAATTTACAAGAATTAAAGGCAAGAAAGAAAGACAACACATTTCATATATCAACATGTCCATGTTAATATGATTCTCATTATAAAATTTATTCCTGTAGGATTATTTAATTAATTTGGGTGCAGATGAAATATTGACTGAAACTGATATAAGGAAAACTCAAATTTTTAAAGACAAGAAGTTACCATCTCCAAAATTGGCTCTGAATTGTATATGTGGACAAAATGCATTAGATTGTTTGAGGCATTTAGCACCAGGAGGTATTATGGTAACTTATGGTGGCATGTCCAGGGAACCTTTAACAGTTCCAACTTCTGCACTTATTTTTAAGGTATTCTGAGTCTTCTAACTTCTAAAGTCTTCTACAGCCTTATTAGTGCAATGCGAGTTTTAAGAGTACCTGATTAATAATTCCACAATACGTACAGGATATAACTTTGAAAGGATTCTGGATGACAGCATGGACAAAAGCGAATAAAGATTCCAGCAAACGTTCAGCTATGTTTAATGAATTAGGGAAATTATTCCAAGAGAAGAAGCTCAAAGCTCCACCACATAAGCTAGTCCCATTATCTCAGTTCCAAGAAGCTGTTGTAAATGCGCTCAACATTGATGGTCGAACTGGTATAAAGTATATTTTGGATATGACCAAACCTTAAAGTTAAAATTTTTTTAGAAAATAAGAATTTTCTAAACTTTCAACAAAACGAATGCATTTTCGAAATAATTAAAACTTAAAATATGCTGCGAATAATATCGGTTTATTGTGTTAGTAAAATTAATGGCTCATAATTTTTAATATGAAACATTGTTATGTAGTTTTTGATTAAGATTTTGTGCAGCGTATGAAAAACTTAACATAAAATACCACGTTTCTTGTGTATTATACATACTGAGGTACTTTATTGTTAAATGGAGAAGTATTTATTTGTACAGAAAGATTGTTGTATACAATTATAGACAAAAATGTGCAAAAGAATTTGGTGTTTTTATTGTGTAACTTAAAATTATATATCACATGAAATTAGTTTGTTTTTTCCAACATGTCCAATATCAACATTTGACTTTCCATGTCATTCAGTTTGTCTTCAGAAAAATCAGCACGTATATTATCAAGTTTCGCTTTATAATCTTCGTTAAACACTGTTTTCTCACTTTTTATATCGATTGTCTCGCTTGAATTCGCGTCTTTCGAGTTAGAACTATCTTTTTCCGTATTTCCATTATCATAATCATTGTTTGAGAGTAAATTTAAAGTAAAAGGTCTTGTATACGAAGCTTCTTCAGTACCCAATTGAATAGCCAACATACCAAGCTCTGCTTTGGCACCACAATTTTGCATATGATCTTCATTTTCTCCTTTCTTCGCTAGCTTCGATATTTCATTAGTCATTGCATACCTATATGATACTTGTTGAATATATGTATTTGTTTTAATAACGACGGAATGTTTCTGATTCTTTACTTACATATTTTTACCCAGAAAAGTACCACGTTCACCGTAAAGATTAAAAGAACCACCGCAGGGGTTTTTGCGATGCATTTCGCGCACCTTCATTTCGGAAAACGTACTTTTGTTTTCTTCATATTTCTCGTCATATTTTTGGATCGTTGTCGTTACGTTAAAACTACCGTCTTCATTTTGCAATCCAAACCTGAGAAGAAGAGACACCCTTACGCAATACGAGTCTAATTCTTGTAAACAATCATGTCTGATATTCCAGATTTCAGCGCAAGTTAAATCCTCGTATATCTACGTAACAAATAATGGTCTATTTATACAAACTTGGTGCTAACGAGTTAATTAATGGAAACACAATCCTCTTACATCGATGATCATTTGGTGCAGCATTCCAAGGCATCTTTGTGCAGTTGGATGGCTGACCATCTCGCGCATTGCATCTGTGTGATTTAATGTTAACAGAATAACTTCTTTAGGACCAGTGGCTGCAGTTAATTGATATTTCACCATCATGGTCATGAGGTCAAATAGTTTATCCATGCTACTTGCATCGAGCTTTACAATAGATGATAATACAACAGCTTCTAAAGTTGATCTCAGGGCAGTCATCCCAATCATAGATTCTTCCTCAAATATAGAAGTTAATATTTTAGGGCTAAACAAAGCAGTGGTTACACCTTCTAGCACTAAAAACAATAAACAGTAATTTCATTAATTTGAAAAGTTATTTCCTATAGATAAAACGTAGATTTAGTTGAAAGGAACAATAAACTTGCCATATACAGATTTATCAACACTGATCTTTTGTGCTCTCAATCTCTGTTGTAAAACATACAACATTTCACCACCCATATTTAAGTAAAGAATTGGTGTTACGTAGTTATACATTTTTGCACGAATTTTTTCTTAATGTTCACTATTACCAGGAACTAAGTGTTTTAACACTTTGAACGTTCGATACACGTAACAATTACTCTATCCATTTGGTTGTCCTGACAACAGTAGTGTACATAAAATTAATTGACGCGGTATATTTAGAGACTGCGCGATATTTCATACCTTATACCGGCCGACAATTGTCCTTACGTCCGTATACATATGAACGCTAAATTTTTTAATGTGACTTTGCCTTTCATATTGAACAATAATACTGAGAATTTGTTATCTATATTATATGTTGAAATAATTAATACGGAATTATTTTTTTTAAATTAATTTATTTCTTAAAACACATTAATGCCTTTAATTGCAGCAAGTTATTATAATTGTATACATTAAGTATAGTAAAAATTTTCAACTTATAACAATTAATAATTTAATAGTCTCAACACATATAATATTTAGCGAATTATAAAATTTTAAATAACAGTTTTTAATCACGTTATAGACAACCTTATAATCAACAGTCTACATAAATTATTCGAAGCTATTATGAAAGACGTTTTTACAATTGTTGCTTTTACTTTATTAACTGCATAAAAATTTGTTCTTGAGTAAAAAAAAATTGGTTATTATCCGCGCTATAATATGCAATCAGGTATTAAACAATTAATGTAATAGTTGCCAACAATAACATTACTCAGTTACAAAATAATACAATTGGACGGTTATATGTAACAAAAGATGTATTCCGCATTTTTATAAAATATCTTAAGTCTACGATGAAAATTGGCTCAGTTAAGTGGAACGGTTTAGATCCTAGAAATAATTTAGTAGCCTTTTTCCTTTAGTTTCTGTTGTCAGCTGTTATTTACTGATGCACGAAAATTCTAAACCAAATATGCCACGCATATTTTTCAGTCTAATATTAATCTATAATACACTCTATTGCACAGGTATATCGTTCTTTCATTTTGTTATCTCGTTTCTTGTTACCCCGCATTTCATATCATTTAAAGTACTATTTTAGAGTACTATGAAATAAACGCTGATGACTCCATTACACTGTTTAGAGTAAACTAATTCCATGACAAAAGTGAAAGCAAGCAAGTGTTTCAAAGAAATTAACACGCAAGCTTTTAGAGTCATAAATACTTTTTGAGTATATATATACTCAATATATAAATAAATATATATATATACATATATATAAATATTAATATATATAATATATATATACAAGTGTAAAAATAACAATGTGTCAAAAATCAAACACGGTATGTAATGATGTTCAATAATTCCCTGAAAAATCTTAGAAACGCTATTAAAGAATTTTCAAGTATTCTGTACACATAATAATCTACTATATAAATTATTGCATATTACAAATGTCATGTCCTAACAAATTCAAACTTAAGATTAATATCATACTTAAATAAAAATCATCCAGTATTTTAAAAAAACCCATGTAATTCGGCATGAAATTAATTTGATTGTATGCCTTCTTACAGGATGGGAGATCTAAATGGAAAGTTTAAGTGTTTCCGTTATTTATGGTCGTAGGAGAACACTTCTACAAAAAGCTTCAGCTATATTTTTATACAAAATAATTACATTAAAGATGAAAAAAATTCATCTCACTATTTCATTTAAAAAATGAGATCAATAACAAAATTTCCTATTGTTACATTCGTCTCTTAAAACAATAGAACTTTTTATACGGCCTCGTATAACAATGATTTTCTGATGTTTCCATTTAAATGCTCCACACTGTATACAAAATATAATTTAAATAATATGTTACCTTACGATCTGCAAAAAAATATCAAGTACACGTATGCATCAGTTCTATTATCCTTGAAATAAATTAATATTGAAAAATTACTTGAATTGCAATCTCAGTCGCGTGGATGCGAATAATATACATTCCATTGAAATTAATGCGTTTCAACGCATTCGATTATTAACGTAATAAATCCGATATTTACTTAAAGAATGCAATATTAATCTCTTTTGATTTTTATACCGTTTACTTGAAATAGATAAACATGTCACCTTATTCTGAGAATACTTATGTCTTTTATAATACACAGGGGTAATTAATTGTTTTCACTCCTTGTAGAAATATCACAATCGATTTTCATTATGTATGTATGTATATATATACGTATATGTATATATATATATATATATATAATCTATATATATCTTTCCTCCTAAGAAACTCGCCAGTCATGTCACTTCGTTTGAGTAATATAATGATTGAGAATCAATAATATTTCGAAATTTCTTGAAACACGTCTCTAAAAGAATCTCTTCTTTTCAAGAAAGTATATCATCGTAATATACAATTTATAGTGATCTGTAAGTACCCGGAAATGTGTACCTGACATTTTCGGGTTCTCGTACACCTCTAACAATTTAACTTATAAGTTATATGTCCAAGTACCTTTTGCCGATTGAATATATCGAAGAGGGACAATCGTGTTTCTAACGTCGGGGCTTTTCGACCTTCTCACACAATCTTGACTTAAAACCCTGCATCCCGGGCTCAGAGTTAAACCGGTGTAACCACCTCGGGGGATGCTGTCACTGCTTGCCACTCTTCTAACATCGTTCGTTTTCCTTTCTTCATAATTACCGACTACTGACATCAAGTTATCCGGTACCGAGTCCCTAAGTTTATACGCGCATTGGTTGTTTCCGAAGTACCTCGGGCTTGGGTCTATGGATACATTTTTTGGACTTCGCGGTGAGCAGGCTTCCACGCATCCATTCCGACGGGTCTGACGTTTCTCGGTTGCATCATCGATCGAATGTCTGTCGCACGTGTGATGATTCAGATTACAATTTGTATCGTTCTCAACGCATGGACAAGGAATTATCGTAGAGTCGAGAGAATCGGAGAATTCCGGACTTGGGATTGAAGATACGCTGCCCATCTGAGAGAAGACCACCGTCCCCTGAGCATTTTGGGGACGGTGTCAGAAACATCATTCTTCCAATTCGTCCATTCGATTCCTAACGGCCATTTCTACCACTTCCAAGCTCGGGTAATCGAGCTCTTTAACCAAGCAAAGCACTGCTGATAGTATATTCGAGTTCTAAAATGAAAACATATAAAAACAGTAAATGTTACCTGTGCATCATTACATGAAATTTAACCCCTTGCCCTACGATTTATTTTACGATTAGACTCTGTTCTGAATCTTCATCACGAATCTGACACGATATTGTAGGGCAAGGGGTTAACTCGCTGGGTAAAAACTGTGAGAGCTTACCCTTGTAACAGGCCTCCTGTGATAATGGAATTGAGACCTACATTTTTCTTTGTCAGAGTGTCTCACCCATCCAGGCGTTTGGTTTGCATCTTCCTGTAATTTCATTTCATTATTTTTTTCTATGTAAAGAAAACATTTGACTTGTTTGCACTCGATCTCTTCTAAAATAATTTGCTATTTCAATTCTAACCCTTTCAACGTTTTGATGGGCCGTCCTTCTAGGCTGAAGAGATTGCTGATGATCTTCAAATTCTGTATTAATCCTCTGCTCGTGGTGTTCCTCGTACTCCGATTTTTGTCTGTTGTCGTATTCGTAATTATTTCTATCTGAACGCCTATCATCCATTGGTTCGTTCGAGGAGTATTGCGTACGTGGAGACGTTGGCGCATATGTCCTTTGAGGAGTTTCATTATTACTATATTCTGTATAAGTACGTCTTTCATCATATTCACCGTTATGTCTTGAAACCGCTGGTCGTTCATCGTATTCCTAAAAATCGTAAGACAATGCAGTTTCTCTATGCTGATTTGAAACCAATCGTTATATCTACTCTTATTAATTGTTACAAGACAAAGCAAAGGTTGTAAAATTAACTGTAACTTGTGATGGGTGATTAACTTTGCCTTCGCAACCTATTCAAATTTTAATGGCAACACAATATTGCTATGTAATATACACATGATAAATTCACCAGAAGCGAAATACACCTAGTTCTATCAAAAACTGGTAATGAGATATCATGCTTTTTGGTGAACTATCTTATATGTATACACATTCTATGTATTGTGTATGAGCGATTATCAATATCTTTATAGAATATCTACTTGCCAGTGATGACTACTTCAAATTATAGTAGCAGCTCTAGTTGATTAATTATATGAATATGAATGTAATTGATGAATGCAAGAACTATCAAGGTAACACTATAAACGAACTATTATGCTGCGAAAATAATTTTTGCAATTCTGTAAAATATACCTTCATTACTTCAACAGTGTTAGTGGTCACACTTTCACTGACGTTGCGTGACTCTGTATTACATACAGTGTCATCTTTGTTCTGATTCTTTGACTGTCCATTCTGTAGCTGTTAGTGTATGAATACAGATAAAGGGAGCAATGATGTAATCAAGCTCATTTATTAAATATTAAAATAGTTAATTATTCTGCTCAGCGAATACTAAATGAGAAAGTTAGTATCATTCTAAATCTAATATAAATGCAGAAGCAAGTAATTGAAAATCTAAATACATCGATAATAATCGGATTCCTTGTATTTTTAAATGGAAGAACATATTAATAGAACAATTCTCATGCAAAGTATATATGTACGTATACATAATAATCAGTTTACTCACTTCGTATGTGTATTGATTATTTTGTGAATAGCGATGAGATGGTGATGCGTTATAGTTTGCATTCCTACGATCTGAATCATGATATTCTTCTTGATTATGCTGTGTTTCTTCAAAGCTTCTCTGTAAACAAGCATCGTGCTAAGGAAATATCCTTATATAACAGATCATGTATATTACTGTAAACATGTTTATGAGAATAAACAAAAGAAATCCTTCTAACAGTTTCGAAAAATTATTATAAACGAAAATTAACAAAAGCAGATGAAAGTTTAAATATTGTATTACCTGATCACTTGACGAACTATATCTTCGATGTCTTATCACTTCTGTTTCTTCAATATATTCAGTGACAATATCCTAATTGTGTAAATGTTATTGAAACGTTAGGATGTTTGTTAAAAGGCATATTAACACAATAACATATTTTAATAAACTTATTTTAGTAACATTAAATAAAATCCCAGCTGTATTAATAAAAACTGAAAAGGTTAAATCTAGGAGCAACTTAAGTGAAAACAAACATTTTCCTAGTGTAATACATAGTTACAATTCAGCATTAGCACGCATCCAAATCTTAAGGAGCATGGTGTATTTGTATAGTGAACTCCTTAGGTTTAATCTCTTTGTTTTTATGAATAACAGCAAGTGATGATGAATGTTTTAAATAAAAAAAACTTTTCATGATAAAAATAACCGAACACATTCTATAAAAATTTATTACAAAATATTGTCCGATGAATCACCTTACCTCTGGACTAACTACTTCTGATTGAGGTGGAGATGCGTCAATATCAAGGGGATGAACTAGAATATGACCACGGGTTACAGCTATTTGCACTTCTTCTGCCGAAACTACTTTATCGTCAAGCTTTTGTAAATTTGGCAAAGCTCTAAGTACTGCTAACCGATACCTAATCAAAATAATTAATTAAATATTTTATTTGTATTTTATTGTAGTAATTATTAGCGTAGGGTACAAAGCACATTACCCATCTTTGTCAGCACAAGGATTTTCACCAAGCCATAAATTTCGTAGATTGGGTAGACCTTGGAGGTAACATACTTCATTCAAGTCTTTGATGTTATTCTTCCTTACAAACAAATCTTGGAGGTTTAGGCAATATTGGAAATCAGCGAGAGTATTAATATTGTTCACACTGAAAATAAATTAGAATAACATCAATATCAACAAACTAAATAATAAGAACAAATTATGTACGTCCAAATATAAGTTCATTACTATTTGAAAAATTACAGTTTACAAAGTTACGTGCAGACACATACTCCGATTCAATTAGAATGTGATTAACTTTCAAGACAAAATTATCATATAAAATCAGAGAAAATATTTTCATTTGTCAGCAATTGAAATGAAAACGTTTTGTGTTGTTATAAAAGGAAATTGAATTCTTTTCCTTCAGTCACTAGGAAATATATTACAATGAATTCAAAACGCGTGGGTAGAACAACTTCTTCATATGTAGGTTGTACTTATGATCTTCATTTTTTCACAAACCTCTCCATAGTAGGAGAGCATTAGAGTTTCTGTGATACAAACAGATTTGAGAGACTTAATCATTGCTATAAATAATTTGATTTTCATAGTAGCATTCTGTTGTAAACAAGGATTGCAATAGAATTTCTGTTGAAGAAATTGTAAGAATGCATAATAAAATCCAGTATAACAGATTTTTGATCATTCAATTTTTTACTTTAATTTATTTACCTTAAGGACAGCACTTCCACATTTTTCATTTTCCGTAAAATACTCACATCAGTTAGTTCGGTACCCCTAGAATAACAAGAAGTTCAAATAGAATTGTGATACACATACATTATTCATTTTGTAATAATCGTATCATGATAAATATTGTGGATTGTTTAGGAGAGAAAAATGATTTTTCATAAAAAATAATAACTAAGTGAAGAAACGTCAAAATTTCTATCATTTAAATATACAAATGTCGAATGACATGGTTTGCAAAATAATTGTTAATAAGATAATAGAACGAATCTATGAATACTTTAAGAGTAGACAATTGCTTCTTCAGTAAGAATATACCAAAAAAGAACTGTAAATCGCATAGCTGCATCTATTACAAAAAATACTGCGAACATTGAACTTGTCAGTTTAATACTCTTCTCCGTATAAATCGGCTAATCGTTGGAGAAAGTCGAACAATTTGTTTGAGAACTGTAACATCTTTTCAAATACGTACCAACAATTAAGTTTCTTTACAGCAGAGAAATCGGACACTCGTGTCCGAGCCACGACCATCTCCTCCGTTAATTTGACCATAATGAAATTTGTGATTTATGTGAAAATAACAGAAACAAAGTAAAATGGTGAGGCCCTGCGACTGTTGAAAATAATTACAAGAAAATCTCTTCTCAGACCATCACAATAAATTTTTCGTCTGCAATTTAAAGACGCAACTAAAACCCATCGCCATGATGGTTTGTCGTCGACTAATTGAAAAATATGGTACGATTGGTACGAAGCTTTCACAAGTACGCTGAATCGTCTGTGAAACAGTGACGTAACTATGACGGACCTGCTGTAGGGAAACAAATTTAATTTGAATTACTGGATTAAACTAAAATACACTATTTGCAATCAATTTCTATAAATATAAAGTTAAATATATTTCTAGAAATACTATAAAGACAATTTTCGTTGTCAAAAAGTCATTATCGTGAAAATAGAAAAAAAATATTATAATAATTTTTTATATTTGAAAAATATAACTATATACAACATTTTGTTAATTTTATCTTTCATTGATTTATATTTAAAAAACGTAAAGTTTCTAAAATATATATATTTTATGTATATATATCTTTGATATGATTATTTGGTCCCCTCAGGGTTTCAAATCCGTTTACCAATCTCTCCCTTCTTTCCACTCTCCCTATCGCCTAATTTCAGCCTATTTCAGCCTAATTTTCAGCGGGACCTACTGTTTATTACGGTGGGATCCGAACCACCTTTATGTATATATATACATATATGTCTTATAAATATATGTATGTCTTATAGAACATATATATATATACACGACATATCTAAATATAATTGCTTTAATTATTTCAAACAAGAGAAAATTTAAGGGGTGTTTGTTCAGGATAAAAAATATAAAAGGAAAATTATGAATAAAAAAATTTGCGATTTCAGCTTCGTCTTTAAGTTATTAATCATTTCAATATTTTTCTGATCCCCGCCAATAGTAACGCGCATAACTCAAATCAAGTGATAGATCGTGCGTCGCTATTAGTCAATTTTGATTGCTAATCATTTAAAAACAAAGCGATTTACAGAATTAGTGTACAAGAATTATAATGTAGAAAACATCAGTATATTTCATTTTGTTGCCTTATAATGTATGTATTTTTTACAAATCTATTTACAATTACATATTTCACTGCTATGAGTCAGTCTCAACATCTTGTAGTTTATATGTGTGATGATTCGAAATCAGAAATTTTCTGACATTACTGTACTTCAGACTACACAATGCTATAATGAAATTATAGTGGAAAATCTCATATATATAATAGTATTATTTGTAATACTATCATAGTTATACTTAATTATCAAGGGAAGCACCATAATCCAACATCGTTATATCTAAATTCAGTATCATCATCACATAATCTTTGTCCTGTACTTGTAGCAAGTATGGCTAATCTTTTATTTAAACTTACACCATTCATACAATCACTATATAAAATCATGCTACGTGTATAATTAAGATTTGTATAACTCGTATTTTCAAGTAAATCCCATATGGTATAGTTTCCATCTGTACCACCTAAATAGTATAAATATTATCATTAGTAAATAATAACTAGACTCTATGCAAAGTAAAATCTTTATGCAAAGTAAAACGTATTTGCATTGTTTGCAAGACACAGATAGTGGCAAATAAAAAAATTGTTCATCTTTTAATTATCTCATTTTAACTGAAACTAATACACTGATCTCTTTAAATCTTTTTAATATCCAGTCTAATAATAAGAATTTGTAATACAATTATTCGATCACATACCTGAAATTATTTGTTTGCCATCAGGCGTAATATCGAACTGTATTCTCTGATTTGTATCAGATTGACGTCCTTGAAGAGAGTAAAGTACAGTACCAGGATTACGAAGATCCCAACATAAAAATTCATTACTACGTCTAACAGCTGAAAATAATTTTGTACCGCAGGGACTAAATTCAATTTGTGTTACACCATTTCCAGTTTTAAACGAACATAATGGTCCGTTTTTATATAAACCTAAAATTGAAACAATTAAACAGAAATAATATGCTACAATGTATTGATTATATAGTATTAGAGTGTTCCAATTTATTTGTAGTACCCACCAATGCATTTAGCATATGTACCAAAAGCAACTAGTCCAGGCATGATTGGATTCTCTCTAATACAGGAAACTAATCCGCTAACATTTGGAAATTCTTTCTTAAACTGAATAGTACTTATTTGACGACCTGGACGTTCTACATCAAAAAGTCTCATAGCATTTTTAAAACCAGCCCATACTTCTTTTGCAGAATCAATAAACTGGACACTAATTGATGCTTCTACTTCGTCAACTCTGGCATAATAAAACAATACATATTACAATATATCCTTCTAAATTATCCTTTTAAATAGAGATTAAAATCATTCATAGTACTAACTGATTGTAAGCCCTATAAGTTGCTCGTAATTCACCATTGAAAGCATCCCATAAATGTATCGGGCTTTCTCTGCTAGTACTTAAGAAACAACATGTCGCAGGATCCCAAGAGTTCATATAAGGATACCAACAAGTATCATATATAAGGCCTCCTTCTTTTATAGTTAATATTGCTGTGATTTCGATAGGTGTTATCTCTGTTCTACTCTTATATATATCATTATATAGTTTATGAGGTATTTCATATATTCTGTTTCTAAAATCCTCCGAGGATACTAGTAAACATGTTCCGTCAGGTGACCACTGACAACCTTTTGTAAAATTTTCACATGATTTAGTTGGTTCATAGTCTTTGGTGGCTTTGCATAACTGCTGCGGTACGTTATTCCAATTATAACAAAGACTATAAATATTTCCACCTTGTGACACTTCTTTTTCTTCTATATTGCTGTCTTCAACATTTTCTAAATTTTCATTAGTGGATTTTTCTTGTAATTCTTCAACGTTATTTTCTTCTATTAACGTTTCATTTAATGTTTCATTTATTTCTAAATTTTGCACCTCTATTGTATTTATTTCCTTTTGTGTTGGTTCCTCCGGCATCAATGAATTTGACTACAATACAAATAATGAATTAAAATATATTATACCGCAATAAACGTTAAATCATTTCTTCTCTGGTGAAATGAAAACATTCATTTTGTAAGTGTTAATTAATATATTCAAACACTTACTACAGGTGGATCAAGGGTTTTAGCCACATTTTCTGTTGCTTGAAAATTTTCCATAATTATCCTACGATAATGACTTCTATTAATTATTATAAACATGTGAGTTGCTTGGAAAGCTATTATTCCTCCGGTTTATTGATATTTCAACACATTCTTCGGTTAATATATTAACTTTTAAGATGGTTACAATTTACAATCGCAATACTGCTAAGATGTAATAGGTTAGATTGACAAATACATAAAAAATCAATATACATCAAGATTAAATTGTTATATTATTTTCACTATTCTGAAATGTTACGCATTTTTTGAAATTTATTATAAAATACAATATGTACATTGTTTATTGTTATTTTATTTTTGTGTTGTTAGATTGGTACCAAGCTTTTATTATTCTCAGTATTGGCCATCGTGTATTACATTTAAATTTCAAACAGCAAGCTGTTTTCTACTTAATTTTCAAATACAATTAATTAAATAGATAGGCTACAGTGGTTCCAATTCGCAGTATTTGAGTTATTGTTATGGAAGAAGCGGTTTTTGTTAATACTTTTTGTAGATGTAGATAATTTCATCAAATATGTACATTTCTGCTTCTACATTGACAATACAAATAAGAGACCTTGTACCGTCTTTGGACTGACCTCTCATTTGAAACCATGGATTTACCTACCTTTCTACCTACCTACCTAAGCTACCCAGCGGATTTAGGATACAATAGTCTGCAGCATCATCTGCACCTGGTGGTCCTTGTTGGGGGCAGGTACTGCTGGCTAGGTCGCTTTCCTTCCGGGCGAAGGAAAATTCCTTTATCTTCCTTTCCTTTATCTCTGGAAAATACATTTGCAACGACTGGTTTTAACTTTCTCTCGAAAAAGAGCAAGCGAGATTCGAACTCGGGTGCTCAACCTTAGGGCTGGGGAAGTCCTAACATTTATGTTCTATTCGTAGCACATATAATTGCAGAATACTCTTGCAACAATTTTAATACTAAGTACATGTGTATATACATGTGTGCTGTACGTTTATAACATTGTGCAATTATTCTTTATTCTATATTTTGTTAAAGAAAGTTGGCATGATCATTAATCTTAATATTAGCCAATAAATATGTTCCTTATAGATTTTCCTGTTACTTAAAAATTAATATGTATGTAAATAAATTGATATTTGTCGTGAACCTATTTTTATAATTTTATGTAGTTGTATTTTTCATGATAGCAGTAGCAATATTGCCTTTTTTACTGTTTCTTTCTATTTAAAAAATTAAATTTTATTACACGATACCAGAGAGGAAGTATTATATGTCAACCTTAAATAATTTAAGAAATTTTTACACTAATTTAAAATAGCAGAAAACGTCTTTTGAACAGAACAGTAGTAGACGGTCGAAGTTTAACAGCTTTTCACGGGTGCATTTTGTGCCATTTGGTTCGGCAAACTTTCCTGGTACCTGCCCCCACTACTTCTAGAATTACTATGCACTGTGCCCTTTTTCTTTGTACTCTAAGCTGCGAGTAGGTAACCAACGATTTGACAGACCTTCGGTTAAAACCCGAAACTCTGTTTCGCAGAATTTCTAAGCCGCCTAAGGGAAAGACTATACTCTTTATGCATTTTTAAAATGTGATTTCAAGCGGAACTGGAACGACACTTTTCAATTGAGAAACATTTTTAAGTAATATCCTGTGCATAATCACAACGATGTAACTACCCATCATTCTATTAAAATTATTTTTCAAAAATACTAAAGATACATTCGATATTTCTAAAAATTAACTTTACTTCAACAGTAAAATTATTACACTATGACAACATTATATTTGATTTTATTTTACACGATGTAATCTGTATCTTTCGGATATAATATTATTCCTGTATCTTGATGGTGCATAGAAATACAAATAATTAACTTTGCAATTCCATTTTTTAAAACAAGTAGATGCAATTTAAAGTACTGGACAGATTAAAATTATTTAGCAACATTAATGATTCGGTTTTAGCTTGTTAACATTATTAAACGAAGAAAGGAATTTTTACTTGGCTCCTCTTACTTTTAACTGAGGCAAACAATGTTTATTTTGCATAAAACCTCGCAGTTCAATTATATGCATCGTTAGTAACTATTGAAACGGACTGTAGAACATACAGTGTTTGTTCATGAGTGAAAAATGTGTTAAATTGACACGAAGAACGGATGAGGGTTGAAAAATTTACTAACATAAGTAACTATAATACAAACTGTGATCGCATTTTGTACAACGAATAAAAATTTCATCTGTGGATAGTGGAATGCAGGAAGAACCGTGAAAATCATGGTGAAACGCCGAGTTTCACGTTTTCCACAGCCTCGTGGTTATGGTTTCGTGTCCTGAGGGCGCACGCGCGCTTTGTATGGCGTCTGAGGAATATATGTATAGGTAGCGAATAGGGAGGAAAATCGAGAAGAATGGTTGGGACGTCGCTGAACGACACCCCTGCACAGTGATCTATTTTAGTGACGTGAGTGCTTCCAAGGTCATCGCAGGAGCAAACTACCACGACGCCACCACCCCAACGCCTACGCATGGTGTGTGGGTGTAGAAGGACATACTGGTTAATTCAAAAATGATGTCACGGGATTCACAAATCCCATTATTTCACATCAAATTTTCCCAAGCAGTATTCATTAGTTTGCTCCATAGAAAATGCTCGATTTTTAACAGGAAACAAACATTTCCTCTAAATACAAACTTGAGCAAAAGCCATAATAATCTACATACCAATTTCCCGATTATGGTAGAAATTAAGATTTTTGGTTGTTCATGTTCTTTGATTACATCATTTACTATGTAGTAGTTAATCGATCATTATGAAATGAAAATTTCCGAACTCAATTGCAAGAAATTGGAGAAAAACAAACTTCTTCTTTTAATAGCGGTTTTACATGTCAAAAATGTTGTAACGATATTCTTGAAGTCCTTCTGTTCCAGATACTCTTTCTCTTGTTTTCAATGTAAGAAAAATTCGAATGGTTGCTTTATTATTATTATTATTAAAAGTAGAAACTTGAGATTTTCATAGAATGTTATTGGAGGATTACATTTTTTAGTCTCCTGTACATTTCAATTTTGCGCATCTGCGCGTGCGCACACATTCTGCAAACACGGATTATTCCCCGATTCTATCCGTTCCCCGATGTATCCGCCTACTTTTACGCCTACGCCTAAGTAACTGTGTAACGCCTACGCATCGTCCCACACCTTACGTTTTGCAAAAATTTCGGAAACGTGACGCAGTGCTGCAAATTAGTCCAGTTTCTCTCTTCATTTATTTCTACAGTAATCGCGCTGTGTTACCTGAAGTTACCTTTAACATTTAAGGATTCCCGGGGGCAAAATGCAAAATACCAAATCGTACTCAAAGGAACGCGACACTGAGGGGCAATCGAAGCAAAATGTAATGCAACTATTTAAATCAAGATATGACGCTTAATAAACGATTAAAATAGAGACTAGTTTAATTGCATTAAACCTTTCTGACAATATTGTAGAATATATACAATTAAACATTTATGATTTTTAAATGATTGATAGAACACGTTCCTTTTAATTTACAATTATTTTTGTGTTATAAAAATATTAGTAAATAAGAAGCTAATGTTGCAGTTTCTGCTTAATTATCACAGAAATGTTATATTTTTAAGACAGTATGTTTCGACAAATTTTTTTCATTACAAACAATTTTAGAACATTTCTTTCATACAGGATGATTCAGAAACGTAAAGGAATAACAATTTTAAACTTATGTCGATGTTTTACTATTCATTTAATCCTTCATCCTCATTTTGTTCTAATCCTTGGATTATACCAGCAACTATCATAACAAACTGCCATAACGAGTTGATATAAGCATTTACGGTGAGAAATAATAGAATGACGACTTTTGCCTAAAATAGATTCGCGCATTGTAGTTGATATGGTCTGTAAAACGTTCTATTGTCAAAGGGAAAAAACACGAGAAAGGTGCGACAAAGCTCGCGAGAAAGGGCAAGCAGGATGCTTTCGATCGTTAAAGCACTACAGCGCCCGGACACGTGATTCCCATACCCAAGCCTCTCATTCATAAACTCGTGCCGCGTTAATTCTTCATACGTCAATTGATGTTTCTGGCACTAGTCTCGCTTTCTCATCGAAATCAGTCAATGACTCCGCTAATGAAGCGCAGGTCACAAAAATACACGATTTCACACAAGAAACATATTCAGAACACATAAAATACCCATTTCAATAAAATTATGTTAACGAAGAATCTTTCATAGAATAATAACTAACAAATACTTCATCGTGTCACCTGGGACACTGCAGGGAGCTAACAAAACACTTAAAACCATCTACCCCCACGGTAGACTTGCTTCTATTTTAGAAGGTCAAAGTTAAATTCAGCTACCCTAAAGTCTAGCTACCTCTCCGCTATAGGGTGTCTTATTTATCGAACCATTTATTGCGTGGGCATGTTAACGAACCTGATTAAAATGTTATAATACTAGAAAACGCGTAGAAAAAAAAATGTGCAGAAGGTCAAATAGATTCATTGTGCCTAAACGTCAGATTTGATGGACAATTGTGCCAGCAATGGGGTCCAGCACGTGACAACTGTCTACGATGCCATCGCACCTGTTCCTCGAAAGACGTGGAACCTGATTTGGCTGATCAACCCTACCTTGGTTGAAGGTCATCGTTGCTGGGATATAAATAAAAGTGGAGTGGCTGTATGACTGTGACAGTGTGGCTGGACTCGCATTGAGCGGTGGGCTCCATTCATGATTTCGCGGCGCAAGCGCCCTTTCATGTTCTCAGATAGAAAATTGTTCCTGGGTTGACTATGTAGATACTGGCTACGTTGCTACATGCATACGATCACTCTCAAAGGTGCTGTGATCAAGCTCTCTACACCGGGGATGACAGAGGACCTCTAAGATTCATCTCGCAAGGTCCGAACGCACCGAGACTGTCTACCTACGCTGAAACGCATGTACGTATCCGCTTAACAGAAATTATTCATCGTGACAGTGACATATGTTGTAACAGTGGCTGTGATCGTGACAGACGCATTCCAACCGAATTTTTCGTTTCATTGAACATCCTCATGAACGTCCTCCTATGCCAGAATATCGCACACAGCTTTCTCTCCTGTATAATTCATTTGGTACATTCTCGTTAGGACCATTCTTCTTAGAAACGGCTAGAAAAGTGTACATTCGAATTTTCAGCTTTTAATACTACACCGGAATTTATTATAGTGTATACGTATACTGGATTCACACAGTTGTATTTATCTTTCTCATTTGAGATCGAAGTTAGGTGACTGTGTAGTAGCATTTTGAATTTGTTGATTCGGGAAAATGAAATTGATGGTCGTTGAAGATGGAAAATTGTTTTACCGTGTTTCTTCGTTGCAAAACGTTTTGATAAACTATTTGTTTCTCTGTTAATAAGTAGGATTGTTATTATCGCCGGTGGTCGCCGGGGAGAAATTATAGCAGTAGATTAATTATACCGAAATTTCACAGCATCTTTTATTTATTGTCCTTTTAATATATTCGAAAGTAGGTTTCATAAGTGTTTTCGTTGTTTCTAAACATTTATTTCATTTAATCGTCAAAGTTTGAACGATACAATGACGATTTTTTGAAAATAGACCCACCTCTAGCGCTATACACTCTTTATTTTTGATTTAATTTTGTTCTAAACAACTCTCTACAATTTTAAATGTTTTATTTAAAAGACAGGCTTTACAAAAAAGAGAGGGAAATAAAATTGTGTACCGTGTTTTTGATATTTATATTATTGAACAATTTTTTCTACTAATCGTATTGAAAACGACCCATGCATACGTGTATATTACTTATCTAGGTAAAAAGAAAATTAACATTGTAAAGTATAATGCCTATTTGAATCGGCAATTTTTGAAAACACCGAATCACACTCGTAGGGGCGCAAAGGACTGATAAACAATTTTGGAATTGTTACCATTGCTGACGTAGTTGTGTCGTAGGAATAGTAAATTCGTAGGAGGTGAAGAGGGCGGGTGGTTCAGAGAAATGTTAGTTCCTCGTGGGAGAGGGTAGTGCGGGGGTGTGAATCACCGATCCGAGTGAGGGGTAAGAACGCATTCTCCCGATTGGTCGACGGTTCGGCGAGCAGAAAAGTGGAGGGGAGGGGTGTAAGGCTCCCGTTTCAACGAGACAGTCGAGTCGAGTAGTCCAGCTCAAGAATTCAGTGCAGATCGGGAAGCTTGAGGGGATTGACGGTATTCCATTTTGGCGAGCACGTGTCTCAGGCCCAGGAAAATTTGGTGTTCGCCTAAGCACCTTATTAAACACTTCAAAAAGCACAACGCAAGATATTGTCGCCGTTTCCAAAAATCCTTATCGGAGCCTGTTCGAAGCGTGTATTTTTATAACGAAACTAATCACCATATTCCGAGGCTTGACTCATCGTTGCGAAGGTATGTATTTTTTCTTAAATTGTTTATAAGAAATGAGATTATCAAAGAAAATCGAAGATGTCTGGTTTCTGTAAATCGGTACGTTTGATCGGATTTTCAAAGGAAATCGAAGATGTCTGGTTTCTATAAACGGATACGTTTGATCGGATTTTAAAATTCGTATTTGATGTGTTAGCATGTATACCAGTCAGGGTGATATTGGTTTGAAAATTTGATCGTTATAGGTCAAATGTATGTTCGTTTACGTTCCCGTATTTATGTCGTAAAATCTATGATCTTCTCGAACGACATTGAAATTCGAACGAGAGGGAAAGTATCTAAGTTCGTTGGCGCTGTTCGATAATAGTGGAAACGAAATTCGAAAAGTTTATTCGCTTTTACAGTTGGTTTTTCAACAGACGTTCGAACTTCTTTCATACGTTTATCGCTGCAAATAAATTTTCCAGCATTTATAAAGTCGAAATATTTTAAATGGAACTCGCCTAGAAATACATTTATAATCGTGAAGCTTCCTAACGGAAATATATATAAAACTTTTAATTCCCTATGTACCTCTTACAATTAAAATTGTAATGGGAAAACTTAAATAATAAATAAACAAATTAATTTAATTATTACAGCTGTTTATTAGGACATATTTTTTGTTAAATACCATAGCGGTGTATAAATAAATGACATCTTTCATTTGTTGTAAGACGGACTATTAGTATTAAATATTTCCATAAATCTGAGAAAATCTTTGAGAATACTTGAATATTTTGATATCGACTCATTTGGGGGTTGAAACGTAGTAAATAATTTTCGACCGTTTGTACAAATTTTTGTGGAAAAATAAATTCTATTCCGAAAATTTAAAGAAAAACATTATTCTATCGTTATCCTAATTTAATATAAATATTCTTCGTATCTTATTGTAAAAGAATATATTAAATTTTGAAATAAAAATTATATTATATTTAGCAGATACCGAGTTTTCCTATTTAAAAAATTAGTTCGATACTGTAACGGTGGTATTGGAACGCTGGATTTTCCGCAAATGCTTGTTAATGTTAAAGTTTCCGCAGTTGCGCGTTACGGAGCATATCTATATGTATAACAGATGACAGATATTTCACTTTCTCTTTCTTTTTGACCCTCTGAGAGAATACCAGGTCTAACCTTGGTCGCCATGGCGATTTCAAGGATAGCACCCTCTAACTGCTGCAGACCAGCTGCTGGAAAAACGAAAAGGGAAAAGTTTGCGGACTGGCATGTAGCGTTTCCATTCTCGAGTAGCCGGGCGGTTGGTACCGAACGTGATCTTGCATTTCCGAAATTTATACACAAGTTTCTATGGCTCTTCATGCTTGAATTTTCTGTAAATATTACTTCAGGTAAAATTGGAACTTTTCATAGCTATTAGACATGACTATCCCATAAATTTTTCGTAAATGATATTTTCCAATTGTACCTTTTTGCGAGTAAGGGTTGTTTTTACACGTACTAAAATTTGTACTAATTTTTTAATCTTAAATAAACATTGCTAATATGTATATATTTCAAATATATAAATATTATAAATAAAATATATATTTAATATATATATTTTATTTATTTATTATATAATATAATTTATTTATTTATCATATATCTATAATTTATTTATTTATTATATATATATAATTTATTTATTTATTATATATATATAATTTAATTATTTATTATATATTATATTATTCTATTGTTATATATATATATTTATATATATATAGGGATCCGCCCCTGCTCGCTTCGCTCGCCAACCCCCGCAGCGCCTCGCGATTTTGCCGCTCACGCAATTAATAATATAAATAAAGATGAAATAAGTAATCAAAATCTAATATTATTTATTCGAAGGAATGCTATATCTGAGGCTCCAATTCTCTCTCTTTCTCAAAAATACACTGTCACGTCGCTCAATTTTCGGTTCCCCTTCAGAAGGCAACCCGCTCGGAGTTTTTGCGTGGCAGAAATTACAAAACTATTTTATATATTAGAAAGATACATATATTATTATTATTATTATTATAAAAATAGAATTATTAAAAAGATTTAAATTTCACCTACTAATTTTTGAAAAAAAGAGAAATTCCTGTAAAAATTTACACAAATATATGAAAATTAAATTTACGATGTGATTAAATAGTTCAGTTAAATCGGTGATTGTGTCCGACAACAATTTAACAAATTTTACGCGGAAAACGACATATTATTGTGCATTTAACCCACACAAATAATAAAAGACAATCAAAAATTTAAACAGCACGCGTTGAAGTCATCGGGCAGCAAAATCTGCAAGATTCTTCCAGGATTTGTTAATATTTCTCGAGGGTGACTTTCTTAAATATTTCATGTACATCCTCGACAAGCTTTTGCAAACAAATCTCCTAGATTCATTAATACAAACAGTTGTCGTTTATTTTTACATTCTAAAAAACAAATTAGAAAGACTTGGAACTGGGAAATAATTTACTAAATTAATTAATAAAGGAAGTGAGCTGTATATTCTTGCAAAAACGTTCGTTCCATCGTGTAATACAAACAATTTAAGAATACTTCTTTCGTAAGTGGTCTATAAAGGTTCACAGTAACCAATGAGGTAACTTTAGCGGAGACTTAGGGTTGAAACGGGACTGAGACATTTTTTTTCGACTTCCGTATGTATGTATATGAATGAAGTTATGTCGAATTTCCTGTTATTGATTTCTACAAGGTTCTACGAATGAAAGCCGGAACCCCATTTCTCCATCCCCGAATTGAAGGGGTATCACAGTTTCTTCCCTACTCTGAACTTGCATGATGACCTTGAACCAGCTGTGTAGGGGTGTTCATCTTTGAAACTGGAACAGGGGGACACGAGTAAAATTTAAACTGCTTTACCGTTGACTTCCGATGAATGATTTCGAATTAATTCGTAATTGATACGACGAATTCTGAAAAGTTTGTTCATAATTCGAATCAATGTTCAAACTATAGCTCCTATGTACCGAGAATGTATATATACTCGAATTTTTAATCAGATTATAAATCAATTAAATGGATTTCCCATAATCTGGATAATCGTAAACTTAAAGATTTGAGACCCGCCATTATGACCGGACCTGTAGTTACAGTGTTCAAATAACATAGGACATTATTACTATACTTACACTGCATTTTTAACCGGAAAATTATTGTTCTGCACAATGGACGAACGTGTTAAACATTTTTTGAATTCAACAGATCTTTCAACTACTTTTCTTTTGGATGTGAACAGCATGATAAAATATTGTTTTGATCTTTTTGTTCCAGGTGAAAGCATTACGACGATTCGTGATCTTAATATTGAATTTCTACACGGTTTTTAATTACTCTTTTAATTCACGATGAACAATGGACAGAAATACCATCGCGATTCACATTTTATGGGCGGCAGTCCGGAACAGGAACAGGATATAGATGTATGGAAGGTATGTCGATGAGTTGATCATAAATTGAAAAAATTTAATACATTCAACAAACGTTGATTGTAGATGGGAAACAAACACCCATGGCAGTCTGCCGGCTCCGGTAACTCGGACGCTAGTTCACCGAGTACCGCGTCCTCGCGAAGTAGCACGAATTCCCAGTGTTATGGTCAATCACCCGAAGATCTCAGTGTTGATTCTTTGATTAGTCTACTGCAAGTTGTAAACACTGATGGCTTTAACGGAGCGGCTTTTTCACAATTCCTGCACACAGGCAATTTCGTCAGCAGATGCAAGGACTGCATCGATACAATTTGTGACTCGTGTCGAGCTGAATCTTTAGGTACTGGTAAACACACGGTAAGCAAACATCAACTTATCAATAAATCACATGATCAAACTTAATAATTAATATGTAATTACTAGACTAGATCTTTATGCAATTTTGACTACAATGAGTATTGGAACTTATTATTGAAATTATTAAGGGAAGAAAGGAATTCCTTTTTATTGAAATCCGCAGTAATTATCATGTAATTACTAGACCGTAGATCTTTATGCAATTTTGACTACAATGAGTATTTGAACTAATTATTGAAATTATTAAGGGAAGAAAGGAATTCCTTTTTATTGAAATCCGCAGTAATTAACATGTAATTACATGTAATTTTGACTACAATGAGTATTTGAACTAATTGTTGCAATTATTAAGGGAAGAAAGGAATTCCTTTTTATTGAAATCCGCAGTCTACTTGTAATAATATTGTGTATCAATTGCACATCAACAATAGATGAGCTATAGTTATTTAAATACCTCTTCCATTTGTTTATATAATATATTATTGTTTGCAGAATCAAGCGGACAAGAGCCATGATGACGATCACAGTGCACTACAAAATATGCTCTCTGATATACCAAGTCCTCCGATAATGAACGCGACAAATCTATCATCTGCAGGATTGAATTTTTATTGCGATATGCATCGCGATGGCCAGAAACTCTACTGTCAAACCTGCAGCAAACCCCTCTGTGGCGAATGTGGGATTCCCCATCATCATGGCCACGTTACCGTCAATTTAATGGAGGCTGTCGACGGTGCTGGAATGCAAGCTAATCAAGTATTGAAAGAGGCCAGACTTGGTATCGCATCTATCAGAGACGAACTGGACACTGTACAAGTAAGATTATACATAATTACAGAAACAAAAATTAATGAATCAATAATATGCATCGTGTAAAGTGAGACCACGCGCAGGCCTTATCCTTCCTTCCGCCCAAAACGTTCATCGTCATTTAAACCACTGTAGTTTAAATCCCATCGAAGGAAACCATCGAATTGGAGCGTTTGCATCCTTCAGGAACAGACACAATTTTTATAGTTCTTTAACTGCTTTAAGTAATTACTTGAGATTTATTTTAGATTTACTTAATTTTATTTCTTAACAAAAAATTTTAATGGATTTATTTCTTACCAAAAACTTTTACATACTTACTGTGTGATTTAAATTAACTAGAAAGTGAAACTACAATTTTCTTCGTTTAGTTTTTCATATCCATGACTTTGTGTGACCTTGAATTACCATATTTATACCAATAAAGGATTCTACGGGTCTCAATTACATGTTCCATGATTTTGACAACGATTGTAATACTCGTTTGTAATTGAATAATGTACTTTTGCAGATAGCAGCTGAAATTTTGGAGCAGAAAGCTAGGCAATCCATTGCAGACGTAATGTTGTGCATAAGAAGGGTGGCCGCAACTTTAGCATCACGAGAGAAGGAATTGATAAGTAAAATCGAGGAAGCTAGGAATCAGAAATTTACTGCGTTGAAAGCGAGAGACGAAGGACTCAGGCATGGATTAACTCGACTGACACGGGCCGCTGGAAAATTAAACCATGCAATGGAATCTAAAACGCTTGCTAATAATCCGATAAACTTGTTACTTACTAAGGACATGGCTTCTGCTGAGGTAGTTATTAACAAACTGGCATCTAATCCGACAATAGCAAAATAAACATCCTCTAACACGCTGCATGAGAACTGAATTTGTAATGCTTCTGGTGAACAATTCTTGGAAAGGGTACTACACTTTGTTGCAATTGGTAGAAAATTTGTATTTTCTACAAAGATCCGCGGTCTAATGATTATTTTTATGCTATAAGTAAATTCATTGAATACATAAATTAGACTTAATTACAAGGTGAGTCCGAAGATACAGAACACCTAAATATCTCCGTTACTTTTCGTTGTACAAAAAAACTTCTTAGGACAAAGTTACACTGTTTGAAGGGCCACATGTAACGGTGTAAGGAAAAAATTTTCAAGGTAATTTTTTAATGAGATTTCAAGGTCATCGATGTTTTTTAAAATAGAAAGATATATCTTCGTTAAAGTAATGTTGTAGCTGACAAAATAACGAATTCATCCATGTAACACAATATGACCTACAAATGACCTTCAACCCAGAAAAAAATGGAATAAATAAAATTCAACGTGTAAGATTCATTTGCTTTATTTCTGTTATGCAAAATGTTCAAAAATATTCCCTTGAGCTGCAATACATTCAAATGTATCGCAATATAATAACAGATAATACACAACATAATAACAGATTCGGCGTTGACAGGAAGACATTTATGATATACATTCACCTATGCGTTGGTACAGAATCGTGTTTATCAACTACTAATTACTCTGAAGACCTTTTCGCTATCATATTTCCACTGTTTCTAAGATTTCTAATCTATCAGTTTATCGATGAACGTTTCACAATGCGTTACTCGAAGGGAGATAAGATTGATATGATTTTCATTTATGGAGAAAGTCGGCAGTGTTTAAGAGAAGCAGTGCGGTTGTACAAGGACCGATTTCCTAATAATAATTGTCCATCAGTTTCCGTTTACTCCAATTTGATAAATAAATTCCGTGAAACTGGTAGTGTTGAAAATAAAAAATGTACGAAGAGTACATACTGTAAGGAATGAAGCAAACATAATTAATGTCCTGGCAGCAGTGGATACAAACCCTCATGCTAGTACGAGGCAAATCGCACGAGAAAGTGGCATTAGTCAAAAATGTGTAGTACAAATACTCCATGAACAAAAATTTCACCCCTTTCACCTATCAATTCACCAAGAACTTCATGGTAGAGACTTTGTAAATCGTGTAAATTTTTGCGAATGGGGATTGAGACAATTGATAAACGATAGAGCATTTTTTAATAAAGTATTATTTACCGATGAAGCTTCGTTTACGAATCACGGGCAGATAAATTTAATAAACATGCATTATTGGTCATCTGAATATCCGCGGTGGTTACGGACAGTCGACAAACAAAGACCATGGTCCGTCAATGTTTGGTGCAGAATTTTAAATAACCAAATAATTGGGCCTCGCTTTATCACCGGAATATTAAATGCAGAAAAATACATTGCATTTTTACGAGAATCGTTACCAATTCTCCTGGAAAATACACCCTTGGACATTCAGACCATTCTTCCGTGTCGTAACACAATTCTTGAATAACAAGTTTCCAAATCGTTGGATTGGACGTAACGGACCCGTATTATAGCCAGCTCGCTCACCAGATCTTACACCCATTGATTTCTATCTATGGGGAAAACTGAAAGACGATGTTTACCATGAACCACCAACCACTGTAGAAGGCATGATAGAAAGAATCGTCAGGACTTGTGCCGTCGATTCCCTCAGAAATGAATTACGCAGCAGTACGTTCTGTAACTTCACGGCTAAATGAATGTATAGTAGCTCAAGGGAATATTTTCGAACATTTTGCGTAACAGAAATAAAGCAAATGAATCTTACACGTTGAATTTTATTTATTCCATTTTTCTGGTTTGAAGGTCATTTGTAGGTCATATCGTGTTACATGGATGAATTCGTTATTTTGTCAGCTACAACATTACGTTAACGAAGATATATCGTTCCATTTAAAAAAACATCGATGACCTTGAAATCTAATTTAAAAAATGACCTTGAAATTTTTTTCCCTTACACCGTTACATGTGGCCCTTCAAACAGTGTAACTTTGTCCTAGGAAGTATTTTTTGTACAACGAAAAGTAACGGAGATATTTAGGTGTTCTGTTTCTTCGGACTGGCCCTGTATACTTAAACATAATCGTTGATCAATTGAAACAGAAAATTCTGTTTGCGTCATGAGTAGAGGTGTGCGGAATTAGGATACTTGTACATTCATTTCACAAGTTCATGGCATTTTAGTTCATCGTTTTCATTAATTATAGGTTTTCCAGATCCGTCAGAGCCGACGGTGTCTGCCCTCTCAAGAAGAAAATTGGATTTCCTTCAACGGCTTAGAGGGAAATATACTGCACGCTATTGCGAATTTAGGAGCAGTTGTAGTGAACAATCCGGGACCCATAGGCGATCGGCGGCCAGTGAGAGGTCGAGGGAATTCGCCGCGCATATTGCCTAGGCAAACAGCTTCTGGCAACTCCATTGCTCTACCTCGAGGAAGGCCGGTTTCTTCAAATAGTTTCCCGGTAACCGTTCGAATAAATCGAACCGCAGATTTGTCGGTAAGGCCATTCAAAATTATTGGAAATGATGGCGATGGCCGAGAGAATCTTTGCCGACCATGGGGCATAGCATGCGATAGAGAAGGTCACATAGTGGTCGCAGACAGGTCGAACAACCGGATTCAGATCTACCTACAGGATGGTGCTTTTGTCAGGAGATTTGGAAGTCCTGGCGCTGGACCAGGACAATTTGATCGCCCTGCGGGCGTAGCAGTCGACGGACGTCGACGTATAATTGTAGCTGATAAGGATAATCACCGTATACAGGTAATGATAATCGCTTGGATGTTCATGCTCTGCAAATATACAAGATCTTATAAATGTCCTGTTGTAGTCAAATTTCTTAAATGCCAAAGGATAAAATGAAAAAAATCATATGGAATGGAATTATTCTAGGTCGGAAGAAATGTTAATAAGTAGACTGTGGAATTTTCAATTTTTGTAGACGAACTTTACGTCAGTGGGATAAAATAAAATGTTATTTTCAGTGGTAGTAGTCTTTGTAGATCCGAAATAAATAAAAATTGTGCTAAATTCTGTCAGAAGCCATAAATACATAATGATCAGTCTACTGGATAAGCCAGTGTTAGAGTTCAGAAAATTTTAGTTAGCTGTAACAATGCATGACAACAGATGAAGTGTTCCATTTAGAAAAAGACATACTAATCGTGGCTTGACCATCACCCCTTCGCTCAAGATCAAATAAATGGGACCATAGGATTTTTGATACTTTTATCTGAAACATTCTTCTCTAGAGTTCTTGTTTTTTAGATATTTGAGACATCGTCTTCTTGTATGCTCAATAACTTCGCTCAATAACTGACGCTCAGAAGATCAGCGAATATAATATGTTTTCCTTTCATTATTTGAATCAGTTACATTTTGAATCTTGGAATTAAATGTCCATATGCTTACTTCAGATAATGACAATGGAAGGCCTATTCCTCCTGAGTTTTGGTGAGAAGGGGTGCCGCTGTGGACAGTTTAACTATCCATGGGATGTGGCAGTAAACTCCGAATGTCAAATAGTGGTATCGGATACGAGGAATCATCGAGTCCAATTGTTCAGCCCCGAGGGTGTGTTTCTACGAAAATACGGTTACGAGTTAGCATCAAACATGTGGAAACACTTCGATTCTCCGCGCGGAGTGGCATTCAATCCGGAAGGCAATGTTGTTACGACGGACTTTAATAATCATAGGGTAGTAATTATTGACGCAGACTTTATGCACACTAGAGTCTTCGAGTGCGAATGTGCGGGCGGTTCAAAACAGTTCCTAAGACCACAAGGTTTGGTGATCGATGACGATGGTAATATTATTATAGCTGACTCTAGAAATCATAGAATACAAGTGTTTGACTCGGCTGGTAAGCTAAAGTGGAGATTCGGCAGCTACGGGAAGGGCGATGACGAAATGGACAGGCCATCGGGCATCGCTCTCTGTCCTGACGGTAGAATCGCAGTTGTAGATTTCGGTAATAATCGGGTTCTTATCATTTAAATTATTTATTTATGAGAAATAAAATTTTATATATATACACGTTAAATATGCGGCCGTGACGAAAGGAGCAACAGTTGCTGTTTTCTTCAATTTTAGAAATAAGCGTGTAACGCTTAAGCCCATGGATCTAACGTTAGAGGCAATATTTTCCTACTTGTTGTACATAATATTGAAATCCGAGTGGGTTCCTTTCGAGGCTTCGGGTTTTCTCACTTTGAGTGCCAAGCAATAAGTACAAAATGAACTTTTTGTTCTGAAGTCATATCGTTATTAAAGATTTCCAGGTAATAAAATTGGAAGAAAAACAATTTATTTTCACATTATTTATATATAGTTATCATACGTCCGTAAAGTGATCTGTGCAAAAGAAACGAGAGATAACAAGCACGCGACCGTAATATATTGTATATAAAAGAAAGGAAACCGTAAGTGATTATTATAAAACTTCAGTATTAACTATCTTATAAGGTAGCAGTAAATTATAAGACAGAAATATATTTAAATTAGAGTTTATGTCTCTCGAAATTCCTAAATTGTGTTCCTTCGTTTTAAACGTTAACGCAGTTATAATCTATTTTTTATTATGTTTTAAACAGAAGACGATTGTGCGTCGAACGCAAAAAAAAATATATATATATCGAGATTATTACGTAATATATATGGAATTATGAAACATGCATTAGAATTGAAATGTTGAAAGTAATGCAATAAAAAGAATGTATGGAAGAGATTAATATCGGCGGAGTAACTGACATTTTTAATAACAATATGTGCGACAAATAAGAGTCCTGTCCTATATTTTTCACCGAAAGAACAGTGGAGGAGTGTCAATTTTAACGAATATAAAATATATGAACGAAATTTGTTGTTACACTTTATCACTACGCATATTAAAACTTCTTTTCATTAGTTGCTTGCATTACTTTATATAAAAGGTTCTCCATAGAAGAGTAGCTAATATGTATATCATATCAATTTCGTTTAAAGCACAACCAAAGAAATATAGTTTTTTCTTCTTTAATATAATGTACACAGTATACACGTATAATATACATAAAGGAAATATCATGTAATAAGAAGAAAAGTTATGACTAACAAGACGAACGAAAAACGGATGTGAAAGATGAAAATTCAGAAAATATTATATAAAATCAATCAAATCAATGTAGAGAAAAGAATGAAGCATGGAAAACAGAATGCCATCACGTTTAATTCGTGATACAGTTTTAAAAAGGAGTGACATAAATGTTATGCAAGACTATACGGAAGTACGAATTGTTATGTTACGAATATTCAGAGATTGAAGAGAAGGAAAAATGCTTCGAAAACACAATTATTTAGTACCAAACCATTTTAAGTTTCTAATTTATAAATATATTATGTATTTATTGTTATCAGGCAGATGAATTTTGACAGCCTTAAAATTTCGTTTCTTGTTTTTCTCAATTGTTAACTATAGAAGAAGAAATTTTTCTTATTTAGATAACAAATTTTTAATAATTTAATTGAACGTTCTATAAGGCGTATAAAATCATAAATAAATAAATAAATAATAGTCAATAAATTAGTCTCATCCAGTGTATTGTAATGTTTAAAAATCAATCGTTTCAATTAAATCTTTGAAAATGCTCCGCAAGCACGCACTTGACAAATATTTGAGAAAAGAGAAATTCCATAATAATTTTCGAAAAATATTTGTATGTTAAGATACAATAGGTATTTTTTACATTCATGACATTATTTCTTGCACTTTTTAATTTACATACATACGCTTTTCGACGGTGAATAATATTATAATAATATATTGATATCATTAATGCTACCATAATCATTATCTTCGGCAAAATTACATGAGATATGAAATATATTATTCCATCTGATTAACAGTTACTACAGGCAAGAAATGAGTTTTATAAGACTTATAAAAATTTTAAAATATTGGTGAACTGAAATAAAATATTAGTTACATTCGCACGATATAAGACTGAACTAAGACTGATTTAATAACAATAACAGATTTTGTTCCTTGTTTAACTGTACACAGTAACTAAAGTATTAAGAGATTTGTGTTTGAGCTTCTATTTTAAATTTAAGTATTGGGGAATTATATACATTTAGTATTATATAATAATACTTTTATTGGCCTACTTTTCTGAGGTATGTACGGTTTGATTCGTCGACTTATATTTCATTTTTAATTAACTGCTTCCAAGAATTGCAATCATAATGCGATGACATATATACACTCCGATAGTTAATCAATAGCAGTATTAAAATCGTTTCATTTTCAACTTTACTTTCAAACACCAATTAAGCATTCAAATAATGTAATGTGTAGACATATCTTCGGAAGTGTAGACGCACATGCTGTATATATATTTTAAAACCATACATTCCTTGTGTAAATTATGAAGCTAATTTTTGTACTTAATCGTGTGTTACTACTAATAACAATTGAGTTTTTAATTATCGAAGATGTTTCTACACAAAAAAAGCCAACTAAAACAACTTTTTCATATTATATGTATTGTGTAAACCATTATGGTGTGTGGCAATAACATTGACCATGGCATAAAATGATTTTAATACGACAAATGTGTGCTAATCTAATATATATTTTTTATTTACTATGCTATGTTAACAGACAAAAAAGTTTAGTTGTTGAATTTAAATTTATACATCCAGCTCAAGTATTATTATGGAAGATATAGTGTGATGTGTAAGATGTCTTGAGATACGTCGGAATAATATGTAATTCACTGCAAATGGAAAGATAAGATTATTTATCGTTATTGCTTTTCACGCAATGTGTAATAGTAATACAAACTACATATATGTATATACAGATAATTCTAACTGACTGAGATAATAAGGGGAAAAATTCCAATAGTTGACGCCATTAGAATCAAAGACACAGAAATGTGTCAATTAATACTTACTAATGGAGCAGATGTACAAAAGATATGTGTACATATATAAATATCTTTCTAGTCTCAGCAGCACAGTTTTATATTTTCTTCACTATAAGATGTAGCACACATTTGGGCTAATAATAAAATGCAACCGCAACAACTAGTATATATTTCTAACATATAACAAAAATTATCAGATTTTTTGGAAATATTGTTAAGGAACTTCATTTCTATTCCCTCCGTTGTGTTCCACATTAGATTTCTATGCATATATTATGATACTTATTTCTAGAAACATCATATGCTGCATATATCTTTTGTTAAAATCAGCCATTAGTAAGGCGCATGTCAATATTTCCAGCAAATATGTAGCAGAAATATGAATAGCTTGTAATAAAACCAGAGCAGGGAATAGATATCAAGCACTGCACGTCCATTTTCAAAAAAACTGATACACGAATCTAAATGCCGTGTAAGATATTGGATTAAATAGTATCAATTCTTTTGCGGATTCGGATATTCGCAACAGAAAACCGACATTATAATTAATTCAATATCATACTCGCGTGTATAAAATGTATGAAATATATAGCTAATACATATGTGTACTATACAAAAGTAAAGTACAACAAAGACTTACATTCAAGACAATTAGCGAAATACATTGTACCCGGGAAATGAAATATTCTTCTGACAAAAATAAATTGATTCTTGCTATTTTCGTGACTTTGTCCTTATTCACCCTCAAAAGTAAAAACTTCCGTAAAAATTTTAAAAGCTGATGTTTATAATAATGTTTCAGTTTCAAGTAAGAATAATTCAACACCTTATATGAATAATTGCAGATGTGAAAGCGATGAGTGACAATAAATATTAGCAATGTTATAAGTCGATCATCAGCAATGGAAGCCATGCAGTCACGTATGTATTTCTTCTTTCAATTCTAACAAGTTGAAAATAATGTAATAGTAATAGTCTAATACGTAACAAATCACGTATAGAGTCAATATTGATAAAATTTAATTGTTTTAAGAACGCATAACTATTCATAGTAAAGCCTCCAAAGATGTATGTAAATATGTAAAACTATTAATTAATGTGAAAAATTTAATCGTTTCGTACTGTAACATTTTTGTTTTCATTTTTATCTGTTTTCGGGGGCAACAATATCTGCTTTCGCCTGAAAAGTATTTTGCAATTTAAGTATTTAGATATAATGCAGTTATAAAATATATATATAGTTACAATAATAATTATAAAAAATTACCATTTGCGTAATGTCATGCCCCTACCTTATGTAAAGTCGCGAAACTAGAATCGCAGCTGCAATTAAAATCACTGCAAGGATTACAGCAATGACAGTAACATATTTCTCGTCCGGTAACCAGAAGAAAAGAAAACGGGTCGCTTGATCTTCCATTAAATGCGTCCGCCAATTAGGAGGTCCCAGAACTGGAACAACAATGAAAAATTAAAATATACAAGTTTCTGTTTTTATACTGTTAATTATTTCATCAAATCTGATTAAATTAAAAATTGTCCAGGGCAGTGTTCGAAAGCTGAGGCTCTTTGGTTACATTCTAAATCAGTGTTTGCGAACCTTTTTTGTGCATTGCCCCACCGAAGCCTATCTAAAATTCCTATGACCCCAACGTATAAATATACATAATTTTTAATATTCAAAAAATTGAATTTTTCACTGAAAAAATGTAACCCTTTGCATTCGGAGCTACACTCGAAAACTAAACATTTCATCCGACAGAGAATATTTCCATGCCCTATGATTTTGGAAATTTTATTGATATGAAATTGTTATAATTCTTCGTACAATACTTAAATGTTTAGTAATTGATTGGATACCGTTATATTCAATAATGTAAACAATATTTTGAGTAATGGTACAGCAATCTTTAGTGGCGCCTCTCTCAGAGTCGCCATTCGAACGCTAATAAGGGTTAAGTGATAGGTTTTAGAAAGAAATTACTAGAAAATTGTTAAATTGCCTTCGTACAATACCTAAATGTTTAGTAATTGATTAGATACCGATATATTTAATAATGTAAACAATATTTTGAGTAATGGTACAGCAATTTTTAGGGGAGCTTCAGAGTCGCCATTCGAGCGCTAAGGGTTTTAGGAACAAAATTGCTAGAAAATTTGGTTGAGTTGCCCCCTTAACAATCAAATATTGTTATATTATCAACTAGCATTAGCAAATAGCATAGGAAACAACTGTTCTAAATCGTTATACTGCTAATATTTGTTTTTTTTTACTAATGAGTAGACAGTAGACAGCGGGTTTTTATGCATTTATGGGGAAAATCAGTAGGCGTAATTTAAAACAGTAAACATATGTATTATATAAAAATTTAAAAATTCCGTTACATCATTTTCAACTTATTGAACATATTCAGAAATGAAATAAATCTCTATTTCACTCTAGTTTGTTGTAGTTTACATAAAAAAATTTTTTTTGCATAAAGATCATCTGTCTACTAATGAGTTTGCTGACCGCTGGTTTACGGGAAAGGTACCAGTTACCGTGCCCTACCCGGTTATCGGACACAAAACAAGTTTTTCAGAAATGACTAAAAATAACTTGAAGTACCTAGTATTACTGTATTCTTAAAAATAAAATTGATGTTTTCCCATCGTGTGTAAATCGAAAGTATTACAATAATTTTTGTTTATGATGTAGAAAACATTAGTTAAAACCCTTGATTATTCCCCGAGACAACGCAATTTTTTGTTTCCGATTATAGAAAATGGTAAGAAACTGTGATACACCATGGAGGATAATAAAATAATGATTTTATTATGGTACGGTATAAAAAAAATTAATCAATTTATTTTTCATCACAAATTTCTTGTGTTCGGTAAATAGGACCAAAACTTCGGATTAAAACTTTGTTAATATTTCTTTTGCTTTTTAAGAAAGTCGTCTAGAAAAATTTGACGGTACAGAAGAAAGGTTGATGATCAATCGTTTATCACAAAGAAATAGTGCAAAGCAAATTACAGAATGCCTTCAAATAAATAAAAAAAACTTCCAAGTCTCTTTCAAACTTCAAAGTTTCTTTCATGCTAGTTGTTAACTCTTTGCAATCCTTTGTCGAGTGTGACTCGATGACAGAGAAAGAAAAATGTAAATGAAACGGGTTTTTATATCTATTTGGTTCTTTATTTATTTAATTTCTTATTTTTTACTAGTGAAAACAAATATAAATTACAACAGAGTTTGAGAGAGCTACATTTATTATAATTAGTAAACAAAATTGTTTAAAATAAGTAGCAGTCATGTAACTGTCTTTTGAGAAAAGTAAATTTCAAATGAAACACTTAAAATAGTAGGGAGTTGTTGGGAATAAAATTGAAAAATAATTCGCAGTGCAAAGGGTTAATATGATAATATTGTTAAAATATAACACTAATATAAATGTTAGTTACCCTTAACAGAGATTATGTTTGTTATCCAAACGAAGTTCAAGTCGTTTTGCTTTACAATACACTGCCATAGTCCTTTATGCGTTCGATTCACTTCTAGAATATGGTCTACATCCGCTGCGACGGGAAGAGTGATGCCATAATCTTTCCACGTCTTGTTCTGAACTAGCCAAGACACTTGAAGGTCCGAGTAAACGTGGCCCAGGATAGTACAATGACACACAACAATCATGCTCTGAGTTTTTCTTATTTTTATGTTTTCGGTCGCTGGAATGACCGCCAAACTAATAACTTTCACGATTGAAAAAGTCCCATCGATACGGCGCAAAGTTAGAGCATACACACCGGAGTCGTTTACCAACGCCTTTTTTATTTCTAAAGAAACGTGAAAACAGACATATTATAACTTACGTGTCAAATTTTCCATTTTACAATTTATTTGTCAATTATTATGTCGCTTGTGAAAATTGAAGAGGCGTGCATTAACCCCTTGCTCTACGATTTATTTGACGGTTTCAGTGATTAGAACTTTTTTGTAGATCGTAATTTCCTAAAAAAGGAGAAAATTTACAACTATTGTATGCCTGTATGTTCCGCAATAGATGAACATTAACAAAACTAAGAAAGAATTCTATGTCGTTTTAAAGGAAGTTAATAACATACGTATTTATTAAAACTCTGTTCCGAATCTTCGTCACGAGTCTGATACGATATTGTAGGGCAAGGGATTAATTAACTTTCATATCAATCGTTTTGCTATGTAGAATTTTAGTAAAAAAATTATTATTATTTCAATTGTTCTTGAAATAAATCACTCACCCCTGACTCATCTGTTTGCAAAGCTAGTAAAACATTTATGACGTACCAATATTATAATTTTTTAGTTCCACTCTGCCTGGTTCGTCCTGAACAAAAATTCCGTTTAAAGACCACTGCAGGTCCGAATGAGAAGATTCTTTAACAATCAGACCAACAATATCCTCATCCGATGTAATTGTTGCGGAATGAAATTCTTTCACGGTCAGAGATGTATAATTTGAACGAACTCTTCGATTAATTAGAGTTATTGTATCTGTTACAGAAATATAATTCATGCTAGCCATATTCATTTGTTTGTTTAATAAAAATGTCTACAACTAGGGCTTTATAAGAAGTTTTGCAATTTATATGTTTACCTTGCGTGACATCACCACACAAAATTTCATTACAACGACCAACCATAGTATGCGGCCCAACACACGGTTCACCTTGGTTACAAAACATCAATAACTGAGTTTCATGTATTATTTCAATAGAGGATATTTATCACAAAGTAAAGGTTAAAATAAATGTTTTAATTACGATTTAAGAGCATCGATTTATTGAAATTGTTAAAGAAAGAAAGATACTTTTCTATGGTTCACGAGTCTCGCAAACTAACAGAGAAAATGTTCATTTTGCATCAAGATTCGCGGTCTAATGATAACAATGATGGTCCCTGCCTTTAACATTAGGAGCTGGGGAATTACAAAGTCGTTTTCTAGTTCCTGTGCCACCATTGCAACTCGCGCTGCACGCCCATGGCCCCCATTCTGACCAACCACCATCAATTGGTGGTCCATCTATGTCTGTAAATATCAAAATATTAAAAATATATTAACAAATGAAGGTCTATTTAAACATGATTTAAAAGTAATTGCTTTTACCCATTGGTACACAGTTTACAGACCAAGTGACCCATCCACGAGGATCAACTCCGATAGAGAAGAAGTAAAATAGAAGAGGGCTAAGGTGTTCATAATGAAACACTTTAGTTTCATTGCAGTATACATTAATAGTATTTCCGAACCATCTTAAGCAGAAACGTATATGTAAATAAAATTGAAAATTTGACAATATTTTATTTAGATTGCCTTTTATCACACTATGAGTAATTAATAATTGATTATTCCTACCTTATGGTTATATTAGTCCACGAATTAGCTGTGAATAGTTCCGAAGATACCTTCTGTCTATGGAAAATTGTTACATTGGGATACGTGTTTCTTGTGAACAATATCCAGTGATTTTTTTCGTTAAATGTTAGTGCATAAAATCTGTAAGGAAATGAATTTCGCCAAAAAGGTGTAATATAATATAGTGTATATACTGAAAACAAATGTTAGGGAATAGGAAAGGATGCAATAATTTGGTTAGTAATAATTAGGATATGAACAGAGTAGGGCAGGGTAGGAATGAGTGAGACAAAGAAAGAGAGAGAGAGAGAGAAGGTACGGACCGAATGTGTGAATAAGATAGATAGATCTGTAAATCAAGTCACATTTCTTAGCTGTGAGGCTGAAATAAAGCAATAATAATATAGTGTATATATATATTTTACAAATATAATCTTTACCCTGGAATCCCAGGTAGCATGAGCAGAGGTATATTAATCACGCCTTTTCCTCGCAGATGAAATGTAACTTTATCAGGATGTGTCACTTCTTTCTTGCTCCATGCCGATATCGATAAAATTCTAGCATAACGATCTGTTTTCGTGTTTTCAAGAGAACAACCTGATACGATGAAAACGATAACATACGAAATTGTCAATAAAATTGAAGAAATCCTCATCGACCGATTTTTCGAAATGTCTGCTATTTCACATTTTAAAAGATATTAAATATATTATTAAAATTATACCTGAATCGTGATCAAAAGCAACACCAACAGTCCGTCCTTTTTCGCTGCTGTAGTAATAGTATATCGGCAGAAAGGTTGATGGCGGATCTTGATGCGCCCATTCGAATAATGGCGTAGGATCCTCCTCGTAATAAAGTAAAACTTTTCCTCGAGGAATACTCAATGTAAACGTGCTCCATTTCCCCAAGAACAGCAAGTGTGGCAAAGTTTTCATTTTTACTAATGTGACAGCTGCAAGCACAATAAACAATTTATAAAGATTGCACAAAAGTCACCAGTCAGCAATCGACCGGACTTGCTAAAAAAATTACCGGCAGTTTCCGACTCGTAATAGAGAAGTACTTTTTCGTTATTCTGAGCCCCTATCTTCAGAATATAACGTGACTTCAAATTGTCATCAGCTGTGAAGACAAACAGTATACAATCTGGTTGATCTGGCTCCCAAGATTTTAGAGCAAAACGTAATCCTTCGAAACGATGTTCAGGTAAAACGTATAGACGCCTTCCTGCGGCGTCTCCTCTGACCAGAATCGTATATTCTTCTAGAAATTGTAAATATTAAATAATTTCCCAAATGTTACAAGGCATTTTACATTTTATTTATCAATCTTTGTATGATACATTTTATATATCATTACTAGACTGCGGATTTTATGCACTGCTGACAAACATGAGCATGGCTAATTCGAAACAATAAAAAAATTCAAAGAGTTTAACAATGTCGATATACTATTTTGATCATATCGAAAGTGGCTCGAAGTCACCACTAAAAATTGCTGTACCATTATTGAAAACATTGTTTACATTGCTCAATATATGTTGGTATCTAATCAATTACTAAACATTTAAGTATTGTATGAGGCATTATATCAATATATCATACCCATAAAATGAAAAAATCATATATAAATGGAATTATTCTAGGTCGGAAGAAATGTTTAATTTTCGAGTTAACATAGCTCCGAGTGCAAAGTGTTAATCAGCAAAATAAATTTTCACTTAGCACCTATGGATTGCATAATTGATGTATAAAAATTTTATTTTCCATAAGAATCCGCGGTCTAATCATCACGATTAAAGAAGAAATTTAGGGTCTTGAATTTCAAATGATTGATAATGTACCTGGTTCTTCACAGTCTCTGACGTTGCAAAGATCCTGTGGCACTAAAGGGTCTGTAGTGTAGCACCAAGTGCCAGCAATATTTCGCGAAGGGTTTCTACAGTAGTTGCTAGCATTTTTAGCACTGCCATCCGGGTACAAACTATTATTGAAATGTTCACGTGCGATCGTTTTCGTCGAGCTAATTTTCGACATGGATTTCGTCGTAGGTTTTTGAGTAGACGTTGTTTTGCTGTATTGAAATAACATGTATGGATTCACCGGTGGTCCCGGTTTGTATGGTTTCACGAGAGTTGGTCTTGTACGTAGCGAACTTGTTGAAATTGTCGTAGTTTCTTCAATTGATGGTGGTGAAAAATCTTGAGCGGTTGGCCAATATTCGCAAGCACGGCCGGAACGTGTCTTTGACAGTGTGCCTACATAATCGTTCGCTGTTCCTGCCATGTGACACTCTACGAATAAAATATAACATTCGATTTTCTAGTACAGGGAGTTCTAACTTGTTCCCCTCTAACTTGGTCCGATCTACCTCCCATCGTCTGTTCCGAGCAAGGACAGAGATCGTGTAGGGAAACTATTTTCTCATGACTGCATCGATCGCGCCGAAAGTACAAAGGATGTCGAACGTAGAAAAGGACAGCATGTCATGATTAGACTGCGGATGTTCATGCAACTTTTAATTTTTCTAGACAAATTTTAAAAATGGTAATGGCCTTTGTAGATACAAAATTAATAAAAATCGTACCAAATTCTATTGAATATCGTATTCTAATATTTTTTGCATACGCCATAAATGCATAAAGATCCGCAGTCTAGAAATAATATATAAATGATACGTAATTTGAAATAGCAAGTTCAGTACATGGGGATCTTACCTGAGGATCTACAGAATCGAACAGGACAGTATTGTTTCGAGACGGTTATCTCTTCCCAAGGTGTGAACGTGTAACAGTAAGGACCATTCGAATCTCGTGAGGGATTTCTGCATTTGTTTAATGCTTTCAAAGGGGACCCATCAGAAAACTTGGTATCACCTTTCTCTTCGTCCTGAATCTTTTAAGAAACAATTAACAATGACAAAGCTAGATATCAAGTATATTTATAATTTATAATAATATAAGAAGATCAATCTCTTAGTTAAACCGAGACAACATTTACAGAACAGTAACAATTTCTTTTTTCTCTCAAAAAATAAAATTACTTTGAACAATTTCACATTACTTACTTCTTTTGAAATCCATGGAATACAAGGAACTTCACCGGCGCTTGTCCATTGTCCACCTTTGTACAAATAATCTGTCAAATCGGATATACAGTTCGGTGCTGAAGGAATTTCCACAGCATCTGTGGCTGCAAACAATTTCATTAAACTAGATTAGTATACTTTTTTAGGGAAGTATACATTGTGATTATTACCTTCAGGAGAACAAAATAATGTCCAGTGTGCTATAGATTTTTCACTTCCAATGCTGAACCATCTCAGATTAGCAAAAAAATTGTTGTTCGCGTAGAATAGTTCGATAGCTGACTTGGCCTTTTGATAAAATAAGCGGAAATGATCTCCAAAAATGCTGAAAAATTAATTTTGTTACCAAGTAACTCAGAGCCGGGCAACTGGCGGCCCGCGGATTGAGTAATGATTAATAAAATAAATCTATCTGGCTCCTGTCTTTTGCAATTGACAAGTTTTATTCTGCATAAAGATCCATAGTCTGCTAATAACTAATTACGCGTTTGTATCTGTTGACGAACCTGATACTAAATTCTCTCCAGGACCAGAAATCAAGAAGACCCCTGCTTGGAATTTCCTTCAAATAGTGCTTCGTCGAATCCTCTTCTTCTTGGTATGTGAGTGTTGCAATATCTTTGCCTATTACTACCTGCACCAAACGAAGTTTCGAGAAGTGCTGCTGTTTCATTTATAATAATAATCTTTTTATCGATCTTTTTACCGTAACAGATGGATACTCCAGTTTAGGTGTTTGATACAATCGTATGTGAATATTCTGGCTTGCGCGAACAAAAATTCGAGCATCAATCGTGTCGTTATTTTTCTCCATGGTCCACGCTCTAGAATAATTTGTTCCAAAAGTGGTATGGACTTCGCATTCTGAAAAAAATTACACCTTATAAATCACATTAACACTGAAATACATTGACAATTCAAATGCACTTCACGTGATTACCAGACTGCAGAACTTTATGCAAAAAAGAAATTCCCTAAAAAAATTTGCTCCGTTTAAAGTATTTGAAAACATACGTTTTTGGCAAAATGTGGTGCTCCACAAAACTCCAGTCCCTCGAATACCATAATATAGAAACGTTTCTCGATACAGACTCGTGATACCACGTTTCCTTTTGTAATCTTGCATGAGCAGAGGCTTCGAACTACCTTCGACACCAGCAGATATAAACCCGCCGCCCCATGTTATCCATATTCCTGTCCATTCTGTGCCAACCAAAATGTCAGGACTTGTTTCAAGAACTTCCTCGTCCTAATAGAAGTACTATTGTAAAATATCAATTGCATACAAAATCTCCATCGTCCAATTCAGGCCTGGGATCCTCGTCGTGAAGCGACAACGGGGAAGAACAGGGAATCTTTATGCAAAATAAAAAATTTCTACATCATTTGCAAGAACCAGGGGCCACCTAGAAATTTTTTTCTTCTTCCAATGATCTTATACAGTTGAAACTAATACACTGATGTCCTTAAATCTTTTTAATATTTTCACTGCTTTAAATTGTACGTACATATTTTTATCATAAATGCATAAAATCCGCAGTCTACACATAATATACATACATTACACATACACAGCACGTACTATATGCATATGAATTTTACTAACATCAGATTTAGGAAAAGTCTGTCCACTGCCATAATTAGCAAACAACAACTCTGCACCTGCACTCCATTCTTCAGCAATTTTCTCAGCAGAAACAGGGATTGGTAGCAAACTGAGTAAAATTCGCGCCTCGGCCTACAAAGAGGATGCAGCCTTTATAAATAAATATAAAGGAATTCAGAATTTGCCAATGCAATATATACAATTCCGCAGAATTGTAATTATCCGAATGAAAACTTACGTCTTTTTCATCAACGGGGTCCCATAGCTTCATCCGAAATGAGGTGTTACCGCTAGGTGCATCCAATTTCGTAAGTATCGAGTAGTCAGATCCATTTTTGGTATATGTTAAACATTCTAGAAAATATATAAGGCAAACATTAAAATCAATTTGATATCAAACTGCTTTTTCAGTATTTTTACAATTTTCAATAATATAAAATACCCTTAGCGTCACAGAATGGAATGTCACAGTACTCCTTTTGAAGAAACTCGGAGTCGTCCTGTTCCACGTAACACCATGGTCCTCCGCTATCTCCGGAAGGATTTCGACAGAAATTGCTCGCTTTCTTGCGGGATACTTCGGGAAAATTGTTATCGTCGAACTTCACATTCTGAACAAATAACATAATTGTTTAAAAGATGTCAAGGTGCCGATTAAATTTATGCACATAACGTTCAACAGGTTTAAAATATTATTTTCTATGACAACGTAAGATAAAAAGTCCATCTCGTTTTATTTATTTCATTCTAATTACTTTTGCTTTCTCCATATGCTTCAGCTTGTGCCACGATATACATTTTCTTCCTGAACCTCCGATGTGTCTGCTACCACCATATTCAGCACCTGGTCCTGACAATCTGCATTCTAATGAATCGCGTTGTATCAGTAGACGATCATCATGCAAAATGTTCTACCTCAATCACAACAAACAGGTATTAAGAATTTCTTCTCGAAATCATTTTCATTTATGCTGATTACCTCCGAAATTACAAAGTGGTACGTCACATCTGTCATCTATGAGTGAAAGATCTAACGTGTAACACCATGGACCCCTCGGTTCTCCTGTTGGATTTCTACAGTAATTTTTCACAGTTTTCATCGATCGCTCAGGAAAGTCATCGTCGTGAATATCTTTACTGACCTGATGATGAAAGGAGATTATCAGACTGCGGATCTTTATGCAAAATAAAAATTGTCTGCGTCGAGTGCAAGAAATTGAAACCAAATAGAATGTTCTTTCTTCCCCTAATAATTCTAGTAAATGAGATAATCATGTATAAACATCTTCAATTTTCAAAATTATTCTACAATTTTTAATTTCATCTACTCCATTTTGCTATAAATACGTAAAGATCCGTAGTCTAGAGATTGTACTGTATGTCTGTCCAACTCGTGGCCAGCGAGCCACATCGCACCCTTTCTCTCACTTCTTCGTTCAACTAAGGTTGGAGGGGACGTTCCTCCACTATTTGCCTCAAACTTGAGTAGTGGGGAACAAACTGATTGATTATGGGGACTGTGTGGCTCGCGACGAAGAAGTTGGACAAGCCTGATGTAAGTTATTAACCTCGTGTATTGGATCTGTTGCTGTCCAAGATTGACAGGGAACATCGCTGACAGTTTTTGATATCGAACCTCTGTATTCTCTTCCGATCTGAGTTAGCTTGCACTTCGTTAAGTCGGTTCGCGATGCATTGTGCACTGCAAATAAATGTCCATTTATTTAATTTTAGTTAGAATAATAAAATTGTCAATTCATCAATAAAACTTTGCTGATTAATTGTCATAAAAATATTAATGAATGTCATAATTAGTACCTTTTTGAGTTGTAATTGCTGGTATATTGCAAAACAGAATTATTAAGCTGAGTGCTCGAGCATATATTATCAATAAACTAACAATATACAATCTCAATGTACATAACATTACAAACTAATAAGATTAAAGTTGTTAATTATTGGCAACGTCAGACGTCCGCTGAAATTAAATGGTTATACTGAAGATTGCTGGAGATTTAAGCAATAATCGTACAGAAAATCCAATTACGTCAAATGTCTATACAAATTTTTAATTTATGACGTAATCTTATGAGCTATGTATAGGTGGCGTTGTGTACATGTTGTTAACTCCGCACGTAATTTCGTATAGAAAAAAATAAAACAGTCATACATATTCATAACTTTTTTTTATTGAGAAAAATACAATTTGTTTGCACTACATACTCCTGTACATAATTGTACAATTGTTTATAAAAAAGGTCATGCTGCTCATCTACACTAAAGAGCTGACAAGATTCTTAGAATATTAACATATGTAATAATTCGAAATATATAAAATAATTTAGGCATCTTTACAATTGAATTAGCTGTGAATTTAAATATTTAAATGGATCATTTTGACTGATAATTCTAATTTAAACGATCTTTTTTAACGACATATCGATTGTTTACCATTAGCAATTCTTCATGAAGAGCATTCTATAAATATCCTCGAAATAGGACGTCTTCATTGAAAATGTTATTTTATTAAGTAATTCGTTGGCTTCTTATAAAATTAACAAATCAGACTGAAAACTTTCATTTGCGTCTTTCATCGCTATACTCGTCAACTATATCCGCTCATCGGCATCTCGAAACAGATCTGGCTAGAATGGTCGAATATCGTTCTATGGTTCGTAGTTTAATATCTCATTAGCAATTCTTCATAAAGAGCATTCTCAAAACAGATCGGGTTAGAATGGTGGAATATCGTTCTAGTTAATAAGGTTCGTAGTTTAATATTTCATGGAAAGTAATGAATCGCGAGCGTTCTCAGGTGACGAGAAGAGCGAACGGTTATAGAAGGGAAAAAGGAAAGGCATTGGGTAGCGAAGTAACGTGGAAGACGAGTAGAAGAAAGAAGACGAAAGAAGACGAAGACGACGAAGAAGACGAAGAAGGAGAGAAAGAGAGACACCTGAAGTAGATAATACGAGAAAGAAAGTAAAGAATCAGGGAGGCAGTCGAGGCTGGTTGGCAGATCGGCGGTACAGGCCTGAGGAAACGCGACGAAAGAAAGAAATAAGACAGTCTCGGGAGGCTGTTACGTAGAAGAAATGGCGAGGAGAAGAGGAGCGGTGAATAAAAGGATATATGGTAGGGCGTGGAAGCGGTGAGGATGGTAGGGACTAGAAGAAGACGGAATAGAGTGGAAGAGGAACGGGAAGGAAAAAGAAAGGGCACAAGGAGCGACAGGTGCCCAATCGCCCACGTGGGTTCTCCTTTATGGCGCTGTAGAGATGGTAGAAGGGTGAAGAAGACGACGAGGACGACGAGCCGGCTTCCTTGTGCTGGTGAAGAAGCCGATACTCGTTCTATACGCCAAGTGCACTCGCCACAGGATGAACATAGTGGGGCAAGGAGCTCCATTGGCGTATACTTCCCCGCTTTCTTGCCGTCCAGTCAATCTACAATTCAATTTTTCACCGGGAAAAATGAAAAACCTTCATCCCCGGTACACCTGCGAACGAATATATTCTACGTAAGATAGAAAGAGACACGGTGATATATTGACGAGACCATCAACGTCACATGTACCGGGACAACAGCAAAGTCGAGTCACCGGTCGAGACTACGCCATTGAAAAAGCGGGCCATGTACTGTGAGTGGGAAAAGAGGTAAAGAAGGGGAAGGGCTACCCATTCGGTAGCAAATGCTGGTAACCCGTCGCAAGGTCAAGATCAGTCGGTTAATCCTATCCAGTCAGCCGAGGCCCTTGCACCTTGGAGGACGAACGACCCTCACGCACGGAACTGAAATTTCATTTTTCCGATCTTGCCATACAGTTTCGATTTCTTGTATAATTCGAATCCGTTCACGAGTGTAGTCGAATGTAGCACCAGTTCCATTCCGAGAGATCGTACAGTGCTCTATACGTGATGCTTCCTAATTAATTGGTCCGATATCGGGAAGAGAATTCGGTGTCGCTCTCTTTCTCGAGTCGCTCTTGTAGTATTCGACCGTAGTATCTACCGGCCAGTTCGAGAGGCAATTAGGCGACGCTTGACGTTCAGCACGATCGGTCTCTATCGAGGGATAAACTATTTCGCGCGACGATTCACTTTGTCACCTGTTGTGGATCAGTTATAAGACAGTGTTTACAGTGGAGACAACCGTAGTTGGGCCAATTACAACGCATCCCTCCACGGGGCCTCTGTTATGGAAACCTGCGTTTTAATACCGAAAGAGTTTTCTCTGGTTCTCGCTAACGATCGGTCCACCTACAAGGGTCTATTCAAGAATGATTCAGGAAGCCTAGTCACCGACGTCAGAATATCGGTCTGGTCGAACGTACTTATCCCGTCGGGGACCTTGATCTACCCCTTTCAAGGGTCCATTCGATTTGACAAGATTGACCTCTATTCGCTTCTAGATGATAACGATGTAAGTAATCGTAACATTTCATTAACACCATACCTATCCGAACGTACCAAACACTAACTGATCGATAGATTGTGGATCTTTGCAAGACAGATCAGCGTCGATTGCACGCAGCATTTTCGAGAACAACGATGAATTGAGATTGTAGAGGATTCAAGCTTTAAAACGAGTCTGAGTTCATTGTTTTACTATTTTTTTTCAACGAAATTGTTGCTGTTTGTCCACAATTTTTCAAGAAGACAATGTGTTCCTTGAATTTCCCTTTTCACACAAGAAATGAACGATGGATTGAGAATGTAGAGGTTTCGAGCTTTGAAACGAGTCCAAGTTTATCCAAGTTCGTTCTTTTGCCATGAAAGTAATTGTTAAACAAAGAGGTAGTCGTTTGTTAGTTCAGTGTTAACTGCTGGAACAGCCCGAAACTTTGCTGTTCCATTTAGCCGAGATCCGAGATACTTTATTTTGTTGTATCGGTTTCGTGGATGAGACATTCTTTTTATTTAAGCTCTAGGAATGTAGAATGACAGGTGAACTGTTCTGAAGAATCGATTTCATTCGTACAAACGTTTTATGAAAGTCATCAATTGGCTAAGTGACTACTGCCTAGTACTTCTTTGGCATCCAGCATGTATCGTATAATCAAGAGTGACTTTAATCTTTGGATGATACGGATTTAATTAGTCAATTATTAAGGATCACATATGAACACTATACGTTAAAGATTAACTTCTCGATTTAATTGCCTCTGCGGTTCCAGTTTCGCGAAGTAAAAATGTAATCGAATATTCTTAATCGTACTACTACGTAAATGCTTCCTAATGTACACTAGTACTAAAATGAAGGGAGCACTGGATTTTATGAAAAATCATGCAATGATCATTCTGATTGTCTCGAAGCTCTAACAATTTAAATATCACGAAAAAATATATATTAGGTTGTCTCGAAAGTTTGTTCGAAAAAATTTTTTAACACTTTACCTACCGAAAACCTATTACTAGAAAACTTTTTTACGTTATAATCTTAAATGAAACTGTTAGGTAACGTTATTGAGTGTAGCTTGTTAGTTCACAATGATAATTGCGGTTGCTATTGAAGGTTTCGTTAAAAAGTGTTTAGCCGTGTACCATATATTTTTCAAAATTATGCAGTAATCACCGGTCGGTAATGTGTTAAGAAAGTAAGAAATATTATTAGCGGACTCTTTTGGGAGAATTTAATATTTTGAAGTTGCAACAGTGAGTTCAGCGAATCAACTAGAAATATTGAATTGTTCGCCAACTGTTCGGAACGAAAGAGGAAAAATAAATGCTCGCGAAAATGTTGATCCCCGTTAACTTGATTTTGTAGAATGTAAAGAACTGTAATATAGGGAAAAGAAAATCTTATTCTTTTCCGTCATTACTCTCGGTTGCAGATCAGACGTGAATATGGGTGCTACGATGAAGTTTTCTTTTCAAATTATAGCCTTAACAAACGTCAATGCAATTGGATAAGATTCCTTCGTATAGTGCAGGCTTATAATGATCAAGTTAATCTAATTGGTACCAAAGTAAAAGGTAAGATAGTAGACATGTTACAACATACCGAAATAAATAGGATGTATATTAGTTAAAGTGTTCCAGAGATGGAAATGGAATTGTCGAAATAGTTTTCAGTGCATTAGCTAATCTAACTTATTATTGAAAATATTTCAAAATATTCTGTTTGTAAAATTCTTTAACAATTATAATAGTTTATCGAACATATTACAATAGTGAACCGTAATGATGTATCATTTCTGGGACCTAGGGGATCCAATTTTCGAAGTAATAAAGGACGTTCAACCTGATACTGAATTAGTGGCGTGGTTCCTTCCTACGGCAGAACAAGATTTCGTTTTTATATCGCATGATATGTGTTCGAGGTCCGCTTTGTACAGATGCACGATCGACTCTATTCTAGACGGTGAGTTATTCAACAATCTACATATTTAACAATTACGTATTTAATTAGACCATTATCAAGCCAGTTTAATTCTTTCCAACAACCTCCTGAAATTTGACGTGCGATTTTTTAAAGTCATTTTATTAAACTTTCCATGGAAAGTGTACTGTCAACATTGCAGTAATGTAACAGTTCAGAAGATTGTTGTAAAGAGCAAACTTCGACCTTCAAATCCACGATGGATTCAGTCACGAAAAAAAATTTCCAATATTTCTAGAGTCATTTAAATCTGTAGCATTTCGAAGTAGAGCATATCTTCAATTCCCCATCCGTTGCGTCCGCTGTAAACATTATTTACGCTCGCTATAAACATCTGGGAAGCAAATGAATTATAGGCTGTCGAAGTAGATGCTTCAAGCTTTGAAACGAGCCTCGGTTGATTGTCCTACGACTCTTTTTTACAAAATTGCAACGGTTTAAATGTTTTTTTTTAGAAAATCGGATAATTCTTTTCGGAGCCACTGTAAATGTAAAACCCTGTAATGTTTGTAAAATACAAATTGGCACGGAAGACGTCCATTTTAAGCGATCAACCGCGCATGGAACAAAGAAGGAACGCGACATCCCGATTTTTGGTAATCGCAAACTATTCCCGGGGCGCAATCGCGTTAATCGGCACAATCTTGTGGGGCAATTGAAAAAGAAAGGAGACGATTTGCCGGGAAATTTGAAATGCAAATATATGCCGGTACTTTTGTCGGCTAGATCAGAAGATGCTTGTTCGTTCGGTCATGATTCAAATGCGTAGACCCCCGCGCTTACGAGGAGATAAAGGACAGTACAATGCCACCGAACCTTCAATTCTGAACAGAGGCTCGCCGGCGAACGAAAAGAAGAGTAGGGAATGGTTAGGGGCTGAAGGCTGGGCGGAGACAGCGAATGGTTGCCGTGGTGACGAGGGATCGTTTGCCAGAACAAGTTTTATAAGAAACAAAAAATATATTAATACTACTATACAAAGTGCGACAAAAACTATCACATACGTATCGTGTTGAATTGAAGACGACCTCGTACAAAACACTCCGAGTGCCAAAAGTCAAATTTTTTCAATACTCGAGTACTCAAAATGCGCAAGATTAAATCATTTGTATTTTATTCTTCGGAGTACTTCGGGTTACTTATTTACGTTTAAGATGTTATTTGGTCTGAACTGCGCGGGATCTAATATTTTAACCGTTTCCGGTCGCATTATAGTTAATGACGCGTGTTTTTCCTTTTGCTATAATTATTTTTTTCTCGCTTAACATTACCTGAAACGCCTATAAATATTATTTAACTACGTAGAATGTCACGTTAATTTTATTGATTGTTTTCTGATAAGATATATTAGATTGTTCTCGAAATATTTGTTTTATTTTGTATGCAATAATATGTAATCTTTGACGGGGTTAGGTATGGGGAGATGAATAAAAATGATTGTTTCATTTCGGTTTCAAGAATCTCCTTTAGATTTGTCCATGGCACTACTTTCTCATCATTCGCCAGCCGCAATCCCACATCCGTACTATGAGGTTGATGAATACGAGTCAACATCCGAAGAGTCCTCCTCGTCGACATTGTCCTTGACGGGAGATCACTTGGACTGTAGTATTTTGACAACGATCAAACGGGGCGAGAGGGTTTTACTACCTTGCGAAGTGTGTGGAAAATCCTTCGACAGGCCTTCTCTTCTGAAACGCCATATGAGAACGCATACAGGTACGTGTGAAACACAAATTCACCATCTTTAAATAAATACTTACAATATCATTGCGTTGACGGCCGCAATGGGTATATTGTTAAGTTTGGCCAGAAACTATTTTTGCATGTTTTTAAAAATGATTCAATTAAATTACATTTAAATAATATTATATTTATATTTAATGATCATCTCTATCCAAATGGTAAACAGAAAAAAAGATGGTAAAACTTCATCAAACACCACAAACAGTTGTTATTAATAGTTACATACTAAATAATTATTAGAATCAAATGCTTTAAAAATGCAATGATCCAATTAAATTATATTTGTATTTAATATTCATCTCTATCCAAATGGTAAACAGAAACAGAGATGGTAAAACTTGATCAAAATACACAAACGTTGTTAATAGTTGGATATTAAATAATTATTAGCATAAATTTGAGTAAGTCCGTATCGGCGAAAATATTAATAATAATCTGAGAAATGCATTGATATATTTAAGGGGAGAAACCGCATGTTTGTGTGGTGTGTAACAAGGGTTTCTCAACCTCGAGCTCTTTAAACACACACAAGCGGATCCACAGTGGTGAAAAACCTCACCAGTGTCTCGTTTGCGGTAAGAAGTTTACGGCCTCCTCAAACTTGTATTATCATCGCATGACTCATATTAAGGTAAGTTTGGAAGAAGTTGCTTCTGATAAGAAACGCTATACATTGTTCGGTAATGAGGGGAACAAATGCCAGCAACTCGTGTAACATAGCAGAACGAAGCAAGCATGAAACAAGCATAGAGAGTATGAATCAGACTTACCCTAGAACCACCTATCATGTTCTTTGAAAAAACTTCCACACCAGTTCTTTTTTACGTACATTTTGTCCCCAAAAATTTCTAACTTGAACATTCTAAGTAGCTTGCTCATTTCTTATGGTAAGAAAAATTGTTAAATAAAAACATTTAGTTCAATGGGAAATTTTAGTGACAGGCAAACAAGTTTTTCGAGATCACTATAATTTCGAGAGCATTTTCTGAAGCTGCAAGGTCACTTTTTCCAAATATCAAGGTTACTGCTGTGTTTTTGAATGGAGCTATAGTTCGTCATCGTGATACATTGGGTTGGCAAGAAAGAAATTTCGGTATTTTAAGGTGAAATGAAACCGAATTTCTTTAGTCAAGCGATGAACTGTAATCAACATAATATATTCTCTTATTTATTTTTTGTGGCAAAAGTCATCGAACAAAAGAAAAAATATCATATTCATTAAAGGTCATTGATTGAATAAAAAAATTAGGCTCTCTTTATTTCACCTTAAAATACCGAAATTACTTTCTTTTCAACCCAATATAATAGGTGAGGTCAAGACGAATCTAATGACTAGACTGCGGATCTTTATACAAAATAAAAATTTTCTACCTGAACTGCAACAAGCCGGAGTGAAATAGAAAGTTATTTTCTTTTGTAATATCTTTAATAGACTGAAAATAATACAACAATATTTTTAAATTGTTCTAATGTCATTACTGTTTTCAGTTACACCTACTCATTTTTGTCATAAATGCATAAAATCCGCAGTCTACTAAGAACTTATGATGCTTTGACCTTCAGATGACCTTGAACAATTTGCGAGTTATTATAACATGTACTCTCGTCCAGTATTTTATATAATTTACTAAATTGCTTTGCCATGTGATTGGATTGGAACTGTCGCTAAAAATTGTGCTTATGTTTTCGCAGGAGAAGCCACACAAATGTTCCCAGTGTTCGAAATCATTTCCGACCCCGGGCGATCTCAAGAGCCATATGTACGTGCACAACGGATTATGGCCGTTTAGGTGTCATATTTGCAGTCGAGGTTTCAGTAAACCGACGAATCTGAAAAACCATATGCTCCTACACCTCGGCAGGTGTACTAATAAGAAGATCGTCAAAACAATCTCTGATTATTAATAACAGTGTAAAAACATTCCCCGTTACTCTAGAACGTTCCGCGGAGATGACAAATCTTCTCATTATACATAATACGGTGATAACTAAGCTTATTCCTTTAAATAATTATATTTAATAAAATTATTTTCCTAAATTAAATGTTATTTCCCCTGTTTTATTTATACGAATATTGTGCGGACATTATACTATAATGATTGTTGTTAACGCTCGAATGGCAAAGATAATGTATATGTACATACATAAGCTAGACGAATCCTGCTGGATATTAAAAATACCTTGGCAGGTGGACAAGCCTTAATAAAAATATTGATTTTCACACTTTTCAATGTTGTTTGTAATATTTCTATTTTTATATGTACGAACTTATACTTTTAGAATGTTAAATTGTTAAGCATCGTGTAAATCAGGATTGAAGTGAGTAATTATTCATCGTTATTCATCGCATGTTCATTTCAATGTATAAAATAAAATCACGGAACAATCTAAAACATATTAAAAATATTTTTAAAAAATCGTCATTAAGCAGCCATCATAAATAACAAATGTATAAAATTAGGTATTGTTAGAAAGCTTCACCTTTTTACGATCTGCGTTAGTGTAAAAGTGTAAACCGTTCGAATAATGAATATCTCAATAAACATGTTACATAATATAAGTTTTACAACGTTGTAATATTATATATATTATTATTAGTGGTGTGCGAGATCCCGGGAAGTCCCGAAACCCGATGATTCGGACGGAATGGGAAGACACGTATCGGGTCGGGACGGAATTCCGAAAATGTTCGGGTTTCCCGTGAATCTTCGGGATTTCTGAACTATACGGAATCATTTAATATTGTTTTTTAGTAAGAAATCCAGAACATTTTCGGGAAACCCTAATATTCTCAGGAATCCCGAAAGTTTCAAGATCCCGTCCCGATCCCGAAAATCATTCCCCTCCCCGTCCCGACCTGATCTTGCACACCACTAATTGTTATAAATCGTGTTACTTACCTCTTAATTAATAAGGATCAGGTATTTCACAGCTACAAGTAAAACTTCATCCTGAAATTAGATGCAATTTATAAGCAACAAATAGATGTACAATACAATTTTACACACCATAGAAAAATACATACCATAAAGCTGTTTTGAACGTATACTTTGAAAAAATTAGTTTAATTCGAATGAGAACTTATACAATATTATACATACGTACATGTGAATGCACTTAAATAAATATTGAATTCTTTAAACAATAACAGTTCTTACAATTGACGATCTAGACGATCCTCTCTAAAAACAGTTTTGTTTCAATTTCAACATTGTTGTGGTACTTATATGTGTTTCTTAAAATTGCATAGGTTTATTTTTATTGATTTAAATCTCATCTTTAATTGAAAATACAATGATCGTAATTTAATTTGCTTGTAGATAACGATTTTTGTGTGTGTGTGTGTGCCCTTTCATTACAACATCAATTCAGTGTACAAAATAATGCGAAAATATCTTTTTTTTCTAAAGATATTAATGAACGGAACACAATATGGAGATATTTAAGATATAATATTTATGCATAGAGTTCTTTCACAAATGTTAGATTGTTTTTTGAATCACATTATATACATACAGCTACAAACTAGTACCACCACTGATAAGACCCGCTTTCGTATCGGTAGGTACTTGTTTTTGGAAACAGTCGTCTAAGAATTGTGCCATTGATAAATAAAGATGTCCCTTTACTCCTGCTAGGCTATGGCTCACGTCTGGATACACCTGTGAAAATGATTACAATGGTTACAAAAATAATTACAAAATTTACAAACAGCACAACAGACTTCTATTTTCCGTGTCTTGAAAATAATTTTGATGAATGAATTTTTTATTTTAATGAGACAGTGCTTCATTTTCTACTTTATATCTGTATAAGTCAACTTATAGGAAGATTACACGACGTACAGGAATAATGAAACATAGTATACCTGTTGTCGGAAAAGTATGCCTTTCTTGGCAAGATGCCGTGCAAGTGCCATTGATTGTTGAAATTGAACATTATCGTCAGCAGTGCCGTGCACCAGGTAGAACATTTTATCCCGTAAAGATTCGACTTTTTCGTAAACGTCTGATTCCGCGTAACCCTTGTAATTTGACACCACAGTTGGCATGCCCATGTATCTTTCTGCATATGCGGAATCTGCAAAAATAAATTATTATCGTAGAATTGAAACTAGTCGAGATTCTAAATTTGTTAAAAACGAAGCTGATTTTTTAAAAGAACTTGTGTGATTCGTATTCCCCAGATCTCCGATTAAAGATAGCATAAATAATTATAAACTGATAAAAGGTACTAGGTAAAATGTCGATTGCATTTTTCTTAAATGATAATCATTTTTGATTAAAAAAACGTTTTTAGTTGTAACATTTTAAAAGGAGTAAATCTGTTAATTATAATAAATTCTCACAGATTCATTTTTGTGTAAAGTGCTATATGTACAAATCAATCATGTTCGTTAATGTACCATATAGTTTCCAGGACACAATAGGCGCCACGCTCATGCCACATTGAAATACGTTTCGGTCAGGATGCGCTAATGCAAGTGCAGCTACGAAACCGCCGTAGCTCCAACCCCAAATTGCAACACGTCTTTTGTCCACAAAGTGCAACGAATCTCGCAAATACCTGTAAATAAAAACGTTAATTTTGTTCATCAATATGGTATCGATAATAAAAATTTTAATTACATATTCATCATATTGATTACATTTATTAATATATATAAGAATATCAGTACGGCTAAGAGTTCGGCTTAGACACGCGGTATTGCCTAAGGATTATGCCGACAGAAATGTATAATATTCTTAATTATTTCTTATAGGGTAATTTATTTTTGGTTGTATATTTTAATACGGTCTGAATTAGTATTTCAATTTTGCAAACTGATGTCGCACAGATAGTTATTGTTTTCATATTGGAGAACCTTTGTATGTGAATTATGAACAGCAACTGAAAATAATAATGTGAATTATAAATGTTGCGTACTGATTGTATGTTGAATGCTAGAGAAAATGAAATTTCAATGTTTATTCTAATTATCACTCGAATACAGAGAACTCTGATATCGTCGGTTCGGATAATCGAGGTTCTACTAAACTCTTCAACCAAACAAGCAAATATGCTTCGAATTGTATCGTGTTTGGCCTCGTTTTAATTAGAAAAATGTCACGAATGTGTTGGCAAAAGAACCACAAAAAAATAATTAAAAACTCTTTCGGAGCTTCTGAGCTCTTTAACGAGTGTACCCAGCAGTAGTGGGGATAAAATTTTCACAAATATATCGTTACACACATTACTATAGTCATTGTATAAAAATGTTCCAAAATCCAGATTTAGCGAATTTATACCCGAGTCCATGCAACAATTCATTCACATACACGTCTTTTAAAAAGTATCAGAATATTATTGGTTTGGCAAGAATGTAATTTCGGTATTTTAAGGTGAAATAAAACCGAATTTCTTTATTCAATCGATGAATTTTAATCAATCAAATATTTTTTTATATTATTCTTTTTGGCAAAAAATTAATCGATCAAAAGGGAACATATCTTATTCATTAAAATTCGTTGCTTGGATAAAAAGATTAGGGTCTATTTCACCTTAAAATACCGAAATTACATTCTTGCCAACTCAAAATATAACGAGTGACTGTATATGTGAGTAACATTGATACCACTGACATCTCTACACATCCCATAAGCGACCTTTCCACCGCTACAGAAATACAAACGACAATACCACAACGACTCACGATCATACGCAACAAAAGAGACTGCTCTACGTCAAGGGTAGGCTCAGCTGGCTATAATATAATTGCTACCGGCCTTGTTTTGTTAGACAGTCACAAATGCAATTGTACCGCTAAACATGGTACACTTTTCAATGGCGTGGTCGATGAAATTATGTGCTGGAACCAGCTGAAATTAATCTAGAAAACGATCACAGCTGAGCAGAAAAAATGATCAGATTCTTGGACCTATGACTCCTATAAGTTTTTAACAATATATATCCTTCAATTATTTTCAAGGAACGATGCTAATCATTCAGAAGTTTGCTGGAGATAGAAAACTTCTAAACAATCATATTATTCATAGAAAATATATCGAAAGAGTGAAATGAAAAAATTTGATTTACAATACCCTACTATACAGTTTAAATATTTTGAAGCTAGTTTATGTTGAAAGATAACATCAGGTATCATGGCAGAATTAATGACCACCAACCATGCCTTTTGGCTATGAAGACACATACCAACAAATATAGCTATTTTGTCTAGCCCTAAGAGTGCAGTACCATCTACAATAACGATTAATCTAACAACGGTACCATTCTCTTCAAACTTTACAGATCCACAGAGGAGTACTAAAAAAAAAGAGAAAAAATTAAACTTACATGGATCCTCGGTCATGACTGAATTCCTGTCAACGAGAAAGCTGACAAGCAGCCAAAGAAGCCATCAGCGTCCAATGTGTACGTACTTATTGTAACCTACACATGGACGATCTGTTAAAAGAAATGGAAAATAAGCTAATGATGCAATGAGAAGCGGAGTGCGATCATTGTTAGCCTCACTACCCGGAAAGAATATGTCTGAAAGCGTTTTCAGTGGCCTCGACAAATCTACTTAATTGCGGACGATTGTTTTCCAATATATTTTTCATAATATTCGAAACACTTAAACATGTTTAAACATGATTCTTCGGTGTTCATACCCCGATATTTCTCAGGTTACTTTAAAAACTGGCGGTCTGAAGCAAAATCTAACTATATACACCATGCGATAAAGCGGACAATAACACCATTTTCAATTTATTCTTTGCACGCATAACATTACTTTTCCACCAATCCGATTCTCGAAAAAATATGTGTAATCTTATATTTATTTTGATTTGATATATTTCCTTCATAATTTTTCCTAGCTACGACAAAACTCCAGGTGTGACCTATCCCAATTGTGTAACCTGCCCTATACAAGAAAAGAAAATGGTGTACACGTATAACAATTCCTATTTAGAAGCATCAGAGTGCAAGTTTGTTTCTTCCCCCTGCAACATGATGCATAATCAACTAGAAAGGGATTCTGAAAGTAGAGACTTCACGCTTTAAAGTGAGACTATACATAGATAGATTGTAATATGATTTCTTTTCACGAAGATATATAGTAGTTTAATCGTTTATTTACAAAATTACTCGGTAGAATTATGTTGTTAGTAGTTTTAGAGCGCATAAACCTGTATTTATACGTAGTCCCTGAAGAGAACAGTAGAGCAGTATAATAATGTTATGAATAAAATGAACAAATTACCATTGTTAGTTGGACACATTAATATCTCCAGGATACAACAGATATTTATGCATAGCGCGGTTGCAACTGTAGTAATGCATTACTTTTGTTGAATAATAAAGAAAACCATTGATCAAGTATACTATACTCACTCAGTAACTTCCAGTTGGTCAGCAACTTCTACGGAACCAAGTCTATAGTACACTTCGTGCAAAAACTTATAGCCTTGGCCTCCACTGCCTCTACCATCGATCTGAGCGACAATCACATTTTTCCTACTAGCCAGGAATGTGTTCCAGTCTATTTTGAACATTTCCGTTACTAATTGCGACCCGGGTGCACCATATCTAAATAAACAACGTCAATGGAAAAATTCTTTAAACTTCACCTGCTGCAATATTGTTAAATTCTTTTAATGCCATTATTAGACTGTGAATCTTTATACATTTATGAAGATATTGGTTGGGCGATATGTGAAACAAAGTCGTTAAGAGATGAAATCAGTTTTTGTTATTCCCGCTTCCCACAATCAATGCAAAACATTTTTATTCTACATAAAGATCCGCAGCCTAGTCGTTACAGTTTGTTGTTTTAGTTGATTATTCTCATCATATAAATACAGGGAATCGATTTCAGAATACTGTGAATGATAAGAACGGTGATTGACCGTCATACTTACACTTGCACAACCAAAGGGTACCTCGTGATTTCATCTTCTCTCAAACCTGGCGGTAAATGTAGTCTCACTTGTGCGTTGTACCCGCCGCTTATTTGAACGGGGAATGTCTTTATTTGTGGAAGTGCCAGATTTGCGACTTTCTCCTAAATAGAATTGTTCGCGGAAAGATCAGAGAGCGTGAAATATGATATTACCGACAAGAGACGATCCCGAAGTGACATCTCCAGATCTTAATGAGTTCATATTCGAGGGGTGAAAACAGCCCTTAGAGCTTAGGCTACGAACCATATTTGGCCAACATTTAACCCTTTGCTCTACAATATCGTGTCAGACTCGTGATGAAGATTTGAACAGAATCTAATAAATATATGTGTATGTTATTAATTTCCTTTAAATCGAGATGAAATTCAATTTTAGTTTTGTTAATGTATAGTTTATGGAGAACATGTAGGCATACAATAGATACAAATTTTCTCCTTTGTTAGGAAATTACGAACTAGAAAACAAGTTCTAATCAATGAAACCGTAAAATAAATCATAGGGCAAGTCACCCGATGTTTTATAACCCTAAGTCATCACCCTAAGTCATCACACTGTCACTTCGGAAACATCCTTTGAGAAAGTACTGGCTGCCTTACACGCAATAGTGTATTATTTTGCAAAACGTAGATCAGCCGTGGCATAGGTAATTCTGTTTTGTACAATGCGACGGTCGGTATGCTGGGCCCGTAACACTCTAAAATAAAATAGTTCGTACTCCCCCGTGGAAAAATAGCATTATGGTACTGACACGGTTCTTCGTTAAACGCTAAAAAAGAAAATTGTTGTATTAGAGTTTAAGTAAAAATTAATAAAACCACCCTAGATTTTTACGCTTACTTGGAGGTACATATGCTTTAGCTTTTTGTCTCTTCGAAGGTTTCTCCTTCGCCTTTTCTCGTTCCCCGTGTTGCGCGTTTTCTCGCGCTTCATAGTGATCGCGTATATAATTATCGGACGAACTACTATGATGACGAGATTGCGTTGTTTGATGATCGTTCAGATTTCCGTCTGTGGCATCTGTGCATGTAATGCAGACAGCAGGGTGCAGAGACGAGCCCACATTCGGTAACAGAGAACTCACGTAATAGAGATGTCTCTGACCTGGTCGCATAGGCGGTATACCTATAAAATATCTGTAAAAAAACAATTAGATTAGCTTTCTTAAACAACTCATTATACAGTCTGTTTCACAAGAGCATACTCGTTGTATCTGTGTTGTCATCGAAGAAACTCTTCGAGTGAGATGATAAAATAAACATTCAAGAGGTCCCCTAATACGCTTTCGAAGAAATCTGTTAGTATCTTTAAAACCTTCGAGAGTGAAATAGTTTTTCGTTATGTAAAGAAACCTTTGCTCTCTTCGAAACACGTCGAGAAACGTCTGACATGGGCTCGCGAAAATGTCAATCGCGATTCATGATTAGCCATCTCAGTCTCCAGATGCTGATCCAATTGAAAACGTGTGGGCATACATGAAGCAAAGGCTTAGAGGAAAACATACTCACAGCGTGAAAAGTCTAAGTTACCAAATAGGAAAGATATGGAGGTCATTGCCAGTATCGTATGCTGGAAAATTGGCAGAAAGTATGCCAAAACGTTGCGAAGCAATAATCACAAAACGCAGGAGATTGGACCCACTATTAAGTACCTAGTCAGCCAGGCCTGCCTCGAGCAAATATCGAGCACAGCCTGGCGAGCAGATTAAGGGCATTATGCTGTCAGAACGACGCTCGAAGCTGAGGATGCAAGGAATCTGCTCGATTTTGGACAGCACACCCTGTCAGCATAAAGCGATACTTCTGCGGACGCAGAAGTTGGTCCGAAATCGAGCAGATTGGATTAGAAAGCAGATTGAATATGCTTTCTAATTATCTATAAATCTTCTACACAAAGTTGGTTTCTTCGTTGATCTCGAGAATACGCTCTTGTGAAACAGACTGTAATATCGCATATTTCAATTCGTTTCGTTTCAGAAACTTTAAGGGCTGTTCAGGAAGTGTCGGACAACATGACTGGATCGGACGTCCAATCATTTTGTCCGGCACTGTAGCTCCTGTATCTTGCAATTGATGCAGACAAGCTGCAATAAAGCAGACCGTAATTGAAATAAGAGCAACTATGCTGGATTTACATGGTATTGTTCACTTGATCCCATGCCACTATTTGGGTGACTTCGAATTTCCCATGCGTTAGAGGAACAACCATCTTTCGGTCAACATTCACCCAAACAATGTGCTTATAATAACCAGATGGACCATCCTTAACCGGACTTATTGCAATATAACTGCTTCCATTCGCTGAGAAAATAGGTGCTTCCGGAGGAGTGTCCACCCATCCGCGATCTTCAGATACTATCCTTTGATATTCCTGAATAAAAAATTGATATTAAAAATACTATTTTTCCCAGCTCTGACTGTATAAGTGTAGCAAATAATTCGAACGTACCTGGCAACGCCACTGCGGGCTCTTGCATATAGTGACAACCGAAAGATTTTGAGCACGCGTTAGCCACGTTATGCACACCTCCGTTGAAGATATCCAAGAAGCCGAAGTAAAGTAATGCTCTCTGTTAATGGACAGGAATAGTTTATAGTCAGGATCAAGTAATACAATGACGTTGAAGTAGAATATTCCGCATCCGACGCAATAGAATAGCAACAGGATAGTAATGGGATCAAAATAATAGATGTAAACAAATTTTCGAATGATAAAACCACTTTTTCGATACTTAAATGATTGATTATACCCATCAAAATTGTGTTCCTTAATGTTATTCTTTTTTCTTATTAATTGTTAGGAGATATAAAACAGCTTGCATATTCGAGTAGTGTTCGGATATGGGAGTTTCTACTTTACTCTCATTTTTATGTCTATTGTCTAGACTATAGATTCTATAGCATCGCATGCACCATTCAATCGTTGATGAAATTTTTTTAACCCTCGTGTTGGAAAATTAAACAGCTGTAAAACAATTTTTAAAGCTACCAACGAATAATTTTAAAGCTTCAGTATTTAAGGGTCGTTCCATAAATCTTAATTCAAAGCGTTTTTATGATATTTTTAAAAGAACATCGGACATTTTTTAAGTAATGAGTCCAGTAACCAACATAAGGGTTGAAAATAATAATTGTTAACATTTATTTATACATAATGTTATATTACTAACATTCCTTTACCATGAGACGCCCATATACAAGATTCAGGAAGCAAGGGGAACATACTGTGATACATTCTCTTGTTCAAGATGTATCAAATTGTTATTAAAGTACGAAGTCTTTAATGTTTAAGGTGTTTCATTTATCTTGTCCGTTTGAACATCTTCGTTAATTTTGCAGATACAAAATATGTAAAAAGAAAAAGATTGTTTGATGTAGAGCGGCAAATATTGCGAATCATGCTAGTCTTCAAGGTCATTTCTCGAACTTTCAAGGTCATCGACAATTTTTTCACTAACAGTGCCTCATTCTTATACGTCGAAATAAATGTATTTTACAATACACATGAAGTTCAAATTACAATCTGAATATTATTTAATGTTTGACCTTGAAATCTCGTAAACAAATTAAATGAAAAAAGTGTTCTACCAATCAGAATGCTCGTCCCTTTACATCGTTCATTTTCAACGTATGTATATTTTTTAAAATTTGTCTATCTATCACTATTTTTACTTTGTTTATCTATCACTATAATAATATATTGGCATTAATGATGAACGTAAGCAGAAACTAATCAATCATACCGTGTGAGAACTCAATAAAAAATTCGAATGCTACTGCTTATCATGCGGAAATGAAAAGGGACAAATTGAATAAACCTTGATACTCTAAAATTCATTTGTAAACTCACACATGCTCGATGATAGATGGCGGTTTCACTACCTTCGTATGAATAGTCTTTGGATCTGCCAAATCTGCTACGTAGAGTCGCGCCACAGGGTTCGGAGTTCCTGGCTGAAATATTTAAACAATATCTAGTTATATTTCTCACGTAACGTACATACATATGTATGTATTTTTCAGAAAAAATATTTTGAACAATATTTTTAAAAAAAGTGGGTCTTCTTCGTAAAGCTGATCATTAGACAGCGGATTTTATGAATTTATGACAAACTAAATACTTAGGTGTAATTTAAAACATTAAAAACACCCGACGTTTGCACCTCAACGTTTCTTCTGTCCGTGATCTTGAATGACTGAGCAATTATAGTAACTGAATTCCTAGAGAAAGGAATTGTCATCGTTTGATATTTGTTCGTAGATATAAGTAGATATCTGAGGTGCAAACGTTAATTGCACTTGGACAATATATAATAATATAATAATAAAATAGTACCTTTGGATAACGAAGGGATCGTATATCGGGATAAAGAGCCTTGTTTCCTTCTCCAAACCACGATATGTGCATTTCCTCAACGAGCGAATCATTAAAAGATGCGTACAGCATCATGTGACTATCTGGCGACATCCAGATAGCCTCTGCGCAGTGCAGTATTTCCTCTAAGACGTTACAAAGTAATAAATAATAATCTCCATCCATAATACACAGGATAAATGTCCAAGTATACAGGGTGTTGCTATAGCCAGCGTCTTTCTTACAAATAATAAATATTATGTGTACCTTCGTATAGCCAGTCTGGTAATCCATTCGACAGTATACCAGGAATCGATGTGTTAGTAACTCTGTATCCTGTGTTGCTCATAGGACCAGTTATGTAATAAATATCATAATCTTGCACCATGACAAGTCCGTGACCGCGCGGAGTCCATTGTGCCAATAAAAGATAAGGATGATCCACCTTCTCCGGGTATGGAGTCAATGGTAAAGTTTCCCTGCAATAATAAACTAGCGATGTGTATTGCTTACGATTAGTATTATCACGAAAGGAACATCGTCTTGAACTGTATATTCCACTTAAACGGTAACAGGTCTGCGTTATTTATTGGTCCAGGTAAAAAACTTCTTTACTAACCGCGTGTTCACATCATAGACTGTGTACTTTGCTAAATACGAGTACCGAAACAGTTTCTTCACGTCGTGAGCTAGCAGCAGGTATTTACGATCCGGCGACAACAAGAACTTGGCTGGATTCAGTCTTCTCTACACATAACAAAGAATTCTTACGACATTACTTTATCGAAATAACACGAGTGCGTTTATTCGTGAATTGTAATCATTTTTATTACAATAAACAAATGCAGTGAATCATCCCTCAGTATTGTAGCTTTACAAATTCGATAATCTTCGACTGAAAAATTTGGAACCCGCCATTTTGACGGATTTCGTAGTCCCAGTGTTAATGATACACGCTAACAGAAGGAGGAGTAAAAACTTTTGAAATCAACTGGACTCTAATGAAAACTTCAGATATTTTTGATTAGATAACTAAAAATTGTTATCGATTATGCTGATCGTTTAAATTGATCAACTTTCTTCTGCTGGTTGTATTGTTGGTCAAACGGTGTCGTACTTACAAAAGTTTCATTGGGCATTAAGCTACGGGAAGTAACATTATCTTGATTAATGTGTAACAGCGAAATCCCACCCCAAACATCCCTGTAGCAAATGTGTTGTTCGCTTGTCCATGATCCGTTGAAGAGAAGAGGCGTTAATTCTCCGGACAGCACCTAAATAATCGTTAATTTCGAATATTAAAGCGATGTTAAATTATTGTGAATTGTTGCTCCCTAATTTCATTGTTATCGCAGTGTTTATAAACGTTCGCTGCTTAACAGTTCAGTGAACCGTGAGTAATTTCCGATAGTTCAAATGGTTTCCGGTGATTATCAACTCATTCGAGATAATGTTATATATGTTAACCATATGCATTAGCAAATATTAATGCAAAAATTCCATAAATGTAAGAAATCAATTTTTAACACTAAACCTACCGAGCCTTGAAAGTAACTGGTACATGTTCCCTTATAAAAATGACAAGATTAATTTTATTTAGACTTTGTGCGGCCTCTCTTGCAATACGTTCTCTACTAAAGATACCTATACAACCATTCCTTATAAAATCATTTTTATTATTTCAATAATTGTAAAATAAAAAATCTGGAATCGGTGATGGTAGGTATAATGTTAACGTTAGAATTCAATTTCAGACATGTTCAAATTGAGAAACAAATTTCTTAGGGGTAGCTGTTCTTATAGTTTGGTAGTCAAAATATTAAATAACAAATAGTATTGCATACCTCAGATAACCGTAGCCTTGCACCCCGGACTCTAGGACCTTCATCGGGTGGTGTCAACAGGGCAACCGATGTCACTATCAAAGCTAGGACAGCAACGATCACCAGCAGAGCAATCAAAATGCCGCGCCAGTTTCTTTGATTTTGATTCGCCGAGACGAGCTCCTATCACAAAGGTTTTCACTAACGCTAATGTCAAATAATAACAAACAGCACAGAGAGATTGAACATTTAGTTCCCTATTTCAATCGTCTCATAAAGAAATTCAAAAAAAAGTAAGGGCACCTTGGAGCATTGCAGGAGACCTCAAGATAAATTGAATGACCTTGAGCTGACCTTGAATTGAGAAATCGCCATTTAGCGCTTTCGCTGTCGTCATCGATGGCTGTACATTTTTGCAATTAATAATGCCAATAATTAAAAGGATCTAAAAATATCCTTATCGATTATTAATATGTGAAATACATTTTAAGGAAAATCTGTTATCGTGGAATTATAATAAAATTGTTTATACGATACTTTCACCCTCGGATGGTGGGACTTGGCTCCATTTTGACCCAGCGTTACAAACCGTTCCTTTAAGATTCTAATTTTTCAGTTGCCAGTTTAAATTATATACAGAAATAAAAAATACTTAAGTGCACGAACTTTGATGGATTTAGCAATAGCTGCCATGAAATCGTGAAAAGCATTCGTCTTGCGTGGGTTAATAATAAAAACACGAATAAATACTGTCTTCGAAGGTTGATACGTACGGTCTAATTCACTGACCAGCTGGTCCACCAGATATAAACCCCTCAGACTTTTATTTCTGAGGATATTTACAATCAATAATTTATGAAACATGTAATTATAGCACCGGAGACCTTCGTGAATGTATATATATAATGCAAGCTTGTAGGAATGTGTACAATGTCATATTACATTAAAGCAGCACACTCAAATTGATTAAAATATTTAGCACTTTCGAAGAAAATCAAAGTATTCACAAAACGGGTGTTCATATAATTCACATAACGGAAATCCCGCTATACAAGAATTTACGCGAAATTTGAAAATTTAATTTTAGAGTCTGTGCGTCAGTTTTTTTATATATACCACTTGCTTTGTATTTGCAACAAAAGTTAGGTCAAACACGAAATAGTAAAACATTTATAGAATTTAAATACATTATCGTATTATTTCCAAGTTGTTGTAATATTATTATAAAAGAAATGATTGTGTATATTGCTACTGTAGCTTCATATTAATGCAGACAATTTTTATTTTGCATTAAAACGAGTCCTAATCACTGTGACTGCAAAGTAAATCACAAACCAAGTGGTTAAAGTTACAAAAACATAATGTAATCTCAGACTGTGAAATTAGGTGAAATTTTTGACAATTTGGGTCAAAATAGACTCAAGGTCTGACGTCGCCGTCGTAGGGCTAATGGAAGGGTGACCAACTTTTTTCCTTGCTCAGAGATTTCAGCTGACATTAGCACATACATGCAGCATAAACAACGTATGCACATAGCTGCATACACTCGCAAAAAGAAGTAAAGAAATGCAACAAAGACAGACGAATAGGTCGATGGAGTTGAGTGGATATGGAGTAGGCAGTTCTCTTGCATCTCATTTGTCAGCGAAACTACAAAGTAGGGAAAGTGGTCACGTGCAGGTCGCAGGCTGTTAATTTGTTAGCCCTATTTTATCGTATCAACAATACATGCATTTACCACAAAACTGGAAATTGAAAAACTACGAAATGCAAAAAGATGATAACTTTAGGGAGTGCTTAACACCCTGATTATAATACAATTGGTATAATATAATTTTTAAAATGAGAAGTATCGAATATAAAAATTGCAAACTTGGTACGTTTATTAACTAACATTCGTAGAATGTACACGAATTTTATTGTACAATAATAACAATTTTCTCCATAGCTACAGCGATAATAATAAAATTTTGAAAAGTGTTCACCACTTATGGGTGACAAAATTTTCATCACTTTGTTGAAAACGGAAAGAAAATTTTTTTAAGAAAGAGACATGGATATACATAGGTGTTTGTTAGTAGACTGCGGATTTTATGCATTTATGACAAAAATGAATAAATAAATATTCAAAGACATTAAGGTATTATAGTTTCAGTTTAATAGGATAATTAAAAGAAGAATATAATTTTGATCTGGCTCCTGCGTTCTGCAATCAATACGAACATTTTTTATTTTACATAAAGATCCGCAGTCTAGTTATTAGGGTACAACGAGCATGTGACGAATATCAATGAAAAACAAAATGGTGCTTACTGAGGAATTTAAATTTCTTCATAAGGAAACGAAAGCGACAGTATAAAGGAAAGTACGTCATTAAAGCGACGAAATGTACACTCGTCGAGTCTAAAACAAGGAACCGATTATTTTTATCACCGACACTGGTGGATATTCACGGAGCAGAACCGTCGCGTTACTGACATGTCCGGATGGATCATCATTCGTTTCCAAAACAAATAGATGTCTCGATTGGTGCTTGTCATAATAAATAATAAATCATTCCTTCTCACAGAATGTACACATTGCTCCATCGAATATTTGTCCGTTTATTTAAAAAATGATGTCACTTTCAATCACTGAACTTTTCTGATGAAAGCTATGAACGTAACTTGCGAGATTAAAGTCATAAAATGTGTTAGTCCGAGTTCGAAACCACTAACTTGCCACCTTTAAGCTAGTATGAGCAATGGAACAACCACGTAAATGGAGATTGGAGATACTACATATCAGCTAAATCGACAAAACTTAGTAATGGTACCACTATTGTTGCATTTTGTTCACGGAACACCACTGAAAATTCAATTTGAACTCCCCTATGATCGAGAACCCGCGCAAACTTTGCAGCTACCGTATCCCAGCCAAGCAATTGTGTTCGCTATTAATATGTTAATGTCCCGACGAAATAATAAATAGTAATAACTAGACTCCGGATTTCATGCATTTATAAGAAAAATGAGCAACTGCAATTTAAAACAGTGAAAATATTAAAAGACTTTAAGGGTATTAATATATTATTTTCACCACATTCAAATTATTAATGAAGAATATAGATTTATATTTAGCTCCTGCGTCTTGCAATTGACGCACAAACTTTTTATTTTGCATAAACATCCGGAGTCTAGTAATAACAATGCCGATGAAATTTTTAGTATGTGTATAACTAACATAGATCTACAAAACATATATTTTAAGTTTTCATTAACGGCTCAAATAAAAAAAGTTTTAAAAAATGCCTTTATTATTTTTGCATGTAACCTTGTAAATTATAATTTTTGGAAAATTTTTTTTGCATATCATTTCGTAAACCAATGCTTCTAATTGATTATAAAAAATCGAGTCGTTTAGTACAATTATAAAAGTTATTCTGTTTTAAAGGGCGTACGAATACTTTTTACACTCACTATACATATTTGTATCTGGATGGGCATGTGTACTTAACGCATTTATAACAATTCATTCTGCGCAAGTTTGCGTTAAGTGTGCGAGAGGTTTCACGCATTCCACACTGAACACTTGACATGCGTATAAAGATGAGATACAAGCAGTTTGAAAATTTGTTATTAATGATACGTTATCGTCTGTTCTTAAAGTGGATCTTCCCGTGGGCAAAAATAATAGATCCACGAAAATTTCACAATTCTTTTTCCACAAAGCAGTAGAATCGTAAATTGTTGTTAATGTTGTGCAAAAACGTGTCATAATAAACATAAGTAAAATTAAAACTCCGACAAAGATGCTATACTGTCTACCACTTTTAACCATATAAATAAACTACAGCAAATTAATACAATAAACAGAACATTTAAACACATTATTTGGTTCTCAAACAATTTCAATTTTAATTTAATTTAAATTCTTTCTAAATGGGTCAAACAAAAATTTGTTTTTAAATCGAGCTCTGTTATATTAACTATGCTAAATTACTTAAAGGAGGAACTTAAAGCTACATGCATGGATGCAAAGCAGTGTGGTCCTGTAAAATCATAGTGCGCTATACTGTTATACAGAAAATCTTTGTAATTGTCACAAAAATTAACTCCATTTTGTTTAAACTGTGTTGGTATAACCATATAACACATACACGGATGCAAAGCAGTATGATCCTGTAGAACTGTATATAGGCTGCACTATTCTACAAGTGGAGTGCAGTGTTAAATGTTTATAAAAACGATCATAAAAATATCGATTAAGCGCAATTGTGATGGCATAGGTTTCCCGGAGTGTGGTAAAAGTTTCTACGATAACGTGGATCGCTTAATTACCTCATCGTCGTAAATGTTATCGTGATCTGCCATTGAAAATAGAAATTGATTTCCTGACTTCTAGTTGTTAACTTAGAAAGCAATCGATAGGATGCGTGTTATGCTCTTTCGGATATAACGACGAAAATTACGGGCACACTCCGCGATGCACGGACATACACACTCTCGCCGAGGTACAACGGAGAGGGGAAAAAACAGAGAAGGACAGACGGAGAATAATTTCGTTCGAACTGTTTTTTCCGTAACGATACGACACGTTCTTTGACTTCCACATACACCGTGAGAATTTCTGGTACTGCTGGGAAGATTGTCTCCAATGATGCTGCGAGAATGAAGCCTGCGCGTTTTGGATGCTGCGCGATTCCATCCACTTCTTTTACGCCGTGTCCTTTTCCCGCTTATTTTTACGCGAATAGGATCACTATGCTAAGATCACTATGGATGTTAACATTCGCACGGTCGGAGGCAACGGGTAACGATTTCACCGCAAAACCTAATCTGTCTCGATAATAATGGTGCGCTTCGAAAACAAAGACTTCTTCTTACTGAAAAGAAGTAAACAACAGAAATAACAACGCCGTAACTCGCACATTCAAATAGTCTCCAATCGAATACATATATTATTTTAAAAATTGTTGATACTCTCTTCCAATGTCAATCATATCGGTTCTTAATTAAAATATAAACTACGGATCTGGAAAATGATAAAAATATACAAAAATATTTTACTCGCACGTATATATTCATTTTTATAAACGTTCCTCAACTCTCGCTTTTCTAACAAAATCTCATAAGGTCGTTTAATCATATTTCGGTTCTTAATTAAAATATAAATTACGTGTCCGGGAAATGATAAAAATATACAAAAATATTTTACTCACACGTACATTCATTTTTATAAATGTTCCTTAACTAGTCAACGAATGTACAACAAACAGATCGACGATTCTCTATTAGTTAAAACTAGAATTGTATGATCGTGTATTATATTGAGAAAATAAGATGTTTATCTTAACACTTTGAACTCTTCCGCCTTTTATTCGCACCGCGTGTGATTACATTGTTAAACGTTGTCCACACAAATGTCTTCTTATCGAAGACGTTGCTAATGCGAATTACGATTCCATGGAGTTCCATTCGATCAGTGTCGATAGTGTCGACGATACAGGTGCTTCGCAAGCATGAATGCTACAGCCACATATGAACAGTCGAGTAATGACTTTCATAGTATGTATTTCAATAGATACAGTCGCATGATCAACATCCGTTGAGTAGTACGATCGTATTACGTTTGCAACTAGCAACATATGCCACAACGGACGTACAACCAATGAACGAGCGTACCTCATGAGACAGTATTGATCCAGCCACACGGACTGCAAATTAATATCTGTTATCAAAACTAATTGGGCAAAAAAATTCGATCGCACCGAACATAAAGACACTGATTACAGCGATCCCTGAACAGTGGTGCACATATTTTCGGAGACAGCAGATAAAGCTGTAGGATCTGGTCAGAATCGTGATTCCAGGATTCTAAAAATATATTTATTTGCACTTTGTTTTTTGCTGTGCAGATGCATATGTCAAACTTATTAGCATATATTTTTCAAATTAATTTTGTCTAATGAATTAGTGCTAGATTCTGGATTTTTATGCGAAATAAAAATTGTTTGTATTAATTACAAAATACAGGAGGCACATAGATATTTACTTCTTTTTTTAATAGTTTTAACCAGCTGACAATAATACATCAATATTCCCCAATTCTTTCAATGTTTTCATTATATGTAGACAAAATCGTATAAATTAATTGCAGAACTTTTCATTGTTTGAAATTACACCTATTTACAAATCCGCAATCCAATTTTACGTAATAAATTATTGCTAGATTTTTATGCAAAATAAAAATTGTATTAATTGCAAAATACAGGAGGGTACGTAGATATTTATTTCTTTTTTTAATAGTTTCAAGCAGTTGAAAATAATACATCAATATTCCGAAATTTTGTTTTCATTGTTTTGTGTTTGATCAATACATTTTTATTTTTTATTCTTCATTCACTCGTTCATATAATTGCAAAGTCACTCGGTTAAGAGAGAAAAAGCAGAATGAAAAATTGCAGTGGGCTGCTCGTGCAAAATGCTGACGACGAGAGCATCGTCCTCTGGTGTTTCTGGTGGTGTGTGGGTGTACATTAGGGTGGTATAGTGCTCAGCTGACTGCAGTTTGCATTGCGTGTCTCGGAGATCTCCAATTTCCAACTGCTAGCATATCATCTGCTAATAGCTACTTAATAGTTTTTAGCATTGTTGATAATTTGTCGATAACAATCGTTTCAATCCTGAACCAACAAGACACCCTAACGTAACATAATAATTTCTCATTGACGTTTGTTATATTAAAGAAGATGTTTAAGTTCCTTTTCGCTATTAAGCCTTTTGGCTCTGATGAGACGTGTATATGTCCCAGTAATTTTACTCTTCTCACGGGTAATTGAACAATTCCCCTGGAAAATTGTATTGCAGCCTTTTAGTTTATAGTGTAAAAGAACTATTGCGTTCAAATAATTTTTTTAAACGCTGTTTTCATTCATGTTTTTCAATACGAAAGTACATCTCTACGACACTTTCGGCTGACACGTCTGTTCATGACCCGCTTATTCTACTTACGCTTGAATGCTAACGCTCCTGATGATTTCTCAAGTATGTTAATTTCGGAGACGAATCGTTAACAAATAATTTAGAAAGATAATTTAGATTTATGTAATACCCCCTTATCGATATTCTTAATTATTTTTAATTAATAATTCTACCATTTTAAACTTCAGCTACTCATGTTCGATATTAAATAGAACATTCCTTATTTTTTTAAACTCTTTTATGAAATTTTGGATGCAAAACAAATATTTATGGTAAAAAAAATAAATTGAAACTCTCTGTATATTTACAATTTTAAAAAAACATATTAAAGGAACTTTATTGTACTCGATAATATACTCCATTAGTTATAAGCGTGTGTATCATTTAAATAATTTCACTTTTCTTTATAAAAAGGATTTGTAATATAGCTTTATCATTCATTAAATACAGTAGATCTTGTAGACACGGTACAGTGCTTTAATATGGACCCGGAATGTCCGCAAATGTTGATCAATATCTGTTGCGTTTGCGTGTAAGTTTCGGAGGAATGTCGCGAAAATTGCGCGAAGTTCAAATTGTATGTGCAAAATCTGGTACTTACACATAGAACTTTAGATAAACTAAATGACTATTTTTTTATAGACAATTTAATACGGTCTCTTATTAAACAATTCAATTGTATAAACTCTAAGAAATGTTTGCATTATTACTGCCCTTACTGTGATACACTTTCTTAAATGGCAGAATAACTTACATTTAGCATATTGTCTATTATTCTTATTATATCAAGAAATTTGACGTTGCAAATTAGATCGTGTAGATGAACTGTAAGTATATGTCAGTAAGATTATTTCTATGCTGCCTAAATAATTTTCATGTTGCCATCCACTGCTGTAGTCTTGTTTAACAAGTCATCTTCCTCCTATTTTGTAATATAGCTATTTAATCAAATATTCTTTGGTTTTAGTTGTCTACCTAATATAAATACATCATAAACTTTAATGTTAATAGATCACTGTTAAGTCACTTTGTTTCACTATTGCCATGATAATTATATTATATAATTAAAATAAAGTCCATTTACTTTAACGTAGAAATCATGAAGTCTTTGACTAGTTCAAATACCAAGATGAACTCTTACCTTTGCCTACAGTTACAACATTTACAATTTTGTTGGCGGGCATGGTTACTCCATTGTCTACGTAATTCAGAAAAGTTTGAGAACCATCTACAGTTAGGTTTAGGTGGTACACAGCTGTTCCACATTATTTCTTCGGCGCATTGACATGGATCTCTATATGTACTTATGGAGCTGTTAACAGTGGAGTGGCTATTGTTTTCATTACTACAAGTGAAACATCCTCCATAATTTTGACAGAAACAAAAATGGGTTTGAGGATTTGATACCGAGCATCTTCTGCTTTCAATGTCACAGTTGTTCGCTACATGAATAATTAACTTATAATAGTCAACCAAATTATCAACCCTGAGTTTATATCATTATTTCTATTGTCATCTATCTACCAAAAATTATCCTATATTTCATATTACTAAGAAAACACTATAATTATTAAATACAGTAAGTATGTACTACTAACCACAGCAGCCACCGCAAGGAAAATGTTCAATTTTGTCAGTTCTTTTGCAACAGGACATAATTCTTGATTAAGCATTAAAATTAAACTCAACTTTTGTATAGTGAATGTGTCCTGCCATTTGTACTCCTGATATATATATTCGCAGTGATACTCATTAAAATTTCGTTTACATTTTCGTAATTTGCGTTAAAAATAGTTACAAATTAAATATGGAGCAGTGAAAGTGCAGATGGAACTTCATTTATCTTAATTAATATTTTTTTCTTACATTATCATCATGGGAGGACATTATTTTGTGACACTATAGGTTAAAACAATTGTTTATGTCAATCTGTTTACTCAGCTAGGCGTCTACTACGACGCGAGCACAGAATATTTGTATAAAGATGAACCACCGGACACAAAATACTGGATTCAATCGCACGTACAATATGCAATCAGAGAGTATATATACACTACTGTGCAAAAGAAAAAAACCACCAGTATAATTATAAGATATAATGACAAACAATATCTTTATGTAGAAATTATATTGTACAATGATTGATTTATTGTATTTAAAGTATTAGATAATCTGCAATAACAGATATTCTCAGAACTATTCAATTAAACAGCGGAATCCTTTTTCAAAACTTACTGTGTTCTTATTTGATTTTTTACGCTTTTGTATATGGTCGGGTGTTTCTTTCTTTTGCGCAGTAGTGTATATGGTCTAACTCTAAGGTACAGACATTGCATGCCTCTCTGTTTCAATCACTCCACCAATCACTCGCATGCTTTTCAAGCATGTTTCAAAATTTACTCTGTATCTCGATCGAGTACAATTAACCATTTCTCCAAAAAATTAGGTGGTCAGAGAGTCAAAGGAGTGCTCGTCGACATCGTTAGCAAAAGAAATTATTTTCTATATTTTATTATTATAAGCATTAAACAGACAGAAATAATAAATTTATCAATAACTACTATCACGACGATCGAAATCAACCGAAATTAGATGGGGTAGGGAGAGTTTCGCATCACTGCGCACGCGCGAATCTGAGTTCGGCAATAGCGTTCAGTCAGTCAATCAGTTAGTTAGTTATAGTCAGTTGGTCGGAGTCGTTGGGGATTTCGCCAGGAGCGGACGAACTCCGGGACCGGAAGAATCATGAACTAATTTGAATCTGACCAGGAGCTGACTTAATCATGAATAGATGTTTAGACAAAATAAACAACTATAAACAACAGATGTTTAAAAAACATAAATGTTATAGGCGACTTCTTCATTCATGTTAATTGCAGTAACAATAGGTACTATTGTATTGCTCCCTTCCCTAGTATATTAAGGATATTAGGAGGGAATATTAGAAATAAATGACATTAAGGTAAAAAAATGACAATTTAATCATTCATTTAAAATGTATAATTAAGTAGCGAGCTGTAGTCTGTGGGTAGGAAATATGAATATGAAGTCAAGTTTATCTAAAGCTGAAAGTATAACAAAATATCGCAAACTAGATATAAATATATCTACGTGATCTGTCATGCATTTAGTTTTACATATTAGTAACGGCTGAATCATTCTTAGAAAAATTATAATAAATAATTTTTTACTGTAGACATAAAATAAAGGTATCGTCAATTTCGCTTAATTGTTTTCATACTGACACAAGAATATTTTACTGACTGTATACGTATTCTGGTGTCATTCTGTGTTGCGTATGCCCAGTGGTGTGTCTGCTTAATGGTCATTTATTTCACTGATGCTCATCTCATTAAATAAGTTTTCTGAATATTCTATTTGTGTTCAATGGATTCTGTCTATCTCCAAAAGTCATTCAGATTCCAATGGGTCGGAGACAGAAAATAGTTGATGATTTCTGGAATTCAGTTTCCTTTGAATTAATATAAAAGATGTGGAACTTTCGACCACTAAACGCGCACCACTGCTTGTGGTACACAGAAATGTTATTGATGCACAGCATCTTCGAAGCAACGAAATACATTTACTTTCCTATATGAAAGTTATGTTTTTAAACAATATATACAGAGTCACGATCGAGTCTTTTCGCACCGTTATATCTGAAAACTATTAGTGATTTAATCAAATGTTTCAGTCATAATTTCCTTACTGTACTGGCGAGCTCTACGGTTTTATTTAGAGTAAAAATACATCCAATATCTCAAGAACACCTTAGATTTCTATGCGATACAGCGCAACTCATTTATGGTAGTCTATATCATTATATCGATCTAACATATAAGGATAAAAAATAAGTTTTGCTACACAATGCAGAAACGTTATTTGGTACACAACCTATTCTAGTTTTAATCGTTCTTATTATTTCTAAGTTTAATTAATTGTATAATGTACGATTGTACAAAAAGAACATAAGCGATATTCGAATTGTCGTAATCATTGATAAAAGTGTCTCTGTAAGTCGTGGAATGGAATCATGTTATTCACAATGCGCCTTACACGAACCGATTTATTCTTAACGAAACAAATATAGTGATTTTCTTGGAACCTTCGAAAATAGACTGATAAAATATACTCTCTGAGAAATCATCTTACAATACCCAATTCCAAACAATTTGAATCTACTGCTAATTTAAAGCGTACTATATTTGTTCTATACAGAATAAATGATATCTGAAACATTGTATTAAATAATTGGTAATTCTGGAGATAACAATGTGAAAAGGACCAAGATGGTGTACCCTCTAGCATGTATATATATTTATAATCTTATTCATACAGAACACTTTTAAAATACAATTCATTTCTGTTTGAAAAATTTGTTTTTCACTCAATAGTTGCATAATTAATGCAGTAATGACTTCAATAACTTATTGCTATATAAATGAGGAGAGACTTCGAAATAATCCTATTACAATTATACACTGTTAACTAACCAGACTTTCAGAATGAAATTTAATACTTCCATTGTTACCGAAAATAGTGTAGACTTAAGTGAGATATATCCTGTACAGTTTAATAATGTTGTTGTTAATTACTTCGAAATATGAAGCTGTCACGTTCTATGTTCCTTTACAAATACCACAAAATCATTGCAATGGTAATGCATACTCTACAATAATCACGTCGTAATTCTCACTACATATCGACTGGTAGAAAACACCAGTATACCATTTCGCTTACTTTTTTTGCATTGAATATAATCGTTAACGACATCTGTACTAAATTTTAAATTACATTTACAACTAATAAGTAGTACATGTGTCAAACCTTCCTTTTACGTAGCTTAGCTTTTGCTTCTTTTAGTAACAGATCAAATGTGTTATCTTCGTTCATGGGCGGTAAGTGTCCTCCTCCTCCTCCACCCCCACCTCCGCCGCCGCCTCCACCGCCTCCTCCGCCGCCACCGCCGCCACCGCCACCTCCGCCACTGCTCGGTGAGCTGCTTGCCATGCCATCTATTAAAAACAACGTACAGTCAAAAATTTAGAACATTCTTCCCATTCCAGTATGAACATTATTTTGTATTGTAATTGTTTAAATCACGTTTGGTATAATTTAAATCAACCATGAGACAACACTAGTTGTATCATAAAATTGTTCGTAATTAATATCGAATGATTATATCTGTATTTCACGGTATATGTTTTACAAAGAAAAGTTATAAAAAAGGAAAAACATTTACACAGGGTGCAAAGAGAGTAATGATCAGGACATTTATAAAAGAAACTTGACGTAAAATTGTTTTCATAACAAAAATAATTGTTGTTGAAAAATTCAGAACCGTTTCAAGCCCTGTGTTTTAAATCATTTAAATAAAATTTCTTACCAAGGTCGGCATATTTCACTTTACAAAAAGCTCGTCGTCCTCCAAAACATAAATCGTATCTGGGTAAATCAGGATCATCGTTACCATGCTCAACAGCTTCATATGCATCGTTTTTATAAGCAAACGTTACAAAACCATAATTATCCCTGCGATATAACGAACAATGAGAGATTCCATTCTATATGTTGATATTACGAAAGATACTACACGATATGAAAATATTTACCCATGTTCACGAAAATGAACACTAATGTCTACAACAGGTCCAAAAGCTTCGAATCTTCTACGTAAATCAGCTTTCGTGATTCCTTCTTCTAATCGTCCAACATAAATTACCCTCCGTTCCTCTACCTGTCTTTGCTTTTCCCTGTCGTACCAGGTGTCATACGCTTTATGACAAGAACTCGGCGGAGACCTAAGTACAATTACAATTGCGCTGATCATCTAACTATTAACACAGATAATTAAACTAGTTTATATTTTAAGATGTGAAATTTGGTTAATATTATTGTTGTGATCAGTTGTTAATATGAAGCATAATGAAGTTCTGAATTGCAAGACACTATTCTTTCCTAGACATAATGAATGAATTACACTTGTGAATGATATAAACCTTCTCCAATCCCTATAACTACGATAACTGCTTGAAGAGCGCTGTCTGTCGTGTCTATCGTAACGTTTACGATAGTGCCTTTCCTTTCTTCGACGATCTAGCCATTTGCTTCTCCCAAAATTAGAACGAGACGAAGATCTGTAAACATAGATTTCAAAGATTTATAATCGAAGGGGATTTTTTTGTATTTGCTTTGTGGAAACTGTAGTACGTACCTTGAACAACTGGAATATCTTGAAGAACACCGGGATCTTGACCTGGACGATCTAGAACGTGATCGTGAGTATGTCGATTCTGAACCAAAAGTAGATATAGTGTTTGAACGCGAACGTGATCGAGATGACCAACTACTACTTGAACTGACAGAGCTACGACGGTGGCTTATTCTTCGATTACGTGTAATGCTTCGTTTACGGGATCTACTTCTACTACGACTACTCCTGCTTCTGCTTTTACTCCTACTTTTACTTTTAGTTCTTGATCTAGATCGACTAGAACTAGAACTAATTCTGTGCTCTCTGTAAGATCGTTGCCTCGTGTTTGGGACATGTTTTTCTCTGAAAATGAAAAAATTAATACGATTTAAATAACACTTCCAACTATGATGATTTCGCAGACTGTATAATATAGAAATTGTCTAATAATATTGATTACCCGTCTTCCGCATGTCTGTCGTCAACGTCAATTAAAGACGTTGTAGGAAATTCAAACACAGTTTCATAAGTTTGTATTCCCACATTGCAAGTTTGTGGTTTTGGACTAACTTTTTCCTCGTCCACGTCTGCTTTTGGCTTCAAAATTGATACAATCTCTCTTTCGGACCAATTAAGACTTCCAAAGTCGTCTTTGATCGGCTCAGTTGTTGTAGACACATGATGGATATACACCAATGTCATAGGTTGCAATGGTGAACTTGTTCTGCTATTATCACTACGATTTTGTTCTCTTCTACTTCGGTATTCTGCTAAATTTAATTTTTTGCGAGGAGGTTTCCTCTCTTCATCTTGTGTGAGTTTCTCTTCAGTATTTTGGACAATACTTTCGTTCTTATCATTTGAACCATTATTAGTGGTTAGTACGTTTTCACCAGCGTTAGTTATTATGACAGTTGGTAGTTGCGCGTTAAGTGGCTTCTTTAATACAGAAACCATCTGTTTTGTTCGCTGATTCTCCCCGTTCACGGACTTCGTTTTCCCAAAAACACCACGTTGCAATTGCAAAATACTTGTTGCTAAAACCGAACGTATTTTCATTGCAGGTGTTGCATTATTCGAAGATTCATTACGAAATTGATTAACAGTGTTTGTTGCATGATTTAATGTAACACATTGAGAACTTTCTTTCTCTGTTACTTTTTCCTTTTGACTTTCGACGTCAATCTGTTTTACAGATTTGCTTGGCTGAACACTGTTCAATACTGTAGCCTCTGTTTGTTTTTCACTAACACCACTTGTTTCATTCGATTGTAACGTATCACTTTTCTTTGCACTACTTTCAATCGAGCATCCTCCCTTCTTTTTTATTAAAATTTCATTCTCACGAAGTGTTACTGTCGGTTTTGTAAGCGTAGAGCGACACTGAGTTCGTTGCCGATCACCACCTTTCACTGAAGTCACCTTTTCATTGTCACTCAATTGCTTTTCATATTCACTGTTACTATCAGAACTACTAATCGATGAAGTGGCACTACTACAATAATCATGATCCAATTGAACTAGTCCACCGTCAATAGTTCTACTTTTATTATTATTTGTTACCTGATATAATAAAATAGTTATTAAACTTCATGTCAAGTAACAGTATATATTTTACTTTATTTGTTACTACAATGCGTAATTTATTTAGAACTCCAATTATTTTTCTTAGCCTTGCAATAAGGAATTTAATTGCTTTCCGTTCAATTATATTCTGTAAACGTATAAATAACACAGTTTTATACATACTATTTTTAAAAGCTTATTTCGCGAAAGCGTGGCAGCAGCATCTTGCATACGGGTTCCATTACTACGTCCATTACCACCCTGTATGCTTGGCCTTGTTGGTATTATTGAAATTAATTTTTTACGCCCAGATGTCTATGACAAATTCATTGTATTCTCAATAAGAATATATTTTAAGCAAACGAGTATTCTATAAAAGTTAGATTGCTGTATATTTACCTTTATCTTTTCTATTACTTCTTTGGATAGAGCATTTCTAATATTCTTCTGGAGACTTGAAACTTGTGACAATGATTTCTTAGAAATAGTCATTTCAGACTCTCTAATGTTTTGCAGATTTTTCGAATAATTTAAATTCGAATCTGTATTACTTTTGTTAGATGAATCTGATGATACTACATTATTCTCAGAAGCTTCAAATTTTTCTAGTAAACTTTCAACAGTTCCAGCCTCGAGGACTTTAATAATAATTACAAAATCATTATAGTACATTTTTATAACGTGATTTATCTTAAAATACTGCAAATTCGCTTATTACCTGGTAATTGATTTAACGTACGAGATTTATCGTTACGATTACTAGTTTTCGTATCTTTATTTGAAACTATACATTTTTCTTTTTTTCTCTTCTTTTGTTTTGTTAGCGTATTTGCAGTGATATCAATTCCTATACTGTCGTATTTAGGTATATTCTTTTTTACCTTGTTCTGACTGTTTTTAGAGTATAAATAACCTTCTTTACATTCTATATCTATGTGCTTGTCTCCATTCTTAATAGCACCAGCTATTTTGTGATATGAATTCTGTTCTACTATATTCTCTAAAAAAACATATAAAATTTTATTACAAAGAAAATAATGGATTTAAAAATATGATAATAATGTTAATGTAAATGAACCTGTGTCTTGATTACTACTGCATGGTTCTTGCGTATTCTTATTGTTCTGAGAACATTCCCTTTTGAGGACAATTTTTTTTGTTTTAAAACTTCCAGGTTCTATAGTCTGTTTTATCTGTTCCTCTTGTAATACATTTTCTGAATAGCAAAAGCTTTTTCTATCAGTAGTATTCATATTTACCCCTATAATATCCATATATTCATCAATGTCGGATGTCTGAAAAAGAAAGTTTGTGAAATCATACTGTAAATACCACATAATATAATTAAAAAAACTGGTAAAACCTGCAAGTAGCCAATATGTTCCTGCCAGTCTGTGAGAACTTTTGCAAAATCTTCTTTAATATTATCCATTTTAGATATAGTGGAAATGTCTGCCATTGACATTTCGTCCATATCTTCTGTTTGTCTAAAATATAATAAACTTAGTGTTACTGTTGTTTTCAGAACTTGAACTAAGGTAAACTGTGTCTACTTACTCATGTTCATTGCTCCATAGACTATCGGAATTTGCAATATCAAGATGCGTTTCCATATAATCGAAATCATTTTCTACTATGTGCATTAATAAATCTTGAGGCTTTTCCATCAAGTGCTACAAAGAGATGATACATTTCATTGTATTTGTAGTAACAATACATACAATGAATACTTTATTATTTCATGGCTATCATTTGAAGTGTACATGTGTATTTAACCCTTTCACAATTCAATTCACACTTTGTACACCTAGGAAGCTATTAGATCACATCAACCTAATTACATGCATGTACTATTAAAGCATTCAAATGAATTAGAACAAAAATCTATCTAAGTCCAATAGAAGAGCAGAGTACAGAAAATTATATTAACAATAATTTAAAAATGTGTCAGTGTTGTATCTGATATATTTTTGTTACATCACAAAAAAAATGTTCCGAATGAAACTATTTCATTATACGACTATAGAATTTGTAATATAGAAGTTGCAATTACAATTAAAAATTAATAATATTAAACTCCTTAGAAAAGTGTACTAAATTAAATAAAAAATGTGTTAATTTTTAACTAGTATATTCAAAATAAAACACTTCTCAATCATGCTTTGCTGTTGATATAAACTGTGATTAACATAATTGTTCAAACTGATGAGACAGAAATGCACGAAAATTATAATTATCTAACAAAATAAATATATTAACACTCAAAATATTTTGAAAATTTATTTTCACAAGATTATAAATACTAACATTAAAAATCACGACATCTAAATACGAAGGCACAACCTTTCTGTCTACAAACACCAAGCTATTTACATTTTCCGAAAATACAATAAACACATTACCTGTTCCAGAGACAATGAAAAATCTGAAAAGTGTTCTTCATCGTGAAAATTTAAAAACCCTGTTTCCATGATACAACTTCAGCGTATACTTAATTGGCAATCCTGTATAATCGGCCTGCAATTGGAAATATACAAAAACAATAAGAAAATTTGTCAAAGTGATATGATGCGGCCACGCGTTTCTTTAAGGTTATGTTCGAAACAATGGTAATGTGACACAAATCTTAGTAATAGAGACATTGAAAATTAATACCCGTTTCAGATTATCATTTCGTTTCCAAATATTTCGCACATCCGACGATTTCACGATCACAGTTACGTGTATTTCAACATAAAACCAGAAATTCATCCACATTACCCACTGCAAACGTGAAAATCCTAAAGACCGACAAAGACGTGTGATACCGTTATTTTAGTGGAGTGTAAGAAAAGGAAACTTGTCGCATAACCATAATCTGACAGGAGTAATGCGATAGAACGTTCTGACAGAGGTTTACTTTATAAAATGATCTTCAATGTTTGCACTTACGAGACGAATTTAGATGCACATGTCGAGTTTATTCTTATAGGGACAATTCACGCCTGCACGCGCGCACGCACACATGTACTCGCGCATAGAGTATATACTATGTGCACGTGTATCCAACACGTGTGTAAAGAAAGCATACTCCTATATAGTTGCTACACACGCCACACCTCCAAATATTTTAATGAATTGTTGAAAACTAACGTTCGAATGTAGGACAACAATCGATTAATTGTTCAATCACTTTACAAGACACTAGAAGTCACACTTTATATACTATTCTTTGACAGATTTTACGTTAGAATGCCACGCAACGTGAGCAGCATGTGTCACTGGACATATGCCGATCGACAGATAATTACATATGTAAGTTATCATTTTCCTACAGAAGTAATGTTCGTTCGCGAGACACTTAATAATTCATAGAATCACAAATAATCCCGAAATATATAGCATAATACTGTGTACTTACTTAAACATACACAAGCAGCTGCATCACACGTGATCGACACGTTTATACGTGCTTTTCCCGGTTTCTTCACACCACGCGCACTATACACATGGAAAATGCGCACGCGTCTTTGTACAGTAGTACGTATACACCATAAACGCACAACACACTAGCGATGGAACTCCAGCGTTTTTCGAGAACCTATGTCTATACACACGTGATCCTAACTGGATTCAATGCAAATTATGAATGCGGCCCCAAAACTTCAGTTATGCCGCAGTGTTGCTGGATTCGTCCCCCCCACCCCTTCTACCCTTCCCCTTCTACGACGCGAACATCCCCATCATGGTCACGTGACGCGTTTCATCTCTGTCTTCGTAATGACGAGTAATGACAGAAGGTAATTGTATTCCCCTCTATTTTCCCTTCCCAGTATACTGTGCACGCATCAAATGAGAAGACAATTGTTCGGCAAATAGCAACAATGGGTACAATAGTAGGGTATCGTTATTGGTCAAAGAATCGTACTAAAGTCTAGACGCCATTATCTGATGCGCGCGCACGGTGCAAGTGTACTATGCGGAGCTGGAAAGAAATCCCGCGAAGGGAATGCAAATTGTATTTGTTGTTAGACATATGTTTATTATTGGTCTTAACGATAATGTCGACGAATTAAATAATATAACAACAGTTATTAACCCTTGCCTTACAATATCGTGTTTGACTCGTGATGAAGATTCCGAACAGATTCTGGTAATTTCCTGTAAACCGAAATAAAATTCTATTTTGCTTTGTTAATGTACAGCTATTTGAGAACATATAGACATACAATTAATATCAATATTCTCCTTTTTTAGGAAATTACGATCTACAAAAAAGTTCGAATCACCGAAACCGTAAAATAAATCGTAGGGCGAGGGGTTAATCTTTTCAGCCCTCGTTTCCAGCGTTGCAAGAGGGTACGGGATGCGTACCCACATTTCTCGATAAAGATGGAGTTTTTCAGTAATCAAAAAGGCTATATAAATGATCAATCTAAGTCGTCCTCAAAAGTCCTATTTGCATTATTCGGCAGCATGTAGCGGTCGCAGCTTTATGCTTCCAAATAATGCAAATTACGCTGCCGAATAATGCAAATTACGCCTCGTAAACATGAAAATAGGATTTTTGAGGGCGACTGCGGCCTAGAGTGATCTTTTATCTAGCGCTTTTGACTATTGAAAAAGCTCATCTTTGGAAACGTGACAATGCTCTTAAATATGTAAGTTTTAAAATTAGTTCATAGTGAATATAGCTTCAGAACTCTGTACTCAAGTGCGCACGCGCCGTACTCAACTGCACATGCGTATACACAAGATTGTACATCATGAACATAATTTCAAAATTACTTATTTTGTTAATTTGTCTGTTATCTAACATTTCTCCAATTTCTTGCATGCTGTCCTTTTATCCTTTTTATCTAGAAAGTCGATGTAGAAGAGAGAGCAACGCTGTATGTGTGTAGCATATCAAGGTTACCGAATTTAGAACCATAAAGATAAAAAACTCTGATAGGAACTTCATATCTTACATGCAGTATGACAATGATTGAGCAGATCGAGACTCAATCCGGTTTATGCTCGAATGGATCTAGCTAATAGAAGATTGGTCCTCTTAAATTTAAATGATTGGACCGATTTAAACCGGTAGCTTGGAATAACGACTCTCCTTATCCCATAATTTCCATGTGCAGTCATTCAGCATTGTGTCATACCTAGATTGAGATAATGTAAGAATTTATCATCAATTTTGTTTGCGGGGATACCCTGAGAGGATTGGCACTCTAAACATAAAACGTCAACTCCTCAAATACTTGAGACTGTTCGTTGTTCATAAAAAAAATATATTCTATATATGTATTAGTAGATATAAAAAATATTAAATATTGTTTGGGTTTATAGGAACCTAATGCGACCTCAGTCAAAAATAAAATCAACTGGCTTTCTTTCTTGGTAAAGCTTGATGCAACTTCGTCAGAAAGTTACATTCAAAAACAATAATAAACAAAGTTTTGATGGCAAACATTTTTCCATATATAGTGCAATTTGTTCTGTAGTCCGACAAAATTTTATTCAAGTCGTTTTCGAGTTAGGATCCTAACTTCTTAAACGATCCGCCTTTTTTTAAACGTCACAGATTAAAGTTATACATATTGGTCAGGTAGAACCTGTATTTTTCTTAGGTATTAGCTCCGCCCCTTTTTTACAGCACCCGTCATCAAGTAAGATTAAAAAATCTAGTTAATATCCTTGGAAGAGAAATCAAGAATCGTCTTCCCCCACCCCTATATGCAGTACATTAGAATTATAGCCACAGAAAAATACAATCGTTAAACATTTCATGACCACCATGCCCCATCGCCAAATACAATATATTAATAGGAAAATATTAATATCCATATTAAAAACATATCTCGCATTCCACACCATACTTCGTTTTAGTTAGAGACCATTGTCATACATCACAGAAAAACACGTTAGTAACACATTCTAGTACGCTGGTATTGTTTGTATTGTATATGTAATTATTATATTAAATTCTTGTATGTTATTACAAATCGACTATCTATTAACGTTAAACCACATCTAAATTACACAAATGGCAACGAGCTTTTTGTAATAGTTAGTTATTAACAAGCAGCGGCTTATTATTCCGAATGGAAAATTGACCAGCAGCCCTATAAAGAGTCGGACTGTACCGCGCTATGATGAGTATACAATCACCTTGTGCAATTAGGATGCACAAAATAGAGTCAAATACACTTCTGCTATATGCATCCTGTTCTTACGCTACGTAGTATAATAATGTAAGAAAAGTTATAATCAATTATGGTTTATCGTTACATTTATGTGAATAATTCATTATAACCCGTATAACAACAGAAAATATATGTATAGGTACAGAATAATATATTGCTTAGAGTCAATGTAAGAGTGTAACACTATGCTAAACTGAAAGTCATTATCTTTTTAGTTACAACAGACTTTTACTAAAACTTAAACCCTTCGAGATTTATTTTACAAAAATTGCGCAACTACATTCGCGGAACATTGCAGCGAGTCTCAAAAAACAGAAAACTTTCTCATTTATTTTTAATTATACAAAACATTAGTAGAGAACGTAAGTTTGCGGTTTAGTTCGTAGTATATTTTTTAGAGAGGAATAATACTGTATTTTTTACTGTAAGAAATTTCATAATACAGAGTAATTCATCTAACTTAATGACTTGGAATTTCTCGTGAGCTGCTCGCTGTACATCAAATAATTTGTACAACAAATCGATTTAGATTATTATTCGGAGAATGTAGAATTCAAAGATCGGTTCAGATAATCGAAATCCTTTGGAATTGTAAATTAAACGAATAAATATGTCGTGTTTCCCTCGGAACAATGTTATTTTAAACATTTACTGGGTACAGCGAACAGCCTCCGAGTATTTTTCAATAGCGTCGAAGTCACTTAGGAAGTTTAAACGCGTCTGAACAATCTCATCTCGCTCTTGTAATCTTCACGGATGCTATATCGTACTTACTCCCCGGTAGTTGCTACTATAAACATGAAAAACAGCGCGATATTGGCACTTTTCGATATGAAACGAAAGAAGCGCGTTCGCGCCACTTGGCACTTTTCTCTTCCGGATTTTTGATATGACACGCGACGTTTAAAGATCTAGAAAAGTTTTCAGATTACAATGATCGTGGTCGTTCAATGGAGATTTCGAATTGAAATCCAGCAAGCCCGAATTCTCCTTAGAATTTCACATATTATATGTACGCAACGAAGAGTTCCAATGGGTTCGAACAGAAAAGCTTGCGAGCTCGTGGTAAACTTTTCGTAAAAAAAGGTTCAAATACGAACTTGCGAGCCTCTGAGAAATGTTCGGTAGTCGGTCGCCGACGTTTTCATCACGATATTATCACTTGAACCCCAGTTGCCAAAGAACCCCGAAGTCGCAATGGAGGGAGGACGTCGACAGCATACGTCGAGGTCTCGGAGGCTCATTAATCGAATTGTTCATTAATAAAAATCCGTGACGCGCTCGCAACTTTATTTTGGACGGTGTCCGAATCTGTTCGAAGATTTCGTTGTGTACATACACACGTTCAAACGCGTTCAAACAGAGCGCTATCGGTTCCAACTTCCTTCACACTTTACTTACCGGAAACCAATTAATATGATTTTCAATAATTGTGCTGTACCAAAAGAAAGCATAGAAATTTTCTTTTACATTGCAATCTTAAATGAAACTATTAGATGACGTTATTAAGGGTGACTTGTTAGTTCACATGAAAATTGCTGTTGCTTTTGATGGTTCCATTAAAAAGTGTTTAGCTATGTACCATAGATTTTTCAAAATTATGCAATAATCACCGGTCGGTAATGTGTTAAATTAGATGAATTACCTTTTCTAATTTCCATTGTTCATAGGAACAAACTTAATAAATTTATTTAGAATGTATATATCATATGTCATCCCATATAATAATTAACGTTCTGTACATGACTTCTGCATCCTCGAATTTATAACTGTTTCTCGTGACTTACTGTACACATTTCCCTTTACTGTCCTGTATATACCGAAAGGGTTATACCTTTGCGCGATAAATTATTTGATCGAAGATTCAATAATAAATATTTGATTCAATTTATTCAACACTATCAACAGTAGCAGTATCATCAAGAGTGTGCAGCCAGTTGAAGATCATCATGTTCCTCTCGTACTTCGACAATTGATTGCCACGCTCTCTCTCCACGTCTTTAATAGTTAGCGCATGGTTTCGTTCTTTTCGTCCCAACAGAGCGATTCCGGTAATAGTTGAAGCACCAGGAACTAGTAAGGTACTGCTAGAAGTTTGTGCCGCACTTGCCGCAGCTTCTAATTGATCCAAATTAAACTCGCTCTGCGAGAGCCGCTCCAGCGCGCGGTAAGTTGTCAACAATCTGCAAATCATAAAGAAGTCCCATCAGTATTTAATCCTTGTATCTTGCTGTGTGTTTTCTCTACCGCAAACAAACGACAGCAAACTGATACACGACTCCGAAATGCTTAGCATCGTACAGTTGCTCGAACGAAAGCGTTCGAACGCTCTTTAAAACCGAATAACATTTTTACAAATTAACTGTTTCCAAAGGGCGTTCTAATATATTGGTTACGCTGTATATCTGCAATGAAGCGCAACCTATAAAAAAGTAAATACTAATTTATCGCAAACTATTTTCTCTTGTTGATAGTTTTCTCTACTTGATCAGAAGATATAAATCAACTGGTTCTACTACTATAAAGGATCTTTTCTCAAATGTTGATTAATTAAATCACAGATGGTACTCTACTATAATACTACCATCTGCGAAGTAGCTAAATATTACACGACTACTGCACGGTGAAAAATGATGTATTAAATTTCCTACGTCTGTTATAATACTTGACCAATATTTCGATTCACGTGTACTCACGGTTTGCGAAAATATGGGAAAGGGTCTATAATCTTTACCAAGGCTGAACATTGCTCTGGAAGTGGGGAAAGCCTCCCCCTTTGTGTGGAAGTACCGTTACCTTCTACCTGAAAATCAGCCTTTCAGGCTATGATTTGGGACGGGGCGAAAGCAAAGCCAGATTAGGGCTAAAATTTCGCCAGACCCTTGCATGACCGAGCCAATTGCTTGTCAAACAGTACGGTTCCGAAAAAGAAGTTCGTGTCCGAGTCATAAACCACGCTTGCGAGCCTCGAGGATTCATCAAATCAGTCCACAAATCTATTCGGACCTGGGTCATATAATCCTCAACATAGTTTGCAAGTACTTAAATAAATCTTTTCAATGGTATACATATACGGGGTATCCCATTCAAATCGATCCCCTCGAATATCTCTGATATTATTCACGGTGCCCGAAAATGTTCCGAACAAAAGATGAATCACATAATTTCATACCAATAGTCGGGGATCCCTAAGATTCCAAGAACATTAAAACAAATGAAATGATGGACTAACCTGTTGTCACTATCCTTTAATCCAGAGGTCGACAAAAAGTGTTCGTTTCAGGTATAGGCTTGAGGAAGCCCGAGAACACGAGGACACGAGGTCGGGAAAAAGGGATGCAGCCCCCGAAAATCGGTCGAAACGAACACTTCTTGCCAACCTCTGCTCTAATCACACAATGTATAAACATTCCACAGGAAGCAGACTGCAGATCATGTATTTACCTTCGGCGTATATATTTCTGACGGACTTTTTTATTCACGGATCTGACCAGATCAGCTCCCGTGAACGGTACCGAGGGTAACGGGGGTGCGGGCGGAGGTTGGGGTGCTGATGTTTGAGCTGTCTGAGTAGATAAATTTTGCTGGCGTTGTTGCTCTTGTGCAGCTCCTCCGTGAGGACTAGGAAGTTGCGACGTAATGGCTACTGGTTCGCCGACCGCAACCCATGTGCTGCAAGATCTCGAGGCATGATCGAGTCTGGTCTGCTCCAAAAGCAAAGTACTTCTTTGGGCAGTGTCCAAGGTCAAGGCAGAGACTGCTGTTCGCAGTCCAACTGTGTCCAAAGCATCTGGACTTGGTAACTGAGAGACATCGCTTGTACTGAAGCTTTTGCGGAGACCAAGCGCTGATGAGAGTAACCCACAGCTGCGAATCAGCTCGTTCTCTTCCTCGAACCAAAGGATTTCTGGTATATCCGCTGGCCTAAAACGTAGAAAATGTGATGAGACCAGAAAAATAATTTTCCTAAGTCTCTTAAGGGGGAAACCTTGTGTAAAATGAAATTTTTTAGCATTTTTTTTGCTTAAATCGATAGGAAATTTCCTCAGGAATGCGATAAACAAAGTTAGAAAGTGATCGGAGATGTTCTTGTACGTTATTTTCAAAATAAAGAGAACGGTTGTATTGAGCGAAGCGGTTTAGGTAGTCGGCCTTCCGTTGGACGCTCGGTCCTTCGGTTCCTTTTTACTAATAAATGATGCTTCATAAATCAATCTACGCATTACATTTTTCAAAAAAAATTCTTGAAAAACAGGCAATTTACATAAGGTTCCCCCTTTAACTAGGGAATTGTTCATCATTCGAAGACTTGGTTCCTTCTGATCAGTTCGAATAATCGAGGATCCACAATTGAGTCGCGTTCGGTATCGTTTTACTCAGAAAAATGCGTTTTAGAGGGTGTAATGATTAATAGTTAATACCTGGTGGTCTGAATTTGTCGGAAATCAGGTTTCGGCGATGGACCACGGCCAGCAAGATGAACATCAGTGTAAGATTTAAAGGTAACCAGTCTATTGCCAGCCCCCCTAAGTTCGCTTGCTATCGAGGAAACACTAAATAGGGAAAGATCGGTCGTGACACTTTCATGACTCGGTGATCTTAACATTCGCGGAGTTACTTGAAGTGCAGGACACTGTGTATTAGTTACACTGTTGCAACACTGTATATGAGCCACCACCGGTATCGGCGAAGCCCGTTTTCCTTCGCCCTCGGACATTTTTAATTCTTTCACGTTTCACCCTTGTGAGTTCTACTCGCAAAGCCGAAATACTTTATGCTTTTTTTCACAATTGATAATCATTCTCGATGGCTTGTAATAATTTTAACACCGTAGAATTTTTAAAAAATTTAATAGTTAACTACTTCCAAAAATACTAATATATTTTATAAATTCAAGATCGACTCCGGTTGTTTGCGACGGATTACAAAAGAAATTGCGCAGGTTGACTTTGTCCCACTTATTTTGAATGAAGCACTGAATTAAGAATTTACCGAAATAACAGAAAAACATTGTTCAATTTGAATTATTGTGGTTTGAAGATCAAGTTTATGTTTTATAGTAGATTGATGGTCATATCTCTGTTGCTATTTGTTACTCATACTGCCAAGCAATGAAAAATTTACAAATTATGCGTGCTATGTTGAAACATCGAAGCGTTGTGATATTCATGTTTCTGCTTCATGTTACATAATTTACGGTATCTGCCAGGGAATCCTGAAAAGATAATAAATATCGTTGTGTTATCAATATAAAATGAATACACTTTGTTTTTGATGTTTGTATGCCTATCTGAATAGAAGAGAAATAATGAAAAAAATGAAAAAAAGGTACGTTGATTTTTTAATTGTCATGTTTTCTTTATTAAATAAATGCAGGAAATAGATGGGAAAATAATAATATGGAAAGGAAAATGAATGATACAAACGAAACATTTTCGAAAACATAATTAAATAACTTAAACAAAAATTAAATAATACAATGATTTATTTCGACATTTTTGTATAACAAAATATTTCAAAAAATGTATTTTTTCTTTGAGAATGATTCATATCCTGAAATATTAAGTGTTTACTGTTGCGATTCGACATGGTTAAGAATTTATCTGTCCACTAGCATTCTACAAAGCCTCCTTCATATCGGTGTCTAACATATAGTGGTGTTTCTTTGTTAGAGACAAAGCCTCATCCTCGTGAATGGCTATTTGCTCGTATAGAAATGCACGCCTTCCGATATGAACGTCTTTCAGTTTGTCATAGTATTTCACAAAGGAGAGCTAAAAGCTTTCAATGTTAAAAACTCGATACCATCGTGAACAAATTTCAATTAATGCTTGCTAAACTAGCTTTGCTGGTAACAGCAATTTTCGACCGCAAGATATTAAATAAACAAAGTAAAATTAAAATTAGATTACAAAATATTTTTAAATTTCACAAAAGGGACCATAAATAAAGTTCTAATTCCTTTAAAAATAGACATATAATACAATAAATTAAAAATAAGTATTTTTCTAGAGAACAGTCAGTATATTTAGATGATATTTAATTAATAATATAGTAGGAAGGCAATTGATTATGGATTACTTATCAAATATAAATATAATAAGTAAAAACAGAGTGCTTAAGTAAATTGTAACATATATTACATGTAACGTGTCTATGAATTCAAACTATAAATGCATTTCTAATTGTACAAGCCTGCACAATGTTGAATTATATATATAAAATTTATTGTTCTCTGATGAAACACCTGATATGCTAAACAAATGTTTGTTTGATTCCTATTAGCAATGTGAATAGATGTACAAAACTCAGGCAACTGAAATAGACAAGTATCGATGCATAATCTTTATGACAATCGATACAAATACAAAGCTTTATATTTTAAGATTAGGTATGCAATTTTTATACCGTACTACCTTGTCAAATAATATTAATATACGTGACTTCTTGAGAAATCTTTTGTGACATTTTGTTTTAGCAAATATTGCATAGCATGTGAGCGCATAAGAAAAAACAAACTATATGAACCTTATTTACCTCTACAAACTAACTCAGTAGTATATATTAGATACATAAAAATCTCATGCTCCCAATGCAAGTTATATAATGTGGATAACATAATGGATCAAATTTATCTTACGTCTGTATATTCGTATTGTACTTTAAACTCATATTTTAACTTTTATACGTTGAACTTATTTACATAATTGCAACAGTTTAATCCTAATCTGATCCATTTGATGCACAGAAATATATTTGACACTTATACATAATATTTCAACACTGAAAAGGAAGATAAAAAAAAAGGTAGTTTTTATATGTGCATTAAAAATATGAACTTCAATTATAGTGTTATAATCATGGATAATGTGACATAATTGTAAAATAAATATAACAAAAATATACATGCATTACATTTTATTAAAACATCATTTTGTACTGTCAATTGTTTTAGAATATGAATGTCTTATCTTACAACATTCACTATTTGATGCGTCTTACTTGAATAAAGTAGAATTACTACATTGATTGAAGTTATTATTGCTTCAAATACTGCTGTCGTTTCACCTCACAGGTACTTCAACGACCTCTTTATCTCCATACTTTTCCGTCCAGTGTTTTTGTCCAGTTATTAACAAATGGAGATGAGCACTGTACGTTGCATGATCGTGTCGAAGATAAGGTTACAATTCTAAATGTTAGGAAACGATATATAAACGATATATTAACCGATGATTACTTCTCATAGGCTAGGGTTGATACGTCGAGGTCGCTGATTGCACAGGCGTCGATCAATAAAAACAAGTAAAGGTACCTGTGCAGCTCGTGAACTCTGTCAACGAAGAATGTCAAAATAGATTTTTCAAAATTGTTCATATATATTTTTTCTATTATCTTTCCATTTTCATAAAGTATACCTCCATCTATTCAATAATGCAATCTATCGTTGCATTTGTATACGCAACGCTTACATATATTTATTATTTAAAAAAATAGGTTATAATGAAGATAAACATCATTTATATTATGCGCGGTTTATTATTCTTATAGTACAATAGACGTCCTCCTGTTCAAACTTTTGCTATCTGAACACTGTATTATTCAAACTTGGATGGCTCGTACGGCTCGTACACTATATAAATATAAGTTAGCCGGGAAAAGTTTTAATATATTCTTTTATCATCGCACAAACATGATGCTTTCAAAATAATATTTTTTTATATTTTGAAACTATTTCACGTAAATGAGCGAGACTTTAAATTCTAAAATGTGCAACTTGCATAGCAACAATTTCTGTATGAACCGCCGTCCATTTTCCACCCATTTGAAGCGGTATCAAAACTGCCATGACTAAAAGAGATATATCTCTATTAATATATTAATATCGATTGACTATAAAAACAGTATGCGATAATTATAATATTGTATAGTCAATACTTCATCTCTTTAATGAGAAAATACGATACCAATAATTTAACAATTGTAATAGAAAATCATTTTAAGATGTAATTTAAACGATTTCGAAAGAGGCATGCAGTTTAACAAAATTTTTATGAAAACCACATTTTCGAAATCAAACAAAAAAAATTGAGCATTTCGCTTAAAATAATAAAATTGAATCTATCAAGAAACTAATTATTATATTATTTATATTTCTTTAAATCCTAAAATTTTCATTCGTAATATTTCTGTCTATTGTGTAAAATAACAATGATATTTCAAGTGGGCAGAATACGTGGAATGCAATCTATAATGGACAATGGTTTTGATGAACAATTGATTTTCCAAATAAAACGATTTTTCCTATAAAAAGATTTATTTGTTAATAATTTCGAATGTAAATTTTATAATCTATGAAATACACATTTGATATGTGTAATTTAATTTATGACAATGAGTGTACAGTAAGTGCAACATTGTCTATTGGAAACAAATACAAAGGAACGGTGATATGTCGACAGGCTTAGGGTTGATAATGCTAAAAATAAGAAGCGTAGTCGTTGAATGTTTTACGCGCTACACCTACGAATCTGCCCTAGAGTCTTCGATACTGCCTGAACGTGTTTTATTTTATTTTTTTTCGAAAACCACTAAAAAAATTGAATGAATATTTTATAAAGCAAAAACAGAATTTGGTTTTTTTTAAATCAACTTCATGCGAATATTCGAATGTACTCTTTATTTACACGAAAACTGTATTTACAAATATTATAAAGGTATACTAGTAGTTGAAGACTATTTACACGTTTGTTTTTTATTGTTCATACACTGATTTGCACTCGAGACATTCATACATTTTCCAGCTAAATGACACTCACATTTCTGAAGATGTAACTGAAAGTTACCACACTTTTTATGAACACCTGTATTTTTAAAAATTCTTTTTTAAATGCAATAATTCGTAATAAAGCCAGGATAGAAAAGAAAAAGATGATTTATACTGTATCCGTTTATAAATCCGTTACCTAGTCTGTTCTCAATACGTATATGTATACATATATATATACATACATATACATAAGTATGTCACTAATGTGTAGTTATATTTATAAGTAAATATAAAACTATGTCAAACATGTGGAAAATAAAGGAAACGCATTTCGCTTAATCTGACTCTGATCCTGAGCTTGCGTCTGACTCGTATTCTCCTATATTTATGGTGAATTTGTATTCCTGATCGCATCCCAAGTAAGCATCGCTCATAAAGTACAAAGTATAGGAATGTTGTCCAGGAGCAGGTGCTACAAAATCAAGTTTAACCTTTGCTTTCTGTTGTAGCGTTAATCTCTTGATAGACAGCAAAGAATTGGTCTTTGGATCGCCAATGACCACCCACCATCCCTCTTCGCGTTTTTGTGGGAAGAAAGGTGCCACGACTGGTCCAGTAACTTCATCTTCCCTTTCGAGCTGAACAATAACGTTCACTGTGCCACCGCTGCGCAATTTATCTTTGTCTTGAACTTCATAGGACATTTCTATATTAGGATAACGATTACAGAATTTAGCAACGTCTGCCATTTGTGTTTCAGATAATTGCAGAAGACGATTTCTGTCATCGTCCTCTAGCTCCATTACATCAAACACAGTCTCTACCCCCTTATCAGTGCAACGTTTAATTGTTTCAGAAGTAAAGTGTGGCAATTGTTTTAAATAAGAATCCTTGGACCACATTGCTTGAGTGACCATTTGTGCCAGTTCCATTGCTGCAACCGCGGGTGCCAACCAACCAGATGAACTGAGAACATCAACGCAAGCTTGTATCAACCTAACGGCCTTGCTTAACACCAACTCTGTATCTTTTTGCAGTTCCGGGCCCAGTTGTATTCGAGACAAATGCGCCTGCAACAGAAGCTGGGCTTTCACATGAGGATCAGCCATCCTCGCGGCTTGTGGAGCGTGTGGGAGGCGTGCTGCTAAACTTCGCAACAAATTTTCTTCGCGTTGTCTAACGGGTACCGTTTCATATTCCGCGGCTGCTGAAATAATTTCCAATAACCCTCTGATTTTGGTTTTGTTGTTCAAAGAGAGGCTGAACAGTTCGATCGTCGCGTAATTGATATAATAATAGGCTGCGATCATTCCAAGATTGAGAGGTAAAGTGTCCATTTCATCTTCCACGGCAACACATTTAGCTTGTTCCAAATCACTCAAGGTACTTTCAACTAGTTCAGATAAATGATCGGATAAGTGCCTATGCGTAACACCTTGCAATCCGTAATAATTTGGATTTTGTGTGAGACGTCTATATAAGAAAGTCCATGTAAGATAGTCGACTGCATCTTGTTTATTCTCGATCGTTTTTGTGACTATTTCCGCGTTAAAGTGATCGTGCAATCTGTGATCCAAATGACTCTCTACGGGCAGAGGTTCGTTCAAAAACTTTTTAAAGAAATCTTTCTTCGAGCTCTGACAAAGGAGAACACATTTAGCGTCATCGTCCTCTAATGGTCGATTTGCACGAGCTACCATTTGCAATACATCTGTGATAGGATAATCTTCGTAGGCGTGTGTCTTTCCATTGTAGCATTGGGTATCCATAACAACTACAAGATGACAGTTTATAGACAAATCCCAGCAAAGATCTCTTGTGACGATTGCTATTTGAATGGCGCCGCTGTCGAAGAGCTGTTCAACCAGGCGTCGATCATCAGCTGATAATCCTTCATGAAGATAAGCAGCTCCTTGTGAAAGTGTTTCTTTTAATGTCTTATCAGTCATTCTATCTAAGAATGGTTTGATATCTGCTTCCTCCGCATGGAAGAATCGAGAGGGTTGGCCTTCTGCTGCAGTAAAGGTCAATAAATCAATGGCTGTCAATCTAGCTTGACGGCGAGTAGGAACAAAGACAATGACTGGCTTGTGAGAGGCATATCGCAGTATTGCATTGTACACTGGTTTCGCCATAGCAGCCAATCTAGAAGCATTGTGAGTAATATTTATTCCTTGTACATGTAACTCTAAGGGTACAGGCCTAACAGACGGATGGAAATTGAAAGTTGCTGCGGCGGGTGCACCTAGCCACTGAGCTACATCTTTGGCGTCTGCGAGTGAAGCTGACAGTGCAATGATTCTGGTTGGCTTGTCCAACTGAGAAGAAATATAACGAGCCCTCGAACACGCTATTTCTAACACAGGTCCTTCTTCACCACCAATTAGTTGAAGCTCGTCGACGATAAAAAGCTGAATATTTTGCACATTCTTTCTCTGCTTCCATCTTCGCGATAGAACGTCCCACTTATCTGCTGTTGTGATGATGATTTGTCCTTTGGCAAGCAACTTAAGATCCGTTCCCGTTTCACCAGTAAGTAAAACCACCTTTCTCCCCAGAAGTTGACTGAACTTTACCGACCAGTCAGCATAGACTAATTCTGCCAAAGCTTCTTTGCTAACCATGTACACGCATCTACCTTCCGAGTTTTGAACTAGTAAACGCAATACCGCAAACTCGGCTACTGTTGTCTTTCCTGAGCCTGTAGGTGCCCCAACGAACACGTTGTCATCTGAATTATAAACAGCATTGAACACTTGTGTTTGAATCGGATTAAATTGCGGAAATTTATCAGTATAGATACTTTCAAATTTGGAATTACGCAATGCGGTGATTGGAAGCGGCTGCAAATCGAGCAACTCAGTCGGCGGTAAATTCTTTTCTGGTAGAATCAAATGACGGAAACTGACAGGTAATTGAGTTTCCGCTCCAATCCATCTATCTGATACAACCCGTAAGAAGTATTGCGGTGGTAGAGGCTCGAATACTGGTACAAAGAATTTGATCAAGTGCTCGTCTATCGCGTATTTCGCTTTCAATAAGAAATATTCGTGATGAAGTATTACTTCGGAATCCACATCTTCAACTAAAATCCAGAATGCCTCTGAAGCCCCGTGTACCTTTTCATCCCACTGGAAGTCAGGCGTAATTGTTAGTTCTACTCTTAATGTGGAACGCGTTATCGGTTGAATATGCGTTGATAATTCTAACTTCGGGAACTGATGAATATATTTATGAATAGTTTTGCCCAGTTTAGGTACTCGAATCAATTCTCCAATTTCATTTGGTCCAAGATCGTATAATCTCTCCCACGGAAAATTCTTCTTTTCTATTTTCTTTACAATTTCTTCTGGCATTTTACGGAATTGTCTTAGAGGGGACATCGATTGCCACATTCTTCTATCTATCATTTTGCACAATGATAAACACTTGTCAGCTAGTTGTGCCCAACCACGGAACAGAACAATCTCAAAAATTGCTCTCATTAATCTCGATGCAGACTGTGTAACAAAGACCATGTCTGACATAAGCGCAAATCCTTCTAGCTTTAGCTGAGAGATGTATGCTTGTAAAAGTACGTTAACTTTTGCACTTGGTTCTTCTATGCTTTCTTTTACTGGAATAGGTACTCTTTCCATCAACTTCTGTAACTCTAGTTTTTCTTCTTCTCGAACGTTTATATGCTTAAATTCACCAGACAATGAAAACACTCGGAACAGTTCAATTTCACTTAAAGTACGTTTCAATAACTGATTGTACGTGGACATTGTGTCATGCGTACAGTAATAATGTGACGCTATCCGACCTAATTCAGTGGCCTGGAAATTTCCTGACTTTCGATCGTATTTTATTAAACCGCTGCGATCCAGTCCGACTGCTGCGGAATGAATAAGATCAGCTCTGTGCAATTCAAGTAATGGATCCTCTTTTAGCTTGTCATGGCTTATACCGTACAAATTTGGGCAACGTAGCATTCTGATGTACAAATAAGTGTATCCCACCCAGGTAACAGCATCTCTAATGTTTTGTATAGTACCTAAGACAATTTCAGCATTCAGCATGTCTGACATTTTACTGATTAGTTGTGACTCGATGGGCAGTTGCTGATTTAGGAGGGACAGATAATACTGGAGTTCACTGTGATTTGTGATAAGAATGCCTTCACCTTTCGTGTCGTATTGCGGACGACCAGCTCTGCCCAGCATTTGCAATACGTCTAGGGCACCTAATTCAACCCATCTACCCTTTTCCGGATTATAAACCTGGGTTCCTTTGATAATAACTGTGTGCGCCGGTAAATTAACTCCCCAAGCTAAGGTTGCGGTGGACACTAGAACTTGTATATGTCTATCAGCAAACAAATCTTCTACCAACGTTCGATCCACTCTCGTCATACCCGCATGATGAATGGCAAATCCGTAAGGCAATAAATCTTTAAGTTCTTGATTTTTGACTTGTTCAGCTTCTGTTCTTAGAACCTCCATGGATGCAGATCCTTCTCTAAGGAATTGACCTAGCGTATCTTTTTCCAAGCACATGTCCCTAATAGCGCGTGCTGTTTTCCCAGTCTCTTTTCGTGAATGTACAAAAATGAGAACTTGATTTCTACCTGCATGCTCCATTGTTTTCTCGTATACAATTTCATTCATAACTTGAAAACGTTTCAGTGCCTTTTTCTCTGTAACACCTATGTATTGTTGCTCTAAAGCAACAGGTCTGAAACTATTGTCGAAATAAAATAAGCCTGTCTCTGGCTTTATACGTAAAAATGTTGCCACATCTTGATAATTAGGTAACGTAGCTGAAAGACCGATTAACCTTACATCTTCCTGTGTTGTTTCAATGTTTCGAATTGTTCTAGCCACCAAAGCTTCTAAGACGGGACCTCTCTCGTCGTGTAATAAGTGAATCTCGTCAATAATGATCAATCTAACCAACGAAGTAAACGTTTTCTCGCCCCCTTTTCTTGTTATAATATCCCATTTCTCAGGGGTGCACACTATAACTTGTGTCGCAGCTATTTGTTCTCGCGTCAATTGATGGTCACCAGTTAATTCGGACACAGTTAAGTTATACGTGGACAATCGTTTACCGAATGTCCCAACCATTTCTTGTACCAATGAACGCATTGGCGCTACATAAATTATTTTGAACTCGTCGCTGTTAATTGTACCATCCGCGTTTATATGTTTACCAATTTCACGCATCATACATAGAAGAGCGACATTAGTTTTACCCGCGCCTGTTGGTGCGCAAAGCAATAAATTTTCATCACTCTCCAATGCAGTTTGATATAAACGGCTTTGAATTCGATTTAAAGTTTTGAAACCTTCGAATGCTGGTTGCACATATTTCGGTAGCTGTTCAATGGGATGAAGTTTCTCGCTGTCTGAAAATGGTTTCGGCTTCAACGCCGGAACATGAACCTCTTCATATCCTTTCCGTTGTTTTCTAAAGCTGCCATCAGGTAATTGACAGCGTTTGTTCGACATAAAATGACTTCCTTGTGCAAATATGAGATCTTCTAAGTCTATCAAATTTCTTGTACCCTGAACCTGACCCCCAGGGCCTCCAGTATCTTCATTTTCTTCTCTCCTTTTACGTTGCGCTCTTGCCTCCATTGTTTCGTCGGCATCATCGTCACCTTTGCCTGTATCCAACTGACGTAAAATTTTTGCCAATATCGGATCATCGTTCATTTTATTTCGAATCTTTTGCCGTTCGGATTCAGACTGTGATGATGCCAACATAGTACAGTACGCGATTGTATGCCTATATTTCTTCAGTTGTTTGATAAAATCGAAACAGTCATAACCCAGTAAAAGCACTAACTGATTTTCACAGTCTCGATCATCGCCAGCGTCTTTCAAAACTGCTAAGACTTCCGCCGCCCTTGCTTGTGAAACCATCGCGTCATCATAAATTCTGCTCAATCTTCTCTGCAACCAATATGCATCTATATCCAGTGGATGCAATGGCTTTTCTTTCTTCATTTCTTCTGCACTGCCCAGCTGAAAGTGAATTTTTCGTGAGACTATACAAATATTAATTTAAATTAGCTTCTTTATGAAAATGATATGCATTTTCTATACTCACATTTTCGGCATGAATAGCTCTATCATCATTAGCTTCTTCACCTTCATCGCCCTCGTCATCATTTTCTCTGATCTCTCCATAAACATCTTCATCGTCTTCTTCACTACTTTCTTCGAATTGTACATTGATACCATATGTTTCATCGATGTTTTCTTCATTAGTAGTATTCTTCTCGTCGCTCCCAAAGTCTGTTATCTTTTTCCCAAGATTCACCAGCAGTGCAAATCTTTCTTCTGCCAATAAACCTAACAGCAACTCTGTCTCCTTCTTTTTCTCTTTTTCTTTAAGTTTGTCATTTTTTAATACTGCCAGTACTTCATCAGCAGCACCACATAGAATATCTCGTGGTTGATCTCCTAAAGCTTCTTGAATAAAACTTAATAATACTTCGTATGTTTGCCGTGTCTCTTGTGTTTTCGGACGGTAAACAATACCAACCATTTCATCCACTCCTTCAGAAAGCAACGTTGCACCCTTCATTCGGGCAAAATCATATTGTGCTTCATCTCGCTTTTGACGCCTATAAAATAGAAAAACCATTATACAGATCAGTTTTACACATTTTACAAACATCATTAATGATAACTAGACAGCAGATTTTATGCATTTACGACAAAAATGAATAGGTGTAATTTAAGACAGTAAAAATATTAGAATTAAATTAAACATATTAATATTAATTAAACATAAATTTCTATTTCAGTCCAGTTTGTTGTAATTCGGGTCCAACATTTTTGTTTTGCATAAAGATCCACTGTCTAATGATAACAACAAAAAGAAACAATGTGAAACTAAGAGCGACACACACGAACCTACTGTATTCAAAGTTGTTTTCGAAAACTACAATATTTACCTGACTTTTCGTTCTTCTGCCTTTCCTGGCTTAGTACGTTGTGCTCTATCACCCATACGTGTGCCATCAAGCTTTCCCACAAGGGACATAACCTCGCCAGTAGCTTCATCTCTACTGCGTCGTTCTATTAACCGTACATCCGCTTGTAAAACAAGATTAGAATTCTGAAAAAGCAACCATACATAACACAACAGTATGTATAACACAAATATGTATAACATAACATAATGTACATATAACATAACAGTACATATAGAACAACATGAATAATAATAACAATGATTCTATGATCACTGTGTTCAATGTAATAATTCCATATATAATAATGGAATAATAGCAATGTAATAATGCATATTGAATTCAAATATTCCAATGCAAACGGATACATAAATGTACTTACCGCTTTATATTCATATTGCAATTGCCTCGCTGCAGCATCAGCCATGGTAGCTTCCTGTACAAAGAGAAGAAGCTGTAAAACTTGTGTAAAAATATGGTTTCCCACACACAGAGATCGCAGATTATTTTACCTTCTCAAAAAGATTTCACGCAAATAATATACAATGCGTTCTAAACTTTGCACACGATTATATGTATACTTTCATAAACACATATTATGTTTCCATAACCTTCTCGAATGCATTACATTTATAGGTAAGGCATAAACATAATTCTAATCGACCTAGAGAGTTAGCAAGTGGTCGTATAATAGAACTATCGCTGATGCGTTCTACAAAACATCCATGTGTAACACATACGGAATGTAAACGAACATACATTTGACCTATAACCTATACCGATAAATCCGATCGCACGTACCCATTTACAGAAACCAAACATCGTCGATTTCCTTCTAAAATCTTGTTTTTTATAACCAATTAAAAAAAATACATACCTTCGCGACGATGAGTTAACCTCGGAATATATTAGAAATTTTATAGTTGAGTATGACGGTGAATGAATTCTTTACTCGATCACAGGGAAGTCCATATGCCGATAAGGTGGTTAGTGCTGCTCCTCAGTCGAACGCGTCAAGCTTTCCGAATATTCCCGATCGGCACTGAATTCTTGAACTCGACTTGACTGTGTCGCACTGTTGCACTATCCTCTCTCGTTTCCCACACACGTAGATCGCAGATTATTTAGCCTTCTCAAAATGATTTCACACAAATAATACGCAACACCTTCTAAACTTTACACACGATTATATGTATACTTTCATAAATATTATGTTTCCATAATCTCCTCGAATGCATTACATTTATATGTAGGTAAGGCATAAACATAATTCTAATCTATCTAGAGAGTTAGCAAGTGGTCGCATAATAATGGACCATCACTGATGCGTTCCACAAAGCATCCATGTCTAACACATACGACACGCATTGTATACGCATGCGCATATTGAATACGATGCACGCGACTTGAATACGAAATTTTGAATTTATAATAGACATGAATGAACTTCTATACGGACACGGACGCAGGCGCACTCAGGCCAATTCAGGCGCACTGGCTGACTGGCGTTGCACTGTAAATAAACAAAAACATGAGAAAATTTCAACATCTAAAGGATGCTGTTGAAAAGTTAAATAAAAGCGTCTCCAATATTTCTGTTAGAGCGATTTCGTTGAATGATTACATATCTGTCGAAGACAGGATAAAAAATATGAGAGACGCGCTAACACAATTAAATGCCAGGTTAATTATTTCGTATGTACTTATGTAAACTACTATACGAGTATAAAACGTACAGGTTTAATATGTAACAATAATTTTCTTCGTCGTTGTAGTAAGAACGGAAGACAAAGCAGAGACAGTAACAAAGTTGCATGAAGCAACATCGGAATCTCCTTTAAATAACAAAGCAATTCAGTTGTGCCTTCATTCTCATGCAATTAAATATATCCTGAGCAGCAAGGAAGGTGATCAAGATCAGCGAACGTAAGAAGCTTCGGTTTCCAAATAGCGCAAACAAAATATGTGCTTGTATACTTGATATTGAACTGTTCCAATATTTTATTTCAGAAAAATGTATGTCCTCATGCGTCAATTATTTATCATCAATGATAAAATGTTGGTGATAGAGAAGAACATCGAGGAAGCAGTGCAGAAGCATGTGAAAACATGCTATATGACCACAGAAAGTTTCTAGATGAGCAAGAAGAAATTCAAAATAAAAAGTTGGAAGAATCAAACCGTAAAGTTGCAAGGTATAAAGCTCTGTTCATTAGATTATAGTGTTATGAGGCATTGTCGATGCTCTTTCATTTAATTTTTACTGATGGTTGATTTCTGTTTTAGAAATAAGAAGGGGGTAATGAAGAGAATAGATAAAAGAAATATAATGAAGAAATTTATAATCAATTTTATTGGTGCTTCCAGCCACTTGCTAATGAAAGAGCCAACGCTGGTGAAGACGCTAGAGAAACACAGAGACTTGATCAGTATAGATACAATTTTACAAATCGCCCAAAACAGTGCAGAAAATCAAACTAGACAGATAGAGTTACTCTAACTAATCTGTCTGACTCAGGAATGGCACATTTCTCGTTTTTTTTATTAATAATATTGTTCTTTTAATATGTGTTACGAATCTGTGCTGTGTACACTGTCATAAAAACCACAGTGGCTGGTTAAATAGATTAAAGTAATAAATAATTTTAATCGTTTACAGAATAATAATGAAACAATGTAGTTTTTATCATTTTTATTATTGGTGACGTTAATATAGATAATTAACATATAAATAATTCTCCATGTTGTAATTATTAGCTAAAGGGTCTCAAACGAGTTAATAACAATATAACATGTGAGAAATTCGTCTAAGTAGTTCTAACATTGCAGATAAAGGAAACTATTTTAATCTAAGTCAAATCCGAGGGATATAAAAGAGTTTTCTGCGATCAACAATGTCCTCTAGTAATCGCAAATCTGGTAAAACTGGTGGAAGCTCAATATGAGTATTAGACCATGTGTTTTGAGCAAAAGGTTTGACGTATGGCAGTTTTTTATTGCTATTGCTTGGTGTATAATATGATTCTGTCGATGTAGATTGCGGATAATATGGATCGTATTCTAATTCTCTTGGTATTAATGGTTTCAATGATAAAGTCAAAGCATATATAGGTATCTCTGTAGTTGTATTTGGTGTAGCAGTACTAATTTCAGTTGAAGATATTTTTGTTCTCTTTTGTATAGAATTTAAAGTTTCTACATAAGGATGATTTCTATTATTGTTAAAAGACACTTTTATGGTTTGATTATCATTTTTGACATTCTGTTGATTTCGAACACTTTCAGAAAATGCTTGTATTGGTAATCTTCGAAAATGATGCAAAGTAGTATTTGTTTTCTTATTAAAATGATCTTGATTGAAATTTCTATTTTCATTGAATCTATTGTTGTTATTAAAAGTTTGACTTGCTGTAGACAAATTTTCATTTGTCCTTAATACAATTTGTTGATTTTGAGATTTTTCAGCTTGTGGAGAAAAAAATTTCATTGTATTGTCCACGTTAACATTTGTCTGATTGAAGTTTTTTGGAAATCTATGTAAATTCAATGTAAATCCATGTTGCATAACATTATGCGTGGCTCTCGATTGTGTATCTCTTGATTGTTGAAAGAAATATTGACAATTATTATTATCTGTTGACCCATTTCTGCAAGAAGAGTCATTGTGTTTATTTTTTACATTTTCTGTATTAAATGGAATAGTTGCTTCACAGTTAACGAGATGGGCATGATCACATATTAATGCATCTTGTCGAAAAGCAGTTTCCTCTGGGCAATGATAAGTAAATTTATTTCCATATTCATCACAAGTATGATATATTTTACATCTGGTATCGATATCAGCATAAAATCCAGCAGTTTTATCCAGACATGAAAAATTTGTCTTGATCGCAGTAACAATTTTCTGTAAAATATACATAAGTCTTATAAAATATGTAGTAGTTATTTAAAAAAAATATAGATAAACAAATAATATATTTAATATATTGAATTCCCAATCCAATAAAAGACAGAAAAGATTTCGACTTATTTCAGATTAATTTAATTCTTTATTGCATTTTTTTACACACTTTCTGATATAAAAAAAAGGATTACAAAAATTACAAAGAAATAAATTTCAACTGTTATTCAAAATGAACGGAAACAGTTTCGAAATTAGTGAAATATTTAAAAAAGTATTTTTATATGATTTTTTAAAGTATAAATTAGCTTATATTTGTATGTGTGTGTGTGTCAAATCGAATAATTTTATTTAATAAATTTCGTAATACTTACTGACATTTCCCAGCTTGTATGTACAGCAAGAAACGTATACATGAAAGATATTTGCGGTATTCGATTTAAGTAAATCATCATGACAGTAAATTATAGTAAAGATCAAATAGAATCTTGCACTAATGCATTGATGTTACTGGTGTACTTTGAGATGTGCACATTCTTCATTGAACTAGTTAAAGTGAAAGTGAAGATGAACTTAGAATGCTGATTCGGCCTGTCTCATTCGTCTTCGGTCCCCACCATGAATCTCGCCTTTCTGTGCGAATTTTCTTGCATAATGCATCATTTTTCTTTAATTATGCTACTTATATTTTCTTATAATTAACGCTCCTTTAAGAAATTCAACAATGAATAATTCAATAGATACCAAATCTTCGATATTTTAAAATAAGGTACCATTTTTAATGATCTGCTCTACTGAATATTACAATGCTTCTTTATTTATTCAGTTCATTGCAAGATTAATCATTTCATCGAGATAAAATATGATGACTGATCAAAAAATATTTGTTTAATATTTTTATACTTCTACTATAGTTCTACTTAATATTTTTCGGACGGCGCTTCGAGTTTTTTAAGTACTAAACGATATTTTAGTGCTGAATTAAGTTAAACTTCATATTTATATATTGAATATATTATTCTTCTATTGTAGAAATATATGAAAATTTTATTCATCAATTGTACGTTTAACCTTAGCCCTTTGCACTCGAATAGTAACTTTGAGGCGCCAGTAAAAATTGCCATACCATTATTCAAAACAGTTCTAAGATAATGAAATTCGCCTGTATTCTCTAAATTGTAAAAAGCTCAACTGTTGTATGAGAAAAAGCAGGTACAATTCGATGTGCATAATATAAAAAGATTGCATAGAATAAGCATTATCTGGGTTGAAAGAAATGTCTTGATTTTCGAAGTCCAAAGGGTTAAGAATAAGTGCATATTTTGAAATTTGAAAATTCGAGCAGAGTACGCATGTCACTATAGGTAAGCAGGTCTGTTCAAGACTTGCCAATTCTACTTTTTGCAAATACGAATTTAAAATTTGGTTTTCTTGGCGATGTCTTGGAAAACGTTAGACGCGTTAGTATTGTACATATTAATGTTGCAGAATCAGACGAGACTGATGAAAATTCAAAGAAGTTTGTTATCGACAAAACATTTAGCTTACATCAGAAAACACGCTGCACATAAGATGCAGATGCTGTTTTTTGCACTCGAGAGGCAAGAATGGGTATAACTATGTATATTTTGTATTCGGCGGTGTTTGTGTCGGTCAATGCACCAATCAAACATCGTAGCTATGTTACCTCTTCTCGTTTCGCGCCTTGCGCATTTGCTGGGTCAGAAGTAAGCCATGTGTATGCAGAACTTTGGTTTTCACCAATTTAAAGAAGTATTCACGCATAGTTGCACCATGACTGCGTTTGAAAAACTGTAGTTTCTTTTAATAAACACAGCCAAGTGTTTGATATATGATTCATAAGAATCTTGAATAATTACGTATTGGAAGGACTCGTCTGAAACGATCTTTTTACTTATTTTTTATTAGTTATAATGTTTATACTGTATGTATCTGTTACCAAATTTTTATACTCGTAAATGCTGTTTACTTTTTTCCAAGCGAATGATAACATGACGAATATGAACGAAAGTATTAATATTTAATATGATCAAAATGTTAGGTAGCAAAACTATGGCACACACAAAGATAACTAAAGTAAGAGAAGATGATTTTCTTGAATGCTTCCTATACCCAGAAATTTGTTATACGCAACCTCCGGAGACAATAACAGAGGAAATACTTTTACAAGAAATCGCGAAATACAATGAAGAGATTGCACCGTTTTTGGAAGGCTACATATGGCACAGTGATAGTTTAACACTGCGTCCTAGGACGAAGCAAGCATTATTATTAGAAAAACTAGTAGAGAACTCATCAACTGTTGAAGGTAATATACCGTGTTGAGAGCACACATTTCATGGGTACATTAGCTATTTCAATATGTAATATTTTTATCTTTTTCTTTTCTAGAATGTGATATATTACCCCATGTTTACATATCATTACACTTCGACGAAGATATAAGTGACGAATGGTTTATAGTGTTTCTTATATTTAAGCTTACGCAGAAATTTGACGGACTAATCGCTAAAGTAGTCGACTCCGATGGAGAATTTTTATTAATTGAAGCTGCGAACGTATTACCGTCATGGGCTAGTCCAGAAACGTGTGAAAATCGTGTATATATTCATAACGGAGATTTACATATAGTCCGTGAAAAATATACAACATTCCTTGACTTATTAAATAATGTTCAACAAAGTCCATATCTGTCTAAAGCGTCTGAGAAAATACAGAATGCTTTGCAAAAAAGAATAAACAGTTATCCGAATGAAATTGAGAAAAGGCATCATAAAACAAGAGTCTTTTTACCGGAGAAAGCAGTTTCAATGCTTCATCAAGAACCAAGACTTGTTGCGCCAGCCATTAGGACTATTTGTCATTCTGACCCACTTGAGAGAAAAGTAATAACTTGGTATCATAGTTTAGACCAATATAAATTAACTTTAATTTTTATTTGACATGTTATATGTATTACAGGTCTGTCGTGCCATGAGATATTTCCCTCCTGAACAGCGAATTATGGTTAATGTAAAAATGACTAAATGTTTATATGCAATGGCAATGCATTGCCGATACACAGGCGATCCAAGAACAGGCTGGAATATACCGCCGACAAACTGTTCAAAGTACAATGCACATATTCTTGGTGTAAAGATAGCGTGTGGTTTAGAAATGTTAGTTGCTCATGCACATGAACAACGTAGACATAGAGTAAAAGAAACCGATAACGACTCTGATCAATCGAACATCAATGAATATGCTCAAAATGCATATTTAGCACGTTTAGAAGCTAGTGGCTACTTTAGAGATCTGTTAAAAGGCAGTCAAGAGTATGAGAAGCTTCTAAACACAGCGAAAGATTATTATTTACAACATTTACATTTGTTTGATTCTGTTAAAAATAATGTTAAAAGTGACGCAGAGAAAGTTTTAGAAGCATGGGAAAGCATACAGTCTAATGACATTGATCTGCATGGTAATTCCCTTATCATTCATATTAATACAGTCTTGTTAATGTTTAATTATTGTTATACTATATTTTGTATGTAGTGCAAGACGAAGCTGTGTTAAGTCCCGCGGATAGCGACAGTTGGTTAAACGTAGATCCAGTACAATTAGAAACATTCTTAAACGAACAATGGGGAAATGCAAAGAACAAAAACCAGAAGCAAGAACCACTAAGTCTTCGGGAGAAAGTACAATCGTTCTTTAATCACACCAGTGATATCGATGGTGTTCAACTTTTAGAGTATGTTACTATTTTTATTACAAATTTCATTATTTAATTATATTCAAAATGTTTCTTCCATTTCTGACCTCGTATGACCTCGGAGGTCATTGTGTCGTATACGAATGAAGTTTTCTTGACACATGCTTTCTCATGATATAAAAAAAACATAGTATTCCTTTTGAAAAATTTAAGGTCATCTTCATGTTTAAAAAAATGGTGCGAACTCAAAAGAACTACATCCGCCATTACGTTGCTTGAAAAAAAAACATTATCACTTTTTTCCTCTTTCATGTTTTTCTAACATATATTATTTGCAAGAAAAAACGCTGGCTAGTAATAGCGTGAACACCCTGTATAAATCGTAATTTGTATGTTTCTTTAGGGATCGTTCTGTGGAAGCTGATATAATGCATGATCCAGAAGATAATGGAAAAATTGAATTTGACGCGGACATATTTGATTGTACACTGCAAGGTATATTGGATTTAGTTGTTCCAGGAAGTGAAGGAGAGTTTGAAGGAAGTTCAGAAGGGTCCTTAGGTGAAGATGATGAAGATAAGGGTGGTGAAATGGATAAGTATATGCGCCTATTAAATTCAGAATTACAATCTGAAATGGTTAAAGATGAACGATTCGATACAAGTACAAAATCTGATAGAATAGAGGAAAACTTAATGAAAAGTATTAAAGAAGAGGCAGGTGGTTCAGGACCAACTGGAAACATAATTGGCGGACCTGTTCGTCGGTTTATGCATTTACAGCTACAATCGCCTACCGCTGTCCCTCCTGATTTACAAAGTTAATGATATCGATTATATAAGATATTAATAAGTGTTGATAGGTCTAAATTCTCTTTGTTGACCAGTTCAAGATAAACTAAAGCTATCCGTCAGTTGAGAAAAAATATCTATATTAACAAATTCTATTAACAGAATGACTCATATCTACATGTAGGTACAATATTACTAAAAAACAAAAAAAAGAGAGTACTTAATACGAAATTATAATAAAAAGATTATAGTTCCAGAATTATTCTTAAAAGTCAACAAATTATACTTCTTTCATTATATATCACACTTTGTATTTTTAGAGATTAACACGACTAACATTTTTTTATACACGCAACTTAGCTTTATGTTAATGTTTAGCTTATAGAAGTATATTGAATCACATAAATGAAAAATAGTAATGTAAAAATGCATCCATTTATTCATGTGTGTATAATTATGTACATACAAATTAATAAAGTATCCTTACATGATAGAATCATTTTGTTAACATTGTATTAAACCATTTTGGCGTTTTTGTTGTATTGTCATCTAGTTTCTTAGTGGCAGTTGTATTATCATTGGATTTGCTATTTGCTTTAGACGAAGCAGTGTCTTTTTTAATTGTTTTATTTTGAGGCTTCAGCATTAACTTTCTGAAACGAAAATTAATAACAATAAATAAGAATTTTGTATAATATACAGGTAACATGATCGATCACTTACCTAAATTTAGTAACTTGAATTTCGATTTCTTTAGGATCTACAATTTTTTCTTTAACCTCTGATTTTAGAAGTGATGTTCCAGAATAATAAACTATAGCAGAAGGAACCAAGTACTCGTCGATTAAGGGTTTGCTAGGATCCAAAATATGTTTTGGTGGTGCAGTAACTGTTACAAAATGAAGTAGTTAATATTCTTTTGAAAAAATGCGTACTATACTAGCACATATTAATTATAAGGAATAGCTGTACGTACAAATGGTAAAATCGCTATTTGGGTCATCTAAATAATCTTTTATAAAATCTTTTATCGTTTGTACTGTTTCCATTGGCTCAAATACACCTTGAAGCACAAACTGATCTGGAAATTGTACACGGATAATGGATTTATAGTATTTGCTTAATTTAGATGATATTTCTTTATCGTGTTTCTCTTCGCGCAGAACATTTGTTAAAAGAGGTGCTTCCTCTAACTCTTCTCTGCGACGTTTGGCATCTCGCATTAACACTTTTGCATCTTCAACTGTTAATTCATAGAAACTGTCCGGGAATTCATCTCTGGATAATGCTTGAACCATAGCCTGATTGAATACCAAAGCGTTCCTTTCACCTAACTGCAACGAACAATTACAAATACTGTTGAATCCTACACTAGAAACATAATATTACATTACAAAGCACCATTGTGGATATTCACAAATCAAGAAGTATAATTATATAATTCGAAATCATTTTCAACAATTTCTTCGATACTCCATCGTAGACAAAACATATTTATAACTGAAAAAGAGATGTATTTCCTGACTTACGTTTATGCAACTTTCTTCATCCTTAGAAGTGGTAAAATACACTACCAAACTTTGATCTGTTCACCTATTTCGTGGCAAACCTACTGCAGTAAACACATAGTGGCTAACAAGAACATTTGATTAAGATATTCCAACAATGGTGCTCTTCAATATCCTATCTTCATGGTACCAAGAAAAACTTACGAAGTCTATTTCATGTGTATCCATTAAGTCCTCCTCAGTGTTTGATTCTTTTACAACTTTATCACTATCAGTGCAACGATCTACACTTGTCGATGGTATTGATTCGTCTTTCCCTATTGTAAAAGATTTAGTTTCTGCAGTTTCTTTGGTTTTAATATCTTTCATAGTATCTTCTACAACCATAGACTCTACTGTTTCTTTAATGTTTTTGACAGTCTCACAAGTCGGAGTAGTTATTTCTTCAGGAATTCGATGTAACAATCGTACTACAGCTTTACCGTGCGTAAGTCCTAGTGAGATCAAAGTTGTATCCTTCAAAGCTTGTGCCCCAAAAACCTGAAATTATTGGCGCACACGTAGTATAAGAAGTTACAGATTTTTTGCACATTTGCCCATACAATAAGTTAGGTAATAAATATTTGCCTACCTCACGGTGCATGTACGTTAAAACTGTTTCATCAAGTTTTTGATCAGGATATGCTTGCGATATGACTTCTGCTAACGTTACGTCAGGCATAAATTCCTTCACTACTCGTTCTCCTTGTTCAGATTGTACGCACACTGTGACAGTTGATTTAGAACGCGTTTTAGTACACGGTACCATTTCTAATAGTGCATTGTTTGATATCACAGTGAATCTTAATATCGTATTAATGTCTAATACCTGATTATGGTATCTGAAAAGTAAATCAAATGTTACGGTTGGTTCGAGTTTTTTCAAGTTTTATATCTAATATTAATTGGTTTAATATTTACTTCAGATCATATTCATCTACGTTATGTCCATGTTTCTTACATACTTCCTCCAATATCTAAAAATAATATAAGATGATAACAGTTCTACATATCATGTCATTTAGCAGCTAAAACATTTGCAAATACCATACTTGAAAGATTGTGGTGTTTGGTGTGGTTTTAACATTTTGTCTGCGTCCATTCGGCGCAAGTACAGTAACGCTCTTAGCTGCCATAATATAAATGTTGCAATTTAACTGTTAACAGAAAACGACATCGGAGATCAGAATATCTTTCCCACCCGGCTCAATTCAGTTCAATTTATTGAAAGTCACCAGCGAAAATGAATGCTCTTCTTGTATTCTGATATTCAATGGTTGTTTTGCAATAACAAACTCGACGTATAATAGTTTATCCTTAGAACATATACACTTATAGACCAGCCATAGGTATACGATTACAGGTATGCATAGAACGTAGTATTCAAAGATAACGAAGTATCTGGTGCCCACAAGTCACGCCATAAGATAATTCAAAACGGTGGATAATTCACTGATATATATACTATATCAGTGGGATAATTGGATAACGATATCGAAGAAATCGTGGTATTGTGACTTCTCAACAAACTATAGCACTTTGCACACATTCATCATATGGTAGATGAAGTAATCTTGTAATACGGCATGTTATTCGAACCACGGCATGTTGCTTTTCTTGTGCGCAAAAACTTGGAAAGTTAGAAAGCGCAGCAATATTTAAAAGATAATAAGGTGGAGAAAGGTGTATAATAAATTACACACTTTTTTACGAGTTGAATATTACTAAAATATTATTTTTATTTAATCACGTATGTAACTGAATGTTCTTACAAGATAAACTTTTCATCTATTTTGTGTAGTTGTTAACGAATTTGAATAGCAATTGCAAATACTCCCGTTAGATGTCGCTTATAGTTCTTGTTTGTGATGGTAAATTTGAAATTTTTAAAAGAAGAGATTGTGCCGGGTTTGCTCTATTTCAATTCAACGCTGAGTTTGATATTCTTTTTAATTGTTGTATATGTCAAAATTATTGGTTGATTAGAGTGCCTGTAAGAAATTGTGATTTATTCTCCTTGTGAAGGCTGCCATATAAACTGTGCTATTGTACATGTAGAAATAAGAAGGTAATCAGAAGAAACAATAAATTCTATTTGTTTGTTGCAATTTGATTTCGAAGCATGGGAAACACAAATCTAAATCATACTATTGACATACTCCTTTCTCTATAAAATCAATTAAATATTTCTCTATAAATTGAAGAGGTGATGGAATAGAGAAAGGTTGAGATTCTTTAATTTGAAATCAATGCATCTGTTCGAATACTCACCAATCATGTTCGTTTTTGATTGGGAAGTAATGAACCAGAACATGAGCAACTCCAGTACATTAGAGCAACTCCATAAGGCATACGCCAGCATTATATCTAATTGTAAGATCCCCTGACGAATTTAGGTGCAATGCTTGCAAGACATTAGGAAAATAATTCCTCTAAAACATAGCTTATACTTGAAACCCTTAACAGTGAGAACTGTTTTATACTTGTTGTTTATACTTATCAACATGTTTTTCTAATTTTTTTTTGTTCCCACTTCTTAGAGGTACAAAATTATGGATGATGCTACTCAGATGGTAGAAAAGATACACTAATGTAATAATTTTCATTGTTATTATAATGCAAATGGTAATTAAGATTACTTTAAATAAAACACATTTAATAATGAAATATGTTATGTTAGGTAATTATGAATTATTATTAATACATTTAGATTTGCAATAAAATGGCTACCCCAGCAAGAATCCATTTCTCTGCTTTCTCCTTTGTTTTCAAATTGAAAGTCCACACAAAAGTGGGTCCCCGAGACCGAGTTTTATAGACAGGACATTCGTACATGTTTCTTAGATCTTGCTTATCCTGAGTGATCGCTCGAATGTACACGATTGGCATCAATGGATATAGTTCTTTAAATCGAGAATCCATGATGCAGCCTGTTTGCATGTCCCATCGTGCACCATCCATGTATAATCCACTTATGTATGCCCCTTCTCTTGGTGCCGATCTAGAATTTGAATTAAAAAATCGAAATGATAATTTGATAGGAAGGAATATAGCTGTGCCACCAAAATTTATAATAATTACGTGATTTCCTCCTTAGTTTTCCTTATCACTTCACAGTACAGACACATCTTGTCCAATGGCCACTCGTTTTTCCGCGCAGTTTGTTGCATAATTGCAGTTAAAAATGATTGCGGATTGAAAAAACCACCCAACCATATCGAAGCGGGAAGCTGAAAGTTCATTTATTTTATGATACTAGTTGATTAACTGACTTAACTATTAATAATAAACTTACGTTAAAATCTGCAGTCCAACTGGACAAATCATTTATTCTATTCAGCATATCTGCAAACCAGCTATTTAATCCTAGATTGGAAGGATATGCTCGTTTGGTCCAAGATGGTGGAACAGCATCCATCATTATGTAATTTTGCAGATCTTCCATTTCAGTGTTAATTGTTAATTCACCCTGTTGTCGTATAAATTTTATAATATATCAGCAGTACAGCTAATTTTGTAGCTAATTTTGAAAAATTCCATTATTATCCATTACTTTCAAACCCAATTCCAATTCTCGAAGGGATCTTCGCACTTCCTCGCACAATAAATTCATTCTTTCACATTCTTGCAATGCAACTGTGACGAAAGGCGTGCGATCTTCAACCTAACAGTTTTTAATAAATATATTTTGTAGATTATAATGAAAATTGCTAAAAATATACAACTTTTAATAATTCAAGAATTAATAAATATTAATATGCAGTTGTTTTAGTTACCTTGCCATGAAGTTCTGCCATACTAAACTCTTCTGGCAACTTATCTAATAAATCTTCCAAAAGAGATCTCATTTTCTCTTCTTTCGACATATCTCCTTCCGCATCGCTCACAGTTTGCGTTAGCATCCCCAATAACGTTTTAAACAAATTTTCGGCGGTTGATGTCAAAAATCCTAATACAAGCACCGTGTTTAAACATAAAATATCTTCAAACAATTTATCATTTTCAACTCATTACCAATTTCAGCGTTAGGGTGAAGACCATAAAGAATTGGACTTTCACCAGGCAGAAAATCATCTACATATTGATGATACGTTACGTAATCGCTGTTAGGTGGCACTAAAAATTCGGGAGCTAGGAACAATTCGCCTAAATATACAAGAAACAATTTCAAGTCACATTTTACCCCAGTTTGTTGCAATTACAGTAGATCTTATTTTTCATAAAGATCCGCAGTGCGATAATCACGAGTTTGTAAAAATGATTTACCCTCAACTAATTCCGGTTTCAGGTACACCATCAAATACGTTCTGCATAATCGTCTGTCCCAGTCGTCTGTTATGTGACCACCGTACATTATTTCACCAAATAAATAGCGAAGGTCTTCCCAGGGTACTTTGATACTGTTTTCTAAATAATTGAACAACACCGACACACTGATAGTCAAATCGCCAAAATTGAATGGATAAGACTGGAAGAAGCCGAAAATAAATATTAAATTAACGTTTACTCATTAAAAGAACCGATTACTTAATTGCATTTTCAAGGGAGTTTCTGGTGTAGAGAATTATTAAAAAAATCGATACCCTATTCCATCCCTGGGCACCGAATTTTCTGCGCTCAGCGAGCACAGCATGATAGTAGCATAGTGCAAACAATACAGCTTTGAACTCGGTTTCCTTGCTGCAGGATTCCAAAGTCTCTTGACTAAAATTGTCCAGTGCTTTATGAATGTTCGCCTGAATTCCTGATGGTGGTTCGTTCGTGATTTTTATAGCAGACTCCAGAATTCCCTAGAAACCCATAAAATATTAGCTGCTTTGGATCACTTAATTAAGAAAGGATAAACCTTGGAGAATTGGTTAGGCCTACTGGATAAGGAAAACCTTAAGGAAACTTACCTGTGGTATTATCGATGCCCGAGGATCCGGGCTGGGTTCAGCACTGATAAATAACCGATAATCGGGGTGAGGGCTTTCCGATAATTGTTCCATTCTCTTTTCCAACGTAGGCAGCCATTTCTGCACTAGATGAACGTTTTGCAAAATCACCCAGTGCCCTTCGTTTGCGGAAATAATCATTGCTTCTTCGGCTACTGGCTCTTGTCCTTGTCCTAATGACACATTATGGAAGTTTCTGCCTTCCGATGTGAATCCTAATTGTTTTCCAAGTTTTTCTACATCCTGAAGAATTATCAGTGGTTGATTGATTGAGTTGGTTTTGTTTGGGTGCATCATCTGATGCACTTACCGAACAGCCACTGTACAATATATATGTATTATACCACAAAATGATTTACCTTTAGAGGATCCACACCTGGGGAAAGAATGAAGAATATAGGCGTAATCGAACTTGTTTCCTCAAAGGATTTATGGAAAGGGGGAGATCTAGATTCGACAAATTTCGAACCCAGTTTTTCCTCCACAAAACACCTGTAGAAATTCTTGAAATTTTAGTAGATATTTTATTAATGTCAGATGTATAAATTGACTATGCAAACCTAAGTGCGTAAGTCATACGATCCAGCCTAAGACATCTCATAATGCAAAGTCGTTGTAAAGCTGTTTTATTTTTCCAGTCCTGCGGGAAGTGTTCGCGTTCCGGCGTTTCTGATTCTGCGAATTTCTTCCATCTTTTCGCTGCGCCTTCGATGTCCTTCTCCAAATTTCGAAAGTCGTCCATCTGGCTCAAAAATTTGATTCCACCCCAACCAACGTTCGTCAGGAAGTCTACTGGACTGACTAAATCGATCATGTAAGGGAATCGCAATAGAAAATCGAGCTCGGACTGCGTTATTTCTTCTGATTGCATAAAAATCTGCAAGAGATTCGCTAAGATATTAGGTTGCATAAAAATGAAAAATATTCGGCCATTTACATGTCATCGTATTTTATACACATGTGGTCTTAGATTTTTTCTGAAATTGTTCAGATGTATAGGAAGCTCAGAGGCATTTTGAAACAATTGTAATTAAAACAAACTTCGAGGTTTCGTTAAATAATTTTTGTCTAATATTTATGAAAGTGTTAGCCACTAGTAGTGCAACTATTATATTCGACAAATACACGTCGCGATGCAATACGTAAATAAATTAGACACGTGTAAGTATTACCTGAATTGTCATCTGACAAAGGAACGTCAATTTGTCGTTCTCGAACAATCCTCTGCTCGTGTAAATGAAAACTAAATAGGTGATGCTGTCGATTAAAATAGCAACGCGCTTTGGCAACGTGTCTGCCTCTTCGGCGAATTTGATGGCATTTTGGAAAACCACACTGAAAGCCTTCAGAGAAAACTGGTAGAGCATATTGATTTTGCTGAGATCGTTCAAGACGAAGTACAAAAGGCTAGCTCTGGCTGATACTGTTCGGTAAATTTCACGAGCTTCGTCTATTTTCACAGAAGTCACTTTAGCCTCGGCTACCTTTATTTGAATCTCTGCAGCAGTTTTCTTGGTGGTCTCGAGATTTATCACTAAATCGACGTCGCTTAAGATATCTGGTCCTGCTGCTGATAATCTTTAAGAATAATTATTGTACCCGTGTTAATCGAAACAATGACACGAATACGTCGGAAAAGTGTCATAAAAGACATAATCTTTTGAAAAACAGTATGTACCTGTGTAAAAGGTCGTCCTCCAAAGCCTTCAACGTGATTTTAAATGTATTTTCTTGCGTGGTCAGTTCTGCTTTTTTGGCTTCCAGATCGGGTCTCTCGGCTTTGACCACGTCTCCTAGTAATTGTTCCTCGAGACCATCTTTCGTCACAGTAAAATTGATCAGAGTGGTCTGTGCCTGTATCTCAGGCTTGTAATGAGGATTAGCCAGCTTCGTTTGTAGGATTAAACGGAAGTTGTGATCGTAATCGACCTCTTTGTCCCAAATCTTAATAGCCCTTTAAAATATCAATCACCTTTCACATATTCGTTCTACCGATGAAATTTGTGGTAACGAATATTGAATGTTATTGGAGATAACAGAGAGAAACGTACTTTCCTTTTTTGATCAAATCTCTTTTAATAACTGGATCCAATACAGGATCGATAGATTCCATAATGTTCTCGATTAAAACGGTTGCACCATTCGCAATAGCAATCTCAACGTGATTCAAGTAACTGTGCTGTGTCAGTCTAAGTACTTTCAAGTCGTCCCCATATCGATTTTTGATCCATTTCAATCCTTGCAACTGCGGATCGATCATTAGAGGCCATCTCGACGAGTTCATTAAAATTGTTGCGTTTTCGGAGGACATTCTGTCGGTTGGGAGACCTTAAACAACGCGTTTAATTTTTATTATAATTACATCATTTCTCCTTACTCTGTCAATCGCGATTATTGTTTTATTGTTTACGGTTTCAATGTTTCATTACCTTCGTTGTTCCATTGTGCAATTTGCGCATCATCGGATAGCATTGCCAAGATATCCAAGTCTTTAGTTCTTGGTATTTTGACATTTAAACTTTCCAAGAACGGCAACCAATTCTCATCCATCAAATCGTGTCTGAATTTTCGTGTGAAACATCCCATATACGAGAGGAATGCTGTTACAAGCAGAATATCACCTGGCACAGTTACTCCGGAATTATTCAACCTAAGCGTATCAGTTAGTTCATTTTTACCGGGTTACATCAACATTATAACATTAAATGTAGTTTGCGAAATTGCCAAAGTTATTAACGTTTCCACAGTTTCGGTCCAGCGAATTTTTTCGGAAGCTAGTCCATTAACAAGCCTATTTGCAAGATCAATTGTTAACGCAGTGGCGTCTGCTTCGTCTTGACATTTCTGTTTCTCCTCCAAAGCTGTGTTCATCCGCTCCCCCAAGATATCAAGCACCTTTTGTAGCTCCTAGAAAGCACAATTGTCCAGTAGCTTAACAATGGTTTCTGTTATTCTTTAAAATATTGAGTCTCCCTTGTAACTTTCTACGTCGAGAATACATCAAAATGTTGGATGATGATTATTAAAAATCATAACCTACCGCCAATCGTGCTCTCAGAGCGTTCAAGTGATCCATCGCAGACTTCAGTTCAGCGTTCGCTTGTGCAACTGCAGCTCTTAATGGTTTCACAGTTTCATTAATATAATGAAAAACCATAACATTTCGAACCCAACTGCAGAGGCCAGCGGCAGCCTGAGATTTCGAGTGAATGATCTCTGGATCAAATTCTGCAACAATTTAATACATGTAATTGTTATTTTCCCACTTTGGATGATTCACAGTTTTAGGGTAGAGAAAATGAAGAACCGTTTATTTTTTTGGCGTGTCCCCATTAATAAATAATTGTCGACTATAAATTACGATGGCATGTTTAATTCAATCACGAGGATTTATTTGCCTTGCCTTTGTTATTGATGTAAGGTTGAATGGCTTTGACAACTTCGGCGTGAATGTTTTCCTTGTCGTAATTCCGAAGTTGCGAGAGGAACGTGTCCACACTCCCCATCATCGCTTTACACGCTTTCCAACTTCTATCCTTCGGGATTTGTCCCCTGGGAGCAAACAGGACCAGCACAGCCTGCGCTACCATTGCTACTTGCTCCGGCGGTGTCCCGAAAGATTTCAATTCCGTCAAATTGTTCTGTAATGTCCTATTACTTTAACAAAAATAGATGGACGCTTCGCCTATCGCGTACATTGCGAAACGAAAATTGAATGTTTCCTGATAGAAAGTAATTTCGAAGTAGACAATTTACAATTTTTAGTGCACTTCAGATTAAAGGCTTCATAAAATCGTCGTAAATTTAATGGAGGTAACACGTGGCTTACGTAAAAACGGATTATTAAAAACTGTCATTTCTGACATTGACGTTCGGGGTATATGAAAATAATATTAATCCTTGATTACAACTCGTGAAATTAACGATTTGTTATTCCTTAATTTTTCTTGTATTAGTATTACTTAAATGTTTTTTTTTAATTTAGAGACTAGGCTATAAGGTAATATACTTTTTTATACTTCTGGGTCCTCCAATCATACAAAGCAATGTAGGAGCAATATGGAATAGTTGATAGTAGGGGGACCAATTTGGTTTAAAACATGTTTTACCTTATTCAAAGTGTCTAGGGCAGCTTCAGCTTGTCGAACAGCTGGCTCAGCTTTTGATAGATCTTCGTCACATCGTTTCTGTCGTTCCGCCACAGTTTCTTTTATCTCCGCGATTTTTGTTTCTTCCGCGGACACTATAAAAACAGTCTTTCATTTGTACCCACTTAGAAGAATCTACATTCGAAATCAATTGAAAAAGCAGTGCATCTGGCATCTAGCATTACAAGTACTCTTCAAGATAGATATTGTGAAATATTAATCGCAATTTTATTTAAATTATATTGATGAAACTGTACCAACGGCTTTCTCAGCTTCAGCTTTTGTATTCTCAGCCCGGACTTCGATGAGAATTTTGTCCGCGATTTCATTCTTCTTCTTTAATTCAACTTCTTGGACTGCTAATATAACCCTTAGCTCGCTCACCTATCAAGTAAACAGAATGCGTGTGACATACATTAATTTTCATATTTAACGAGGCGACAAACCTTGCAATCTCTGCTATGTATAAATATGTATTATCGATTAGGTATAAAATACTTGCGGGAAAGAATCGATTTGACACATATTTATATAAATAATGGATTGGTAATTTACGTGGAGAAAATATGTGAAAAAGTTACCTGGCCAGCGCAGGATTCTAATTTCTTCAGACCGCTTCTCAATCGTTCTATCATCGCTTTTATATCATAAGTTCTCTCTATAAGTAATTTCGTATACAAAGCAATTTGTTCTAAGAAGGATTTCGGGGTAGTATAATTATATCTTCTCTCAGTTTGCAAGTACAACGCGGATATATCGTTAACACTTGTATGTACAAACGACATGAACTTAGACGCTGATGTCTTGTACTCTTTCGGAAGTTCCTCTAATCCCTGAAATCAGAGAAAAGCGAAGTTACAAAAAAGAGATTTCAGCAGTGCACGTCCTCCTGGAATCCGCGTAACTATATATTTGTTTGAACAATTTTTCCATCCCTTTCAATCCCGTATACGTTCATCAAAAGTCATCTTATTAATTAAGGTGGAGTGGTTCTCTAGTATTTATTAATGTACTATAAGTTAATATGAACTATTGGACATAGATGTCGCCCAAGGATAAAGGTGTTTTCCTAATTTAATGCAATAAAATGCAATGAAGCATTTTATAGCAGACTTTTTAATCATTCTGCTCTTGCCCCGTTGCACATGAAACAAGGTTCGAATGCATTTTTATCTCTAATGGCGCTTTTGTCCCATTTTCGGGGCAAGTGCAGAGACACTTTGCACATACAATATCCTATGAAAATAAATGATAATATCCTATGGTAATAAATGTGGCAAGCATTTGATGCCGACAACGTTAAGTATTTACATACCAGACTGAAAATACATCAGTTGAAAGTCCAACTTTACAAAAACCAGTCTGCACTTATCCCACTTTACTTTACACGTAATGTTCGTCTACTGTCGAAAGAAAAGAAAAATCGCGGACTGTTCCGTGACATCTAATAGAAATATAATTAAGGAAGTGAACCAGTTTATAAATTTAGATTGTTACAGAAACATGTCTTCCGGTCGGCATAATGAATCAAGTGAAACAGTATTAATACACAGGAAATTCAACATTGGAATTGTTTCTTTAAATAACATGGGAAAAGAAGTTCAATTCTTTTCAATCGTTCACTGTCATAAGTTGAAACGTGTTAAATCCTCTAATAACGAAGCTGTTGTTTTTTTAAATATTCTTACCTCTAAGAATCTAGCAGAGACCGATCTCAGAGCTTCCAGTGGCCAGTTCTGAACCCAATTGATCGACGTATTGTTCACTATTGCTGGAAATTGTCTGGCTCTGTTTCGCAAAGTTGATCCCACGGGAGAAAAGCACAGGATACATTTCAATTTTCCTCGGACTCGATCGATGAAAAATTTCCAACAATTTTCGTTAGTGTCCAGCATGCCGGTTTGTTTCACCTGAATCGTGTATTGATATATTATAACATGTAGAGCACAAAAGGCAGTACTGAAAAATTTATTTTTTAACCAATACTTTATACAAAATATTCGGAGTTGCCAGGCTTTTATTTAAAATTGATTTTATATCATCTTCATACTCAACAAATGATTTCTCAGATAAAAATTCAAAGGAAGGCAGAAAATATTTATAAAAAACAAATATCAGGTTTCGTTTTTATTAAAATTCCACATCACCTCATTCCTCACGGCGTTCACGATATTGTCAATATCCTCGTCGGCGAATAATTCTGAAATTTCACCGAAAGCCAACATGTCGTTTATCAGAACTAAAAATCTTTCATCCGCGACGTGAGAGTCAGTCATCAAGAATGTTATTCCGATTGACTTTAATCCCGCCTTCAAGTATAATCCTGCTAAATCCGTCCGTAAATCATTCATCGAGTATCCTGTTTTTAATTGCATTTGGAATACCTGTATAAGAAATGTAAAGAATGCGAGTGTTTAGTTACGAAACGAATTCGCAAATATTTGTTTTAGTAGGACGTTTAATTTGTGAAAGTTCACGATATAATTGGCATACCTCTAAACCTGAGATGAACGATGCGAGGGAGGAAAGAGACTGTTTCCCACTTCCTCCAACTCCTACCAAAAGAGCATTTCCTCTTGGCGACTCCAAAATGCGATTTATTTGACACACCTGGTACATCGCATCCTCGAATAATATCAATTTCATCGCTGCTACCTAGACACAGAAACAGTGAAAGTTCTTCTATTAAATAATTTTCAAGCAACATCGTACAGTTGAGTTTTTGTTTTAACAGTTATTTTTACCAGATCGTTATAATTATGCAAAGCCTCGTCTAACAATTTCGTTAACTGTGGCCAGTCTCTGATTGGCATATACTTTGCCTCGCCTATTCCTTCAGCGAAATGACAGTATATTATTGGCTCTTCAAATATAATATTCTCGTCAATTTCCTGAAATTATAAAGCAGATTTTAATTGAAAATTAAAATATATATTAATGAAATTTCCATTATTTTTGTTAGCCACACTTGGCCCGTTCTCCCACTCGAAGCTGTGGCTCGCGACGTAGAAGTTCGACCGAAATAGATAATGCTCTACCATTAAATTAATAAAAAGGCTTACAGGTATAAATTTGCGAAGAGAGCCTTTCAGTAATTGTTTGAACATGTTCTTGTCATCAGCGTTGATTAGTTTATCAGAGTACACTCTCGTTGCTTCGTGAACATACAAACGTATTAAATGGTTAGCTGTAGGCACTGTTTCACCGTTGGCGAAGAGTAGACCCTTCAAATTAATTATGTTTCTGATTAAGATCAAGTTCTAATAGTGACAAAATCTTGACTTAGAATTTAAAGAATTCTTACCTGAAATATGTTTCTAATTAAGATTAAGTCCTAATAGTGACAATCTTGACTTAGAGTTTAAAGAGTTCTTACCTGAAATATGTTCGACAAATCGCGTAGATTGAACACATAATGGAATTTAACTGCGGTTGGCAAAAATGTGGACGAAATCTTGTTGTGGCAGAACAACGCTGCTGACAGTAAATTCTCTGCAATGTTTGTCAGCGATATGCCGAATTTATTGAACGGATTCGTCAGATGCTGTTGCAGGATTTGACTGTAGATCCTGATTAAATTATCCTGTGATGGAAAACTGCAACGACGAATGATATTTTCTCAATTACTTGATTGTACCATCCATTATCGAAGTGAAATGGTAAATTGAATATTTCTGTACAACTTACTTGACTGCGAAAACGGCAAAGTGTCTTTGCAAACGAGGATTTATGGTGAAGCTTCCAGCCGTGGGATTCATGCAGGACACATACTGTGTATTGTGTATCTCCTTTAAAGTTAGCTTCGTTCTGTCGTACCTTTATTTTTTAAACAATCACTTTGATAAACTCATTCTGACATGGAACTATTTTTTTTTGCGAATCACTTCCGAGATGTATTTTGTGAAACAGTTGCAGTTATCGAATTGAATAAAATTTTAATTGAAGTAAATTGAGCGTCAATGAAAAGGATATAATATATGTTAGGAAGATATTGTTTAAAAGATATATATTTTGTATATCCTCATACCAGTGAGTGTAATCGATGTGTTGCCGAATAATGGTATGAGGCTGTACAGTGCCATAAGTGTCGACCTCCGGCATGTTCATATCGTCGATAAAATATATCAATTTCTTCATACCTGGCGGCCCATAATTTCTACCTGTCTTTTTCTCCAAATGCTTCTCCATATTCGCTTGTAACATTTCTGAAAAATGTAATTTTTCTTATTGGATATGATAATGGATATTTCGCATAGACGTTCAAAATTGTTTTCATAATTGATATGTGCATATTGGTTGAAAAGTATCATTATATTTCATTAATCATAAATATTTCATAAGACGTGGAACAGAAACAGTAACAAAGTAAAGGACGCAACAATTACCAGAAGTGGTGTAATAATTAAGAGGCACGTTCGCAATGTTATAATCATCCGGAAGGGACCCTAATTTCTCAGCAACGATTACGCTTTTCCCCGAACCCGCGGCACCTATCAACATTACCGGCACTTTTTTCTTGATGAGTATGTTCAAGAAAAAGTGTAAGTATGCCGTGTCACCGGTTGCCACGAGCGTAGACTGTGGAACGAAATTATTTTTTAATCAGTTGAAAGTTCACTGAAATCTTCACAAAAATTACGATTATGAAGAGAACCGATGAAGCCAACAGTTAGATGTAAAAATCGTAATGTCAATGGGAAATGTTAAATAAAATTAAACAGGAAAAGTAAAGTCAATTCTATTTGAAAAAAGTGATTAAATAATTAGGGTCATGTTTTCGATGAATTTAATAAATAATAGTCACGAAACTATTTTAATAAATGCGTGTCGATGATAATGGCTAAGGAAACACAAAGAAAATTACAACATTTCGTTTCCGAGGAAAAATAAATTGAAAATGGTGGTCACATTAGTGCAATATAGATTATATTGGTACACGGATGTGTATGTGCATATACGTTTATGGGTATGCGATGGAATGAGAAAGTTGGTGGGGAAAAGAGCGTGGGAGCGAGCAACGAACTTGGGGAAAGCGAAAGTTTTGTAAGATGAGACAGAAATGCTTTAAGGTGAGCCCAAATGAAGCGTGTAAACTCCGTAAGATTTTAGAAAATGAAGGAAAACGATTGAAATGGAAATACCGGACACGTAAGAGACGAATGCAAGTTGTATAACAGCTCCTTATAATGAAACCGTCTTGGTAGTGAGCAATATGTACAGCATGAAACACATATAATTAGAAAAATATTTGACAAGCTACATCGCTGCATAAATTTTACGCAAAATCCAGTTTTGACATTAACTGTGTTCTTCCTATTTTCTAAAGTTCCTCTATTTCCTCGTTTCGTAATTTCTGTGGTGAATCACACTGTGAAGCTTGTTTTAGAATTTTACGGAAATTATTGAACTTCAATGTTAATTTCTTCACAACGTTGTTCACATTTTTAATGAATACTTGTTTAAAAGAGTCTGAGGTGTGACAGAACTATGACAGCACTCGTTTTAGAATTGTAGAATTTTAGACAAATCATTGAACTTCAATGTGAATTTTTTAGTCGTTTAAACGAACCTGTAGAGGTATTTCGGAATCTAATTCAAAAGCTTTCACTGTCTCAGTCCATGGCGACAGTTTTTTGCTTTCTTCCTCGATTAAATAATTGAATATATTTCCTCCAGTTGGAAACTTGATCGTTTTAAATTCATTTTGCCACCATTTGTTGAATTCGTTTCGCCAATCAATCAACTGGTCTTGAAACATGGCGGATCCGAATGCCCAGATGCAGGCAAATGCAAAGTACAATTCGTGCCTTTTTTTCAATAATAAAAGAAATTTATGCATTCATGAAACAACAAAATTCTTTGAAAGTTTAAAGATTTCAACCCTATTTAAATGGTTATAAATTTCGTTTGTACCATTCTTTGGGGCAATCTGGTGGCACATTTTGCGGAGTCAGAAAGCAATCTAACAAATTGCAAAGCATTTGCACGTGGCAAATATCCGGCAACGGTGTGATCTTTCTAAATTTGTGTTTCATCACCTCTACCAATGGTGGGACATATTTGTCGAATAGTATAGTCAAATTTGCTCTTTCGGAAGCTTCTCTCGTCTCTATCCAGCTAATTGCAAATCTACATTGACCGTGAATATGAACTGTTAACGTGTTTAATAGTATATTGTAACATTATAATTAGGCTGTGGATTTTATGCATTTGTGATCAAAATGTCCGTTCCCCCACTACTTAAGCCACTACCAATGGCATGCATTTCTGCCGGTACGACCGTCGACCGTGTCAAACAGTGGGGGAACGTCGCCACCCACTTTCACAGTGATGTCTCGTTAGTTGTTATCATGACTTATTCACGAGAGACAAATGTCGATCGGTTTCAATTTCTGTTTGGTTAAAAATTATCCGATCGAAAGAGTAACATTTTAGGGGTTTCAGAGTAATGAGTAATTACTCACGGGTACCAACCGATATCTTGTGGGTTTATATAAAGAATTCCGGCTCTGGACACTGTGGCTGGAGTTGCCGTTCTAGATAAGAAATAAGAAAGTATATTTCAGAATAGAATAAAAAAAAATACCAAAAAGAAATATATCGTGTTTCAATAATTGAAACTAATTAAATATTTTCTTTCCAAAAAATTTCAACGAAACGACCAATAATTGTTACCGTAGATTCGAAATTTCGAAAAGAAGTCTCATCTCTCTTGTCAACGCGATTCTTTCGTTACTAGCCAACGTTAACACTTTATTGTCATCCATAACAGTATTCAACGACTCGATCCACATAGGATCTATGTCGCCATCAAAAATGATCCATTTCGGATCGTTTCCCGACATGTTTGCTTGATCCCTCATTAACACTGAGAACAATCTGAAAAAGAAATAATTAGTCATTTAACTTCTAGTTAAAGAATGTATATAATAAAAAAATTTCAGAATGCATCAAACCCGTCCTTCCATTCTCGAGTGGTCGGATTGATAATTCCAAACAATTCGTCATTGGTCACAGCTTTCGGATTCAGATCATTGTAATACGGTTTCAATTTCTGATTGAAGTAAGTTCGATTGAGCGTCCTCCAAACTTCTGTTTTCCCAGTTCCCGCGAAGCCGACGATGAAGACTGAATGTCGAACGTGAAGCAATTCTTCCAATTGAACCACCTAATTTGTAAAATTGTTGATCAATTACATTTACACGAGTTCCCCGAAGTGTGCAAAAATTCGTGCAGAAAAAAATATCGTGTGCCTATGGAAAAATGGAAGGTTTAATAGAATAAAAGTCAAACAAATCCTTTTTCTAATTCGTGTAAAAATTGGATTAGATGATTTAGAACAGGGCCCTCCCCGCCAAACTCCTGTGGAGTGTAGAAGGAACTTGGGAAGATAGGTATAGGAGATTGTATCGTCAGTCACGCGAGGCAAAGCACGGTAGGGAAAATATGAGATAGTTGAATAATGGGGGAACCGATATATACCGGTAGTGGGAATCGTGAAGCATTAGTGAAGTATTAGTTCGATTGAAAGATTCAGTAAAATTCGGATTGAGAAATTCCCTTAAGGGAGTAGACTAGTTACTCCAGAATTGCAAGAGTGCGGGATGCGCGTTCTCATTTCTCGATAATACAATAATGGAGGTTTTCAGCAGTCAAAAACGCTAGATGAAAGATCGATCTAGGCCATTATCAGCATCGAAAGTCCTATTTTTACGTTTATGAGCCGTAATTTGCATTATTCGGAAGGATACAACTGCGCATGGAGCTATTTTTTCATAAAGCTGTGACAGCTACATGTTGCCGAATAATGTAAATTACGCCTCATAAACGTAAAAATAGGACTTTCGAGGACGATCGCAGCCTAGATTGATCTTATATCTAGCGCTTTTGACTACTGAAAGATCCCATCTTTGTATTATCGAGAAATGAGTCTACAGCCTTAAACACGCAGTGTTACTTTTAATATGAAACCGTCTTCCGGTTGTAGTTTCAGGTCGACAGCAGATTCCTTGACGGTCGTTTCGAAATCTAAATCCCTTTTCCGTGGAACATCCAAAGCCGGGAATAAATCACCTAGAAAGTCGATAATAAAGAAGCAAGTATCCTTTGCGGGAGTTGGTGCTAGCATCGCATGATAGAAATTTCTACTGCTACTATAAATAGTATACTGCTACTGTAAATAGAAACGAGATAAATAAAGACAACAAAAAATTTACCAATGAGCCCCATGAAAACAGGAACGTCGTCGGTAACAATTTTCGGAATATTGAAGTCTCTGAGAGCTCTCATCAACACCTGATCCTCGGGCCTCTGAGGATCGTCCCTTTTTAATTTCCCAGCAACGACCAGAACCGATTTAATCGCTCTTAGGCCCCAATCATAGTGATCTTGTTTCGACAATAATTCCCGACAGAGCTGATACAGCGTTATGAATTTTCTTGCTAACAATCTGGCATCTTGGAAACCTTCTGCTACCAACATGATCTCACAGATCAGATCGAAATCAGGAACCACCATCGCACAGGGCCTTTAAACAATATTAGTGAATACGTAACTGTTATTAGTAATTATGCGACGTGAATATTAATTGTGTAATACCGGAACAAGGTTTTCAAGTTCTCCGGCAATTCTGTCCTCCCAGCATATCCTGGATTCATCGTGATGAACATTCCAACAGTCGGGACGAGATTCAGCTCCTCCCCGAAGAACAGAAACGTCGATTTGCTACTCTTTATTCCGTCTAATACTGATTTCACTTGCACCGCAACCACAGAAAGCACTTCCACGGAGATGCGATTGAATTCGTCGAAGCAGCCCCATGCTCCCACTTGAGCGAGACCTTTGTAAATATTTCCGCAAGACTGTGAAAACGTAGTGAAACTGTTATCGACATATTCGTAAGGTTTTTTTTATTGAAACGAGTCCAAACACGACATAATTCGGAGCATATGTACTCGTTTAATGGAGATTCGGATAATAGAGATTCTATTCTATCGTGGATTAAACAAGTAAATATAATCCGAATAGTGGCGTGTTTGGAACCGTTTCAATCGGGAAATTGTCGCGAATATTTTAGTAAGGGTTTGATGAAAAAATTATTAGAATTCTACAAATTTTATCAATAAATTGTACATTTCGGTCTCGAAGTAAGTATAACTTGCCTTGTAATCCATTTGTTCGGAACAGTTGAACACATAGACCATTTGTCCCAAAGCTCGTCCCAAATCTTTGGTGGTCTCTGTTTTTCCGGTTCCTGCCGGGCCAGCAGGTGCTCCGCCCATTATAAGGTGCAACGACTGCGTCAAGGTGATATAACATCTGTCAGTCAACGGCGTTATGACCAATCGCGGCACGTTCCCTAAATATTCGTGACTGTATCGAAAAGACGCGTCGCATATGTCTGCGAAGCAGTCGTGAGCCTTATCGTCCCATCTGCAAATTAATTTCCCAAAGAGATTAGAAGTGGATGCACAGCCGTGGGGCTCCGTTCACTTCCTCCAGAAGAGCAAGTAATTTGTGACGTGCAATTTAAACAGATAATTGAATGATAACAAATAAATACAGATTCAATCTTTAAGAATCGTTCTGGTTATTACATTCCACGTAATAGTTAACACGAGGAAACGCGAGCTCTGGATGCACGTAACTTGGTGCTATTGTGGTTGCAACAATTATTCTGACCACCCAAAACATTTTCAACTCTTACGAGCACAGTTGCAAATATTTATGGACTTGTTCAGAGTCGGTTTCAGGCGAAGGAATAAAATCTTACATATTTTGGGAAAAGATATGAAATTATTACAATAATGATAATGGTAATCAACAATTTTCGGCTGTATAGTGAATCTCACAATTAAACTGCGGATTTGATCCATTTGTGATAAAAATGAGTAGAGGAATCATGAATGGAAGGAATAAAATATCGGTTCGGATAATCGAGGTTCTACCGAATCGTGAATTAAACGACAATCTCGTGTTTGGTATAATTTTAATCAGGAAAGTCTGACGGATGTGTTGGTAGTTTCATAAAAAAATGATTAGAAACAAGAATGTTTTGTTAAATTTGATACTTATTGTGTTACGCATCTCGGCGATTGAACTTCGATATTTTTTACAAATATTGAGATTATTATAATTGCCTAGTTGTATTTCGTAAAAATCTCACCTATGTCTGAGTTGCGATTGCCACTGAAAGCTAGAAGAATTTTCCGCTTTCATTGTGATCAGCTTCCCAACAACGTCCCTAGCGTGCACATCGATGGTACAAATTGTCATAATCTTCATTCTACTGCTCGAATCCAAGTCTCCGCAAAGTATAGTAATCAGAGCATTAAGCTGATTGATCTGTTTGCGTTGATAGTCTTTAAAAGCATTCTCGAAACCCTCTTCGAGTCTCATGAATGCCAAGTTCACTTCGGTGGTCCACCATATTTGGCTTCCAGTGAGTGCTGGCTGAGCTGGGTGATCAAAAATCCATTGTTCTCTCGGTTTTTCATCGTAGGTTCCCACTGCTTGAGATATATGGTGTCTGACTGTCTTTTTCATGGCGTCTGTCACGTTGTTTAGCCAATTTTCAACCTGAAAGAATGAATTATGTTCCAAAAACGATCACTTACAATTCATAAGTATCAGATGCAATTATTTTTGTTAAATTTATAAAGATCATTCAACTTGTTCAAATTAATATCTCACGGAAATACCTTTCCACTACAGTCACAAGGGCCATGTATCGGTACACTCTCGCCGTCTTTAGCAACCATAACTGTAGCCATCTTTGTCGGTTTTTCACCGTCCTTTTTCCATAGCAAATTCGCAATGGAATCGTATAGCTTAGACAAATGTTTGCAAACCAGTTCAGGATTGTTGCCTGAAAATTAATTGATTGAAGAAATCTTTATTCTTCGACAAAATTTGTAAGTTCATTCATAAAAAAAATATTAGATAATGTTAAGAATTGATAAAATGAAGGATAAAGAGACAATGCTCGATTTTGTCTAACCATTGCTCAAAATGTCCAGCAGATCAGCCGAAGAAATGAAATAGAATCTCGGATAAATTAATCTCTTCGTCTCCAAGTAGTCCGCCAGAGCTTTTTCGCAGATGTTCAATTGCACATGCAATTCCTCCAGTTTATCCAAAAGTTTTGGTCGATTTGTTGCTTTCACTATGTTCACATTGCTCATCATTTCTCTTAGCAGCTCCTTAAAATCAACAATATTTATAATATACATATGAAAATGTTTTATGTATACATAGCTATAAATATAAAGACTGTTAAGTCAAAGGAATACTTTGAAATCCCTGTCGATTTTTTCGAACCGTTTCGATTCCTCTGGGAGCTGGCTCCTTATATCTTCCGAGCCAATGAAAATACTTTCGAGATGCATCCATGCTCTCTGAACCTCGAACCACGCGTTAATTATGGCATCTGCGTTGCTCAACTTCTTTTGCCAGTCCAGAATCTCGTCCAGAAAGTATCCTACAAATTTTGATCCTAACATGTTCTGCAGTTGTACCTATTAAAGATTCAATTAACATCAGTCGATAGGATGTTAATTGATAATGTTATCTTTATCCAAGATAGAGAGATTTGTAGTATTACCTGATTGTCTTCAAGAATTTCTATAGTCTCCTCATCAATTCTAAGAATATGCAATTTCGTGCGATCGTGCACATCTTTCCCAAATTCGAGAGTGCTCCAGGTATCGTGCAATTCCTTCAGAACTTTTTCCATTGCCATTTCCTTCACCGATTTTGCCACAATGTTTTTCACTTCCTCTTCGTATTTATGTAATTCCAGCTTCAGCAAATCTTCCAGTGTCGTACTATCGGACATGCTGAATACAACCTAGCGTGAAATATTTATTATTAATATGATTAATTAATATAAGTTCGTTAATATCGAAGACATTACACGGACCGACGAGTAGACCACTCATCTATTTGTGACAAAAGTAAATAAATCTACTAACTTAATACAATTATTAAGAAAAGCAACTGGCTAGTGAAGTAAAAGTAAAAGTAACTCTTGCAAGTGAAAAATAAAGAATGCTATTTTTGATACAATAGTCACTTAGAAAAAAGATAAAACATTTTGACATTCCAATTTTGAAATGGTTTATGATTTGGTCTTACATCAAAATTTGCACAACAGGTTTCCAGAACAGTGCGATTTAGGAAATATGTAGAAGGCGTGCCGGAAGTTAATTTGTAGCATGATAATTATCTCAAGACAAAGCAACAAGTAATCAGCGATGATTAACATATCAAAGTTGAAATTCATACGCATTCTACATATACCCTGCAATTCCTGATTTAAATTCAACAGAATCTGTGGGCTTGGTTGAAAGAGTTACATATGCAGACTTTGATGATGGTTTAAGACTATGCAACAATTGTGGGTAAATATAAGGAGGGCATGGGATAATATGGAAACAATGGGAGCGTCTTCTAAACGCTTTTCAGGTACAAAGTGAGGTACAAGGGGACGTTAGACAATTATAATTTTAAGTATTTGCCAAAAGATTACATTAGTAGACACGTGGAACTTGTTATCCAAAATAAATCATATAAACTGATAGTTTAAATCCATTTAAGAAAGTAAAATTTGAAAAAATTCCTAAAATCTAATTAATAAATATTTGGAAAAAAAAAAAAATTTAAATTGTTTCCCAGAAGAATTAATTATTCAATATAAATAATATAAGGTGATAGAATAAATCCATTTAAGAAGAAAGTAAAATTCGAAACAAAATCCTAAAATATAAATTAATAAATATTTGGGAATAAAGCTAATTCAAATTGTTTTCCAGATGAACCCACAATACTATGCTTCGGAAACACAGTTCCAACTTGCGAACTAGTAATTGTTTAACACTCGTTTACGTAAGAAGCACACGTATTTGTTTATATTTCCGCGACACACCGTATGTGCTTGCCAATATTCGTAGAGCTGTTAGTAAAAGTTCCTCTTATTCATTCGTTAACACTTCTTTCACCATTGCATCATGTTTTCGTTTCTATCTTCGAGGAGATAATTCTAATTTCCACTCGCGTGATTGCCGTTTTGCTCTCAGCTCGTACAAAGCGCACAGTATGCTTCGCCTCGTGTAATTATACTACTTAGACAATTATTGTCTTCATTAATCACGCTAATTACTTCCCACGGAGATTGTTTGCATTGACGATGGATCCAAACGTGCACTAATCCACGCAAATTACGGAATATTTTCATTAATTAAGCAGTGAAGTTGAATTTTCAGCATCTTCCCAAATAACTAGTCGCATTAATTGGTTTCCGTGTGTGTTTTTTCTGGCTTTGTGCTCGCTGACAGAAATTTATAACTGTACAGGGACCATTGTTCTCGAGAGAACGCATTTAAATAACCACACTTTGGTGTGATTCATTGTTACTATACACAAAATAAATATATTTCTGTGAAGATTTCACAAAAAAAAACGTGACAATTTCCTGATTAATATGATTCCAAACTTTACACAATGCGGATCATATTTGTTTGTTTAATTCACGATTTAGTAGAACCTCGATTATCCGAACCGATCTCTGATTTCTCCGTTCTTCGTTCATTTCTACGTTCATTGTACAAATTCGAATCTATTACTTGAATATCGTTTTAATTGGAAAAATGTCACGAATATGCCAGCAACAGTTGCCTAAAAAAATATTTAAAAACAAACATGTTTATTTAATCCTGTTTACGTGCTCTCATCGCACGCGGCGCGAGTCCTTGCACGCTTATCTCGCTGGTACCATTCTCATTATTCTTGAAACACTAGCTTACTCGTTCGTTTCACTTTGTTCTACATACGTCACACGATTTATCTGCGCTTGTGAAAATTTGATGCGCAAACAAGCTTACACCCATATAGATTGCGCAGATGTCTGCCGACAACAATTCCAGTTTCATACCATCAGAGGGCAATTAAAACCAAGGTTTTGCACAGACTTGCCCCAGTTAGCTAAACTAGGTACATATGTTAGATAGTGGGAAGTTCAACTCGTGCGCCGATTAATATACTTTTGCGTTTGTTTCTGCTGCAGTTGTTCAATTCAGAGTCGCCAGATGAGGGAAAGGAGCACGAATTGAGGGGAAACAGTTACCCTCTCTCTGCCAGTACCGGATTAGTCACGTGACATAAAGAGAAGGTAGAGTGGAAGGATAGATCTTAATTTGATTGTAAGGGTGCGGGATTCGCGTTCTCATTTCTCGATAATACAAAAATGGGGCTTTTCAGTAGTCAAAAACGTTAGATAAAAGATCGATCTAGGGTGCTATCGGCCTCAAAAGTCCTATTTTTTCGTTTACGAGGCGCAATTTTCATTATTCGGCAGCATGTAGCTATGAAAGTAGCTACATGCGCAGTTCTATGCTTTCGAATAATGCAAATTATGCCTCGTAAACGAAAAAATAATACTTTTGACGGCGATAGCTCCCGAGATCGAACTTTTATCCATCGTGTTTGACTAACCCCTTTGAAAACTTCCCTTTGAAAACCCCCATTTTTTGTATTATCGAGAAATCAGATCGCGAATCCCGCACCCTTGCAATTCTGGAAAAAGAAGCCTACTCCCTTAAGTGTCTGAAACTTTAGAGGTATAATCTGTCTGTGTACTGTATGAATAATAAAATCTTGCATGTTCAATCATGTGACGCGTGTAAAACTTGCATGGTAAAACCGTGATTAATTAGGCAATTAATTACTTTCGTTTCGACCATTAATTCTCGCCAATGTCTGTCCCTGATAGCTGGGTTCTGCAACTCTGAGACTGCTCTTAGGGAAGCCATCATGTTTCGCACTTGAGCCTCGACGTCTCCGTACAGTTTCCAACCGCGCACATCTTTGTCCAATTCTGCAAATAAATATTAATATATTTTCAACGAAACAAGCATTATTGTATCCGAATATAAAAATATACAATGTATATTGTTACAGGGTGTTCACAAATCGAAAATATATCTCTTGTTAAACGATCCATAAAATTATCATATAAAATAATGTTACAAAGCTTCGATTCGAAAATTTGTTTTTACACAGGGTAAGTCGGATAAAGCGTAACAGTACTACAATAAAACACTGATAATGGCGAGATTGAAAAATGTTCTCACGTCGTAATTCCCTGAGAAGTTTCTTGCACTCTTGATCCATCCATTCGACGTCCAGCTTTTTCCAAGTAGTCTTCTTCCATTCGTCTAAACTAGTACGAATCACAGTCACATAATCCCACAGAGTCTTCAAAAGCTGCATCTCCTTCTGCGCTTGTTTATTCACTTTGAACTCGGGCATTTCTTGTTCGAATATCACCGTCTGATCATGCAGATTCTTCTCTTCGGATAGAAATACCACAACTTCCTCGCGTATTTTGTCCAATTGCTCGTAAGGATCGGCACATGTCGGGCTAGAAATCATTATTGTTGAAATAATCATTTTTGTTCGACCGAAATTAACAATGAATCCACGGTTTAGAAAGAATTGAGTTTACTCGAAGACAGGATTCTGGTGAAACGCGTCGAAGAAACGTTGCTGCTTGAGGTCGTAGTAACTCAACCTCTTTTTCAGAAGTTCAATTTGACGAGTCATTAAAGGTTGCACGACCTGCTTCACTTGGGCAGCTACTTTCTTCAACGTTTCCCAATTATGCGGTAGCTCTGTTAACCACTCGAAGATTTGCGGACTTATCACTACTTGATATTGCTCCAGTAGTTCTATCGTTTTCTGAAATACAAGTCAGTAAGTTAGAAATAATTAAAACCAGTATTCCCAATTTAGCAAAACGATTAAGAATTAGCGTTGTTAGTTTGTTCATTCAATATGTTAATTTTTATATTGGCTAATTTTCAGGATCTACAATTAAATGAAAAATTTATCTCCCTATTCAAATATCCTATTAAATTTGAAATAAAATAAAAATCTACGTATAAAATTCACAGTCTAATTATCAGATTACCTTGATAGGGTCAAACATGTCCTCTATCTCAAATTGCCGATCTCTAATCTCTTTTAAGTAAGAGATAGTCAGTAACAATGCGTCGTAATCGTCTTCATGAATAGATTGCGAAAAATTCTCCATCGCTGATTTCACGAAATCTGACAATTCTTGCAATCTGGAAGAATTAATTATTTTCACATAGACTGTGTACTGTGTGATATTAAAATTGCATTCTTCGCACATGTTTTCGTGAATACTGTTTCTGACAGCCGCTTGTGAATTGAATATACTTTTGGAAAATTTCCTCATTTAAATGGCAATGCAGAGACTAGTAGTATGGTTCTATTTCGATTCAACCGTGCCGAGAATCATGACCCAGTGAATCGTATTGTTTGCAAAATACGTAACATAGTTTGATACGTTGCTGGCATAACTATTCGCGATCAAATACCTAGTTTACCTGCTCGATTGCGCAATTATAGATATATGGAGACAATGCCAACGATAGTAGTTTGAGTGAAATCGGTTTTAGCTACGGCTATAGGTCGCAGTATGTGACTTAGGTACGAAATGTTGGGAATCAAATGCTTCAGACTATTTAGAAACTCAGATATTCACAGAAATATAGGAACAATTAAAAAATAATTTCGAACTCCGGTTTACTTCAACGAGTACATTGTTTATATTATTTTGGCACGTTCAAGAAATCAATGAATCAAATTAAATTATACAATTGAATATAATTTTCACTAATTATACACTATTTTCAATCTAATAACGATAATAATTGCAATAACGTACTGGGTAGTAATACGATTGACCAAATAGTCCTTGAGCACATTGGCCCACTTGCAAATGGTATTCAAGAGAGTTTGTTTAAATGGTTTTATGTCTAATCTCAGCCACTGACAAGCGATGTATTCGTTCGAGATTTGATCGCATTTCTGATACAGATCCACGAAATAATCAATTTCATGTTTGAAATCCGATAAATCTGGCTTCTTCAGCTTTAAATGTTCCGGAAGGTAATCGGGATGTTCGGAGATCATCTCTCTGTCTTCGATTGATACGTATTGGGCATACTGAAGGAAATAGTCTAAATATTCTTGTCTGTTGTCTGACCATAGCCAGGAGAACACTTCGTATATCTAGAAGCGATTAACAAATTCTTTTCTATCGTTCTACCATTCTTTCATTTAAATTAAATTCAATAAAAAATTAAAATTATATGCCAACTTATCTCTCACCTCGGCGTGCTCTTTAACCTCAACCATAGCCAGCTTTACTCTGTTGCAAGTTTCTTCCATCATGAAAACAATACCGAATTCCTCTGCCACGTCTATCTGTGAAGGCAAAGATTAGCTAGAAATCAATTGAAAACTCAAAATACAGTGCAACTTTTCGAATAGTAAATATTAAAATTGTTTAAAAATTAAATCTTAACATTTGTTACATATTAACCGACTTTTGTGAACTACAAAAATTAATTAAGAACTCAAAATATATACTCTTTAGATAGTAAATATTAAAATTCTTTAAATTTCTTCAAATATTGAATGTTAAAATTTTTTAAATGTAGACCGGCTTTTGTGATCAATAAAATTTCAATGCATTCGAGACTAATGTAACAACAACGTATTTATAGTTGACTCTTCAATATAATAATAATTCAATATCGGAATGATATCGAAGCTTGAAATAGTGTACCCCATAATTTTCTCGTTCTTCTAACATTTCAGGATCGACACGGGGAATGAGTATGCCCATCTTCACCATATCAAGAAGCAGTCCCTCGAAGAAGACGTAGAATCCTTCAGGATCGTCGAGTTCCACTGTTGGTCGAAAGTTGATTCTAGGGTTCTTCCGGGTTTGGTAAGAAAAGACTTGAATTTTCACTTTCACGATAATTATAAATTATTTGTAAAGTAGATATCTACCTCTAGATACAGTTGTATCTCAAACAGAGGGAGCATGGCTCCTTCGGGATCGGTTTCGTCCAGTATGTAGCAAATACTGCAGAATAATTAGAGCCTTAATTTTCTCAATAATGTTTAGGCAATTTGTTTCTGCATAAAAATCTGCAGTATTATAAAGTATCAAGAATGGGATAGGTAAATGAAGATAGAGCAAATAAATAACCTGGTTGACACAGCCTGGATGAGACCCTTCGAAATTAAATTGTCAACGTAGGTGAGATAGGGCTGCCATTTCTCACGTCGAAGTGCTAGCGTTTCTTCGTCCACTTCTTCCTCTTCCTCTACCATTTCCTCTTGCTCCTCTTGTTCCTCATTGATATCCGCCAACACACTAAAATGATTAAACAATTCTTTAAATGCGAAACAATAAATAGTCCATCTGTGTAGTAGTTACAGTGGCTTATCAAATATTTCTATCAAAATTCAAAGATGAAGTTAAGATATTTATTCGTAGGGCAATAACATAAGTTCCCTAAAAATGGGAAAATATATTTTTCTACCAAGATTCACTGCAACTAAACTTCCACATAAAAAAGATAATTTTCAGAAATTCTGGCCGCATCACCTTGGAGTCTCCCTCACTGCTTCTTCTAATATTTCTGATTGGTCCATCATTCGCGCTGTTACGGAATAAAAAAGGTACGAATTTGAAAAATTGCCTTTTCTTAATTACCAACAAATGTCGATGTTATATGGCAAAATTTCATGATAATTAATTAGTGGTTCACCGTCAATGTCTTCCGACTCATCCTCTTCGTAAAACGAATCCGGCAGCAAGTTGAAAAACAACTTGTAATTTTCCTCCAAAATACGATTCAGAACTTCAGCAGTTTCCTCAATCTCTGCGTATCTTTCCTCAAATCGATCGTCTTTGTCTACGATCGATAATATATTATCGTCCTTCGCATCTTTGCGATACAGGACTGGCATCATTGCCCAGAAATACAATTTGTCCATAACGTATTTTAAATTGTCCTGTGCCCGGAACACTCGAGCATGTAGTTTTTTAACCATCGCTAACAAACTGTCTATGTATTCCGGAACCTCTAGAATACATTTTATTTTTGGAGATTTGCAGTGAAATTTTGCGAGACTTTTTCAGGAGAGAAAGTACACAGTGTCGTCAGACGAGGGAACGGGTGCACGAATCAAGGGGGAAAAAGTTACCCTCTCTCTGCCGGTACCGGATCAGTCACGTGGCATTGTGACTCGTGCACGACAGATATGTCACGTGACCGGACAGCAACGGAAGCGTGGAAGGGGAAGGTAGAGTGGGGACACACGTCTTAATCTGGCGACTCTGAGTTATACGGCCCTGAATTCGGGTACAGCACTGTTGAATAGAAAACATTGATATATACCTGGAGATTTCCAATTATAATTCTCTTGGCCATAATTAATTAAATTGTCAATTTCTTCAACGTCTTCTTCTACTAATTGGAACTCCACCGGAACACTTTCACTTCGTATTCTGTTGTACCTGAGACACAATTATCAGATCTGATTATATTATCGATTTCATGAACATTTCCATGATTTAAACAGTCAGTTAATTAACCTCAAAATTCTTCGAACATAAAAAGATATGATTTATCAATTTAGACTTATCACTTACCAATCTATAATTAAATTGAGATCATAATTGCTCTTTGAATAAAATTCGGAGTCATTATAAAAATGTAGTGCCTCTTCCGAAAGATCGGTCCTCTTCATTATAATCATGTAACGAATCTCCCTTAACAAAGTTGTTAACTCAGTATCGAAATTCAGTTCCAATAGGCGGTCGTCTCCAATGTTTAACAATGGTTTCGATAAATGAAGTTCGAGAATTTCTGGCACTGTTTCCGCCCACGCATTGAAAATTTCTTGCTCCTTGTCGTGAATGAGCCCCTTAGAGAAATCAATGAAATCATTACAGTAATTACATTGTATTAATATTTTTCAGATATAGAACGACGTTTAAAAAATATTTTTGGCAGTTTTATCGATAATTACTTCGAGTTCTAAGTATTTGTCTTTGAGTTCGCTTTGCATTTTCTCTGTGATTAGAGGATGGTCGCATAATTTTGCACACTCGACTGGAAAATGATATCTTTCGCGTAATTTCATTAACAAACACAGAGCCCCAGCCACAGGTGGGAAATATTGACTTACAGCTTCACGTATAACCTGTGGATCTCCTTTAACGAAATATTCGTCGAACAAGATCTACGAAATGAAATTGTTTTTACAATTCAGCAAATTTATGGAATAGCAAATAATTTATTATGTAAAGCATCAGATTCCTAGGGAAATTGTACGGTAGCTTAAAAGTAGGTTTGAACAATGCTGCTTCATTTTACTTTCATCCTGATAAAATCATGTATGGACGAGGTAAAATTTTACTTTTTTAAATTGAAAAAATGGAACAGAGTCGAACCAGTGTTAATTATCTTACCTTCACATTACTGAAATGTTTATCAATTTTCACAGCCACGATCTCATATTGGGACCACAATTGTGACATAATCAGAGGTCTATTCGCAATGGTCCCCATCATCCAAATAAACTTAAAAGCCAATTCTAAATTGTGAGATTCCATGAATACTTGTTCAAAAATGCTTGCCAAACGTCGATCAAACTGTTCCACCTTTCATACGAAAAATCTTCGTATTAATTAATTTGATAACTGATATTAGTTTCTTCGTTACTTCATCAACGGTGTTCTATTATTTAAATAAATCACCTGAGCGAAAAATGCTTCTAAATCTTCAGTAAACTGCGTCTCATCTGGAGAGAGAACTTCGTAAGGCACGTCTCCAAAATATTCATACGATTTAACAAAGTCGTCGTAGACTTCGTTGGTCATGTTGAGCAATGATCTTGCCTTTAAACCAGTCATTTCTATTCTTTCTAGTTTTAGGTAGTCTTCGGCTATATCGAATAACGACTACAAACAAAATATAAAAAGTGATAAAACATTCTTGATTTTACTTATTTTTTTATGAAACATATACCAACGTATTCGTGACATTTTTCTGATTAAAATAAGTCCAAACACGACACAGTTCGGAGCATATTTTTTTGTTTACTAACCAGTGGGATCGGTTCGGATAATCGAGGTTCTACTGAATCGTGTTTGGGCTCATTTAAATCAGAAAAATGTCTGAAATATGTCAGGAAAAGTTTCATAACGAAAGAATAAAAAACGAACAAATTTTTAAATATCAAGATATTATTGTCTAAACAAAAATTAATTGCTATCAAACCTCGATCTCTTTCAGTCTCTTCTGAAACTTCTGAATTCTTTCAAACACTAATTTCTCATGAAATGTCCAAAGTATAGGTTCAAGAGGTCCCTTGAAATAGACCTCAACTTTTTCTTTAAAATATCGAAACGTGTCTTGGTATAAATCAAGGATAGGTAGGACTTCCGCTATTTTTGCTTTATTCTCGTCAATGTCTCCTTCGAATAACGTTGATGGATTTATGTACTTCACTGACTGAAATATTTCGAAACGTTATCCTTTTCTACATCTACATCTTGCATTTGTTGGGTACAAAAGTGTGACTGTTAATGGGCTCCATAATTTTAAAAATTCACTATATCTCGTGTTCTAGATCTTGAAATTACCGAAAGCTAGAGTTGCTATCAAGATAGGCATCGCAATATGAATATGTTAAAATTCCAAAATCTAAATGTGTTACTTTTTTGGGCAATTCTACGAAATGTGGTATACGAAGGAATAATCGTGAACTTAACAATGAGACTAATTGGTTTAATTACCCACTACAGAACACCACAATAATCCTAATAACTAAAAATATTTTCTTCAACTAAAATAAAATTCGAATCAAAGGATACGACCACTAAAAATAAATTTCTGTTCACAATAATTGACATTAAAAATATGAAAATAATTTTGCTTCAGCTATAAAATCTCTAATTTCGAATAAAAGGATTAAAATTAATATTTGAAAGGTGACTTTAAAGAATGTGGAATTTCAACTTGGAAATACTACTTTCCAGGCCAGTGTGTATAATAGTGTTACGTTCGAATGAGTGCAACCCACTATTTTTAATTTATTCGCGACCAGCGTCAAATATGTGTGACGATTTCGTGTTCTACATAAGGAAAGTCAAATTAATCCTATGCAGGCTGTTATTCAAAACTACAATGCGTAGCAAAATATTCGGAAGAATCTACAACTGATACAATTCTTGCTTTTAATGAATAATTGAAAACTACAAAGGTCACTACCGAAACAAATGATTCCAGCATATTAAAAATTGTAATAGTTACGTTACAGAAATTGAACTACTTTCTAGAAGTCAAAGTGGCAATTTGTATTCCCATAATTAACGAAGCTAGTTGCACTTTAATTATTGACCACTTTAATTACTGACCTTTTAGACAACTTTCGCGTTGGCCGGTTTTATTTTATTAATCACCGGGTGTATACATGTGTAACATTTAAAGTACGAATGCTTGAAACTCAGCAATCACCCCTTTCAAGGAAGTACAACATTTTTGGAACACCCTGTATATCTCGTGTTTTATATTAGAAATTATATACCTGAGATATCATCAAGTTCGAAATTTCTTGCAACAGAGCAATCATTCTATCCAAATTGTAATATTTTGAGTTCGACCACATGATACAGGCACAATGTAGCAGAGCTTTCACTTTTGATCCCAAATCTTTGAATTCACAGCTCTCGACCTCTCGAAAATTGTATTCCAAAGGTTTCAAATATAAATTAATATCCCTGGTTTCTAACAGTGCTGAAATCAGAAAAAAATATTAAAAATCACGAGTCGAAGGAAGATCCAAATTTCAATTTGTATATATTTTATCCAATTTTCTCTTAATTATTGCGTATAATCTGAATGAGAAAAAAATGTTTGTTATTCCATTATATGAAAATTCTTTTATGTCAATATTTCATATTCATTCGCTATTTACAAAAAACTAATTTAATCTTTACATTTTAAAAAAGAATAATTATTAATAGATTGTGGGTAATATAATAAAACATATTACACACCTGCAGCTACACCCGTTATTAAATTTGTAAAATATTCCGAATAAGGACTCTCCATTTCTTGCAAAAACATGCGCATGCTGATCACTCTTGGATCTTTCAATTGTAGGTAAAGCGATTCCATATTTTTCAGTCTCATGCTCCAATAATTCATCTCTGAAACAATTGATCAATTAATGCGATCAAAATGTTTACAAATTCCCTTTGAACTTTCGCGAAATGCTATACATAAATTGTTCCGCATACTTTGCATGTTATTTTTAGTTCGTACTTCATATGTGGCATAAAGAAATTAATATTATGCAACAATCCAATTACCAGATTGTTCCGGAACAGGTGCTCCTGTCTTCTTGGTGAACTCTTCATTCAAGATCTCATTGATCTGACTCGCCCATTTGATTACAATTTTCTCGATATTGTTTTTCAATTCGAGTGTCTTAGGGTCGGTCGGAGACCAATTCTTTTCTTGAAGAATATCCTCGATGCCCATTGGCATTGGGAGCAATGTTTGCCCTGTTATTTTTCCTTTAACCTAAATCATTCATCAATCATTTTCAAGAAAAATGAACAAGGATAAATATTATTTACCTGCCAGATCAGAGTTCGAAGATTATATATTTGTTTCTTGACATCTGCTCTGGCAACCTCGGGCCAGCCAATATGATTTTTCGGATTAGATAAAATGGGAACGTATGCCTGGAAGAATTATTGGAATGATCAAGTTAAAAATCAATCAAACGGTTTAATTCTCTCTGTTCAGAGCCAAGATGGTTTCATCTGTAGATCACCAGATGAATGAATAATAAAATAGGGTTAATGATACTAACATCCTCCACGACGACTGCCAATTCCTCGATCGGATTCGGTGCCATGTCACCCGGAATCAGCAAGTCCTTGTAATTAGTCTCGGTAACTAGCTGTGGTCTTTTCTTTATGAAGTACGTCAGCTTTCTCTTGGATTGCGTTATTTCTAGATAAGGTGTCAAGAGACCAGCTGATGTGACTTGCAATACCAGGATCATCTCCGATGGTGTAGTAAAAAACTTGCTAATGAGATCCTACGTAAATGGAACCGTAAAAGGAACTCGATCAATTCTAGATCCATCTGATCGGACCTACACGTCGTAACCGAGTTCGATAACAACCATAGTGTACATCTCGTTACTCATACAGCTCGGTTAATACATTTATGTATGTTTATTCATGATCGAACTGCGGATGTGTGTGGGGTAGGTGCAATTAATTGCACTATGTTTCACATTACTTTGTTTTCAACTTAAAGGAGGGATCGTTTAAAAAAGATTTAAGAGCTTCAATGTGCTAGTAGCAAAAGTGCCAAAAAACAATTTATATTTTCAATAAAAATCGACTACGTATTTTAGTAGTCTACAAATAATTTGTAACCATTGATTAAATTTTCAAGGTTAATTCTTCTAATCTGTGTAATTTTCTGTAGTGGTACAAAATAGTTTTTGTACCTTAAAATCCGCGTTCGATAACATTTTCATCCATCTGTCAGACTTTAATTTCTTCGACAGTGTAAGGTATGTGTAAATGTACTCGAACCGTTCATCTTCCTCCTTCTTTTCTTCTTTATCAGCCATTTTAACGTTGCTATTATTCTTTATTACCTTATACTTCTATTATTCTTTATCACTTCGTTTAAATGCATTTAGTACCTAAAACCTGCTGCATCATTGACAGGTCATTAGTTTGCTGTATGAGAACAGATGACAACACAGTTCAGAGAACTCGGATAAATTCAGAGATGTGGTAATCAGCACGTAATATATGTATTGTATGTTATAAATAAACTGCGGATCTTTATGCATTTATGAAGAAATTGGTTGGGCGAAATATGAAACAGTAAAAAATTAAAAATATTCAAGAATCTTGTAATGTTGCTTTTAATGTAACAGTTTGTTAAGGGATGAAATCAATTTTTATGTGATTCCCGTTTCCCACAATCAATGCAAAACATTTTTATTTTACATAGAGATCCGTTGTCTTGTTATAATTAAATTGCGTATTTTATAAATAATAAAGTTATATTAAAAAGTGAAATTATGTACATTGATATATTATTCTATGTGGCTCCTGCTCCTTGCAAATGGCACAAACAATTTTCCTTAATTTTCCACAAAAATGTACAATCTAGGTACAATATAGGTAAACTGCGGCTCTTTGTATTAAATAAAAATTGTCCAAGTATATTACAAGTAGACCGTGCGTTTTATACAAGTTAGTACTTATAATCTAGTTATAAGAAACGGAGATTAAATGAAAATGCGTTCCCCTTTTTAACAATTTCAGTAAGTCAGTTATAAGCAATATCGTGCGGTGAGCCTGAATTTTTTTACTTTTCTGGATTTTGATATTGAAAGCAATTGGCCGTATACGGCCCGCACACGTCGACGCGCCGGCATGCAACATGGAAAGTGCACAGTTAATGCAGCTATTTGTATCCGGCGCATGGCGTGCAGCATGTGACACACACACGCTGGATCAAAAACCGTTTCCGAACACCTGACTAGAATTTTTTAAAGATCCTATCATCGTCTTACGATATTATTTTATAACCCAGTTTTATAAAGCTGGTACCGCTTTCAAGTTAAACAAATCGATTACAATTCATTTCTCTTCTTGATCGATTATCATAAGAAATTCACTTCTCTCAAAGAGCCACTTCATTTCAATTCAAACACGAATTTTTTAGTTAATTTCTTTTTATGAGGAAAAAAAGAGGAGCATTTTTTCAGTCGGTAAAATATCCGACGTGTTACGTAAAATAATTTGTTTTATTAGTATGTCGTGAGAAGATGTTTTACGTTACGCTCGATAATTTTGGACAGCACGTAACATTCCATAACAGTGCGAATCATAGTACGTTGCTCAGCATATTCTAGATTGATTAAGTAGCCGAAAATTAAGTAATCGATGCTCTCCCGCATAGCTACTTGGAATGGCGCTAAAATACTGAACGTAGTTAGCATACTGATACTTTCTCCTTACAACAAACACCACTCAACTTGTTCCACCGTTCTCATTTGTAAGAGCATTTACGACTATACGCTAAATTGTCCGCACTTCCTTACAACTGCGAAACTGCAGTGGAATGAAGACAACGACGAAGAGGCTGATGTTAATTTATGCGATGGCTTAATGTCTTTCTTGTCGGATTAGAATTGTCGCTTAAGCAGTCACCAGTGATATCAATCTTTTAGGAGAAGTGGATTGTACATGTTAGGAAATTCGCACAGAAACAACAAACGTAAATAGAATGTTTCACGGCGAAAAATATTATTGTGAACTTGAAAAATTTAAGAAATTCTCCTTTCTTACAGTTTCTACAAAATTATAACTCTCTTTATCTTTCTTTAATGTTCCCAGGTTATTTGAATTCATTCAAAACACAAATTACTGACTAATATTAATCATTTTATTGTTGACGATTGCAAATAATTCATTTTCGTTGCACAGTAGGATGTTTAACCCTTTGCCTTACGATTTATTTTACAGTTTCAGTGATTAGAACTTTTTTGTAGTTCGCAATTTCCTAAAAAAGGAGAAAATTTATATCTATTGTATGCCTACATGTTCTCCAATAGCTATACATTAACAAAACCAAAATAGAATTTCATCTCGGTTTGAAGGAAATTAGTAACATACATATTTTTTAAACTGACACGATATTACAGGGTAAGGGATTAAAAAGGAATTCTTGTATAACAAGGTGACTTAACTTTTTTGTATAAATCAAGAATGCAACATTTGACAGATATTCTCACTAACTGTTGAATGTTTGAAAGTTTATAGAAAAGTAGTTAGAACTGGTAAGAAATCATATTTACTTACTTAAATCAATTTACTGTGTAGTAGAGATGAATGATGGATCCTGTTTGGCTATAACTCTTCAAGATAAATATAAATTTCAATGACTAGGCAAACAGATAGCATTGGGGATTCCTGAGACTATTATCAATAGAGCCATGTGGTAATTTGCATGAATATATCGAAATATGCGAACTTGCAAGATCTCGGCGCGTTTAGATCACCTCACGGTCAATTTAATCTGAATTGCAACATGCTGAATTTTGTAAATTACTTTTTTCTTCGAAATTTCGACCAATTTTTAATTTTAATCCTTCTCATAAATTACCTAGTAATCCTACATCTGCAAAAAAGCCGTTTGACCCAATTTTAAAAACGTTTCTAATTCAACCTAATCTCAACCTAATTTCTAAGTATTAGTAATTTATAGGCCTTAATCCCTGGCCGTATCATTTTCTTTACAGTTACATTGATTAAAACATCTTCATCCCCAGAAATCTCGTAGAAGAGGAAAGAAAATTAATATTTTTTTGTATGGCTGCAAAATCAAATTTTATTTCATCTAAAACGAAACGCGTAACAGTCATATTTGTTAGGCTTTGTTAAAATCTTCATCACGAGTCTGACTGGTCAAAATATGGTTAAAATAATTATTCGTACATAAGAACGAAGTTTGTTCAATTTAATTTAGTCTTCCAATGGAATTTATGAAGAGAAACAATGATTCTACATCGAAATAAAGTCTGGATACTTTTGCACTCCACTGTATATAAATTTTTCAAGTTTTCGATGAAAGAATATCAAGTTTCCAAGTGACAGTGAACGTGTTAAATTAAAGTTCCAGCTGGCGAGGGTCACGAATTAATTTGTACACCATTCAACAGGGACAGCCGGCGATATACGAGACGGTCCAGTTCAATTGAACTGGTATACTCGAGATAAGCAACATTCTTGTACAGGAAAGCCTGTCTGACACCGCTGAAACCGGCCGGACAAGGAAACACGTTGGCCAGTGTAGCTGGTGGCACCGATGGAAGATAAACACGGAGCAATTTAGGGCGAAGATTCATCGATACAAGATGTCCCGAGGAAGATGAAGAGGATCTGGAAGGGATGGAAAGAAGGTATTCGGGCAGAAGCCCCCAGGAGAGGCGGCAGTGGAAAGCGGGCAGGTGTTCCGGGTTAATATTCGTAGCGAAGAGGATTGTTTTGCAACGCTAGCTCTCCGAGCACCTTACGTGCCCATGCCCGTCTCGTAATTAGTTTGACTTTCACCGTGAGGGCCACCTTACCGGGCACACTTTCGCTCGTCTTCATTTTACCCGTCTCTCCTGCTCGACTCGCTCGCTCGCTCGTTCGCCTCTGGAATTACGTTACGGAGAAAATGCTTGAATGCGTCCGGAAGAATTCAGGCCGATATCAAGGACGTCCTCTCGTAACCTCACCAGATTCGGAACGTCGCGACGCGTCGTCGCCCGTTCGTCGTCGCTACCATGATCACTCCTCGGTGATTCGGCGATCGAGGGATCCAGAGAAGCCTAGCTCTCGCCCCTCGTGACTCGAAAGAGCTCGTCCGAGAATTTCTGACCAGCGCATCCGCTCCGCTTACCCAACGAGCTTTGATGTAATCGGGATTTCTTGTAATCTCGGGACGATCTGTTGCGATACGAACTGTACAGGTACTATGTACCTTTTCGTTTGGTTTTGTTTTTCTCGTGGACGATACTCTCGCTCTGGAACGAAACGCCTATCGCGTTCGACGTGGACCGAATGTTCCAACGAATTATTCGGTGATCTCAAGTCAAATTTACTTTTTCCAGTCTCATTTTGTTCCACCCCTTGCACGACCCTTTTTCATCTCGGATATTTTTTCAATAGTCTCGAATTTCTTTTTCTCTCCTCCCTAACACTCTCATAGTATTTTCAGCCTATTAAGTTTGTTGCAATTTAGGTAGAAAATGTTAATTTTGCACGAAGATCTGCTGCTTATCGATAACAACAAAATAGAATTTTACTTCCGAAAATTGTCCAACTCAATTAGTGAGAAACAGGTGAAATAAATATGCGATTTTTCTTCTAATAATTTTAGCAAGTCGAAAATAATCTGTAAAACAAGTATATATAACAAATGAAATATATACAGAAATATTAATATTATATGAATACATTATATAAAGTATATACAGATCTGCTGTTTAGCTATCAAGCTAGCTATAAAGACTTCTGCTCTAGTGCTTTTTATTCGAAATGTATTCAGCACTGGTTCTGATGCCGTGCTAAACCATCGTTCGTTCTCCATTTCGTTTTGCTCTTAGCACCTCTTTTTATTTCTCGTTGAAATCTCTGAACAGTAAAACGAAACGTCTATTCTCTCTAACAACGAAAAGTTCATTCAGAAAAATTACTGGAATCTCGTAAAATATAATATCGAAAGAAAATTCTCTACCGTTATCGGATACAGCCTTTGAAACAGTGTAACTTTGACCGAAATCATTTTTCCATAAAATGGGTGACAGTTATTATAAATATTATAGATTACATGGTAATTATTATAGATAGCGGGACTAAACGGATTTCGCAGACAAATAGCATTGGCATTTGGCACTAAATTGTGACTTTTCAAAAATCCATGATATTTTCACCACGTGGGCGAAAATATGTGGGCGAAAAATTTTGCATTCTTCGTCAATTTTATTCGTATACAGTCAATGATCTTTGTTGGAATTTATTCGATCTGAAAGTGTTCGACTACTATACCGCAAATATTTATGCTAGATAATTTGCCAAAATTTATTTTTATTATAAATGCATAAAATCCGCAGTCTAGTAATCGCTGTAATTTGAATTTCAACGGTGTTTATTACAATGACTGAATGACTTGAGTGTGCAATACTTTTCACTTGTTTAACTTGGTTCTGATGCCACGCTGAACTATTTCTTCACCGATATCCTTCGGTTTCGCATTTAAATCCTGAAATTATGCTAGCGAATTTACGCTTCGAATCTCGCGTGCTCACCGAACACGCCGACGCAACGCCGGAATTCGGTGATTTTTGCTCACGATGATTTACTCTGAATGTTAATACATCCTTCACAAATTGAATCCGTCGATTTAGCAACATTTTGTTGGAAAACTAACTTATTTTTGACAGCCGAAAAAATTGGCTGAGATCGAGAATGAGCGGTCGAAATTGTTACGACATTCATGACGTCAAACGGACCCCACTTTTTCCTGTGGTAACTTCAATACTTATTCACTTGATATCACATCATTATCTTGTAATCTTGAAATATTGTAATTATATAATTTAATACCACACGGTTAAGACTCCATTCGTGAAATTAGAAGTGCTAAATACTAAAAATATTAACCACATAAAATTTTAAAAAATATCTGTATACTTGTTTGTTCAAATAAAAAAGGTTTTAAGCATGTATACGTGGTTAAAATATTTCTCTTTCAAACGATATAAACTATATAATTGTTATCTTAAATTCAAAAATGTTAGATATGTGCTGGCAGAGAGCTGACATGATAATTTAGTCTCATTTAATTCAGTATAATACGAGAACACATTTATTAATTATTAATTACATAACGTATTTATGTAGTTACAAGTTATTCTGTTCTGGACGTTTTATTACCGACTTTATTGTGTGAAATTTATTTGATAGCGAGGTAGAAAAATTTGTAAATTTTGGCTTCGCGACCCAGCTTTCTTTTCTGTATCCTGTTCAGCATCGAATCAATTTCAAACACTCAGAATCCAAACGGAAGAAAAGATAATAATCAAAAACTTGCATTCTGATACTAGACACCATACATACAGATCCATTAAACAAGAAACGTATTAATAAATTCGTTTACCACAATGCTACACGTATTTCAACATCTGCCAATCTCAAGACCCTCTACAATCGAAACGAGTAAAAGATAGGAATAAAAAAAATACTGAACAAATTTCGGAAGTCTCTTTTTCCACCGGCCACATACGCAGCACACTTCCCCGACCCAAAATTCGTTAAAAATAAATGTTAATCAACGCAACAACGTCTTAATGGTCTAAATGAGTGATCCGCTTGAGACCTTTTGTTTGCAGTTGCATACTAGTCGCTCAGGATGGCGCAACGTTTTCCAAACTATGGTTGTTGTAAATTTCTAGTCTGTGATCCGTGGTAGTAGGTAATCCGAGAGGGGAAAAAGAATACGGGGATGCCGTTAATCGTAATAAGATCAGGGTTACGTAGTCCTGCGGACGAAGATCGACCGATCGATGATTGAACAAGCGAAGAAAGAAGATCGAGGATGCTCCTTTTCCCCTCTTCGGGCCCGTATAAAAGTCCGAATGTGTCGATCCGGCCAACACAACGGTGAAAGATCGCCAGTGAAAGACGTTCTTCTTTGCAACGTCCACGTTTCGGCTTCGTTACCCTCTTAGTCGCCGCGAAATCCAACGAGAGAGCATGCTGCTCTACCTGGTGAGTCCACATCCGCTCCCACATTGTGGCTACGAACTATCCGGTGAACCGTATCCTTCACAGAAACAGATTCACATCGATAAATCGGCCGGTCGTGCTCGACGTCGCTCGAAACCTTAGGATCGCTAGTTCAATTAAAAGTGAACATTTGAACTTCATGCAAGGGGCTCGTAAATTCACCTAGCCTGTCAGTGTATTCATGAGGAGTCGCGAAACTTCACAAACATCCGTCAACCCCTTGCCTTACAATTCAATTCCGAGGTTCGAAATTATTCCATCTGACGTTCTAAGCGCACAAGCCGACGGGAAATAAATTTTTATTTAAAATCAGTGTAACATAGATTCCACATGCTAGTTCACGATGGAAAGTTCAAAATAAAGTTTGACAACCGAAATCTATGATGTCATTTTATGGTAAGGGATTACGGTCGATGAAAGATACAGTTGTTACATTTTTGGCACCCTGTTAGGTGTTTGAATCGGTTCGTTTTCTCTTTTGTGAATTTGTTGATCATTTATAGGAATACAGTGGATCCGAAAAGTATTTGGACATTTTCGAGTCTTGAAAAATTTTGTTTTAATCCATTTTTAAACTATTAAACTATTTATTAAGTACAGAATTATATTTAATCGATGCTTTTTAATCACAAAAAGAATAGTAGAAAAAATAAAAATCTCCTACCTGAATTGCAACAAACTGGAGTGAAATAGAAATTTATTTTCTTTATTGGTATGTTTAATAGATTTAAAATAATATAAAACTATTTGTAAATTGTTCTAATATTTTTGCTGTTTCAAATTTCACACCTACATGTAACATCAACAACGAGTCTGAACTAAATTGTTGAAATTGAAAGGAGGCAATATTCAAGAAGAGATCTTCATTTTTTTCTTTCGTAATTTATTTCGTTCCAACATGTTCCATTCAGCTCACGAAAATTTTACTTTTCCACACACTATCGCGATAGATCGAGTAGATAAATCTTCTTTGTGTGCTCGTACACCATACAGTGAATTGTAGTGAAAGTAGTCGTTCAAAATCGTACGGTTCTTTTTTCTTTTACATTGGTTTCGCAACTTGTAATCGAACGAGCAATATCTTTCATTGGATCCCACAATCTCCGGCGACTCCATTTTTCAATACTTTTACCGCAGTACCGGTGACCGGTTCTCACAACTTTGGACCTTTCTGGTCGTTCCATAAATGTCGCAATTTCACCGCAAATTTCACGGCGCACTTACGAATCTCCTTCACTTGAATTCTGTTTTACAAATTTTATTCTTTCTCGGAAAGAAACTTATTCTTTCTTTTGAATAGTAAGTAGATTGGATTTTTGTGCATTAATTTCAAGATGATTGCATAAACATTTATTTACTTTTTTTATCATTTTAATGAGAATGATTCATTATTTTTAAATTGTTTACATGCGTACACTGTTTTACATTTGATTCACTCATTTTTACCATAAATGTATTCATAAAGTCTATTTTTAAAGAAGAAAATTAATAATTATTCAGATAGTGTTTTTTCAATGATTTATTAGAATAATAATGATTTATTAATATAAAATCCACAGTCTAATTGTAATATAGAAATTAACAAACACTAAAAAAGAAATTGTTTAGACTGTATTTTTACAATGCTTTATTACTATAAATTAAGAAGAATTTGATTAAATAAAATGCACACGGAATCTAGTTAACGTATAATAGAGAGTACCAAAAAGAGAAAAGCCATAGTTTTATTTTTGCAATCTATCATTACAATGCACAACGAGTAGAAACTAACATCATTATTGCAATTTTTATTGAAAGTTAACAATATTCAAATTTCTTCAAGCAGCCATTCGTTTAAAGCTTGTTTTACAATACGATAGAAAATAATTTCTAGGTGATACCATTTGTTTAAACAGACAGGGCATGCCTTATTTCGGACAGAACAGTTTCATTTTCATTTTAAACAATGTGTTAACGCGTCTTAGCAGGTCGAAAGAAATCGAGTCGAAAGAATTCTGATTTATGATAATGTGTGATAATCTGCACGGTGCGAGTTCATTTTACGCTCTAAATCACGCCGGAGAATTAACAAGGCGATTCGCTAAAGGAAATTTATTCCGAAGAACCGTGTCGGCAGGAACGCGTCTTTAAGTGATACTTTAGTTCCATTTCACCGCACTCTTTTATACTTTGAAATTTTGCATCGCATTATAAAAAAATGATAAATGACTTTTCGACTGACTTCGGTTTTTTTTAAAGAGAACGTTTACTTATCTGAAGTGTTGCCAACTGATTTCGTAGATGGTTCAGGCGTTCGCTTTTTACGCAATTTCTTGGTAGACCGTGTCAGTGTTACTTTACTAATGACTGTGAATTTTTATTTAAAATCAAAATGGTCTGCGTTAGTTGCAAAACACAGCAGTACGTAGACATTTATTTCTTTTCTTAATAATTTCAATGAATCGAGAGAATAGTACAATATTTTTAAACTGTTTAAATCTTTTGACTGTTTCGCTTCGTTATTTTAAAATAATATTTTATTTGAATAATTTCTTGTTTCAATCACATTGTTCAAATCAAATAATAAATAATTTTACCTAATGAAGAGGTTATTAAATGACTAAATTAATTACTAATTTTAGATATGTTAATTTCTAATGAGAAAGAGATTGTGGTTTAACTGAATTCGCTTTTAGGATTGTTCTTTAGTGCACGAAATAAATCGAAGTTTGGCAAGTACGAATTATTTGATCGAATGAAAAATTATTTGAATTTCATTTAAAGTTCTACAAATTATTCAATTTATTCTGTTCAAATGAACCACCAAATGATTATTTCAAATGTAGCCAAATATGATATTATCTTATTTTTTTTTTAATTATTTGTCAAATAATTTATGAATTTTCACACTGAAAGACGTGCAAGGGTAGTGCGGCACTGTTTCTTCGGATCCGTGCGCGCCATACTTTTTCGTCAGACGGTATTACGGTCGTTCGAAAGCCCCGAAATGGTTTTCCCGAAGAAAGTTAATCGCGTATTCCGTGTAGAGGCGGTCTCGTCCTCACGTAGGTAGCTTCCACGTAAGTAGATATGTACCAGAAAACGCAACGAGGGTACACCGCGGTACGCCGTTTCGCAACCGATTTTCTGCCATGTTAAATTGTAATGTTTACGTAACTGGTCGTCTCCTAATACGCAACGGGATTGAACGGAACAACACGCCGCGCCGGCCGCTACCGATCTTGATGGCTGTTTAACTGGTTCGCGCATCTTCGAGAAAATTTCACTGTCCGCCGTGGTTCGCTGCTCAACGACCGTTTCATTATCCTTCCGCGCCGATTACTATGTCTATTGCTTCCTGTGGAAAAAAAGAACACGATGGCCACGTTTACCGTAATAACTTGCCACTGCACATTACTCGCACTTCCACTATCGGCCGATATTATACGATCCGTAACTCAACCTCTTGCGCTATACTATTTATTTTGAAATAAAAAACGAAAATTTTTATTTCCTGTATACCTAGGTTTTCTCGGTTTGAAAACCGGTTATTTAGTAGAGCTAGATTCAATGTTAATTATAGAGTGGTATAGAAGTATCGAAACTTTAAATGATTTGATTCCATGATTTTTATTTCCTGTATACCAAGGTTTTCTCGGTTTGAAAATCGGTTATTTAGTAGAGCTAGGTTCAATGTTAATTAGGGTGGTATAGAAGTATTGAAACTTTAAATGATTTTTTGCTTTTGTTCCATTATATTTTTTTATTTAGTGTTAATTGAGGTGGTATAGCACTATTGAAACTTTAAGTAGATTGTTTTTGTGTTCCGTTTTATCTTTTTATTTGGCGTTAAATGAGGTGGTATAGTAGTATTGAAACTTTAAATAATTGATCTTTTTTGTTCCCTTGTATTTTTGTATTTAGTGTTAAATGATGTGGCATAGCAGTATTGAAACTTTAAATAAAATGATTTTTTTGTTTATTTAGTGTTAATTGAGATGGTAAAGCAGTATCGAAATTTTGAATAATTAATTTTCTGTTCCGTTACATTTTTTTATTTGAAAATAAACAAGCAATGTAGTTATTGATGAGCGCAATGAATAAGTAAACGGCATCAAGTTTACGAAAAGGTATTTCACTAGAATTCGCGGTGTACGCACAAACCGTTAATTATGCAAGTTATTCAATAAATTTCATAATCAAATAAATTAAGCACCAGAAACAATGCGATACAACGAATCGTTCGTGTTGAAGGAAAAAAAAATAGAACGAGCAGTCTCGAAAGGAGAAAGTCAGAACCCGAAAGTAAAAGTAAAAGATGTGTCCGCTATTTTTTCAGATGTTCCCGCTGGAAATAATTAGCGCGATAGCTTAATTACACTTAATTACTCTTTACTTTGTTCGAAAAAGAGGATTCTTAGTCGATGAAACATTTCGATAATATTCGACTGAAACATTAGGAAAATGTTATTATTTAGTTTAAAACTTTGTTGAATAATTTCTCGGTATTGTGCATTGACAATATTTATATATCAACGATTTCAACAATAAATAATATAAAGAAATAGGGAAAAATTGATTTGCATTCACTCATGAAGAAGAAATTATACACACACACTTCCTGTTAATTTGAAACTAATAAGCCTTTCATCTCCCAAAGATGAATGCGTGATAAAAATCAAATTTAATTATAAGTCTCCATAAATTATCGTCATCGATACTGAGAGTTCCGAATAAAAATTTATTTCATTTGTATTTTTTTACACGACGTTAATTTTCTGTCGAAGTGAAAGGTGCTACTTCATCTTAATAACTGTCGAAGTAGTAACTCTGACTAATTAATTTCGATGATCACCTATGGTGCTTTCAATTAATTCCGTAGAGATGACATATTAAACTTTTAAACATAGTTCTACAAGTTTCACTATTCTAATTGATTACATTTTAATTGATAAAACGAAAATAATTTAAAACATGTATATATTTTACCAGTTCTGCATGTCATTTTTTACCAGTTCGAATATCAAAGGTCTAACATTTGCAAAGATTCAAAACATGTTTTTATTTGTTAATATATGTCGATTAATATAAAACGCAACATTTGAACTTTGGAAGATCGCTGCTGAGATTTATCATTTCTTTGGCATATGAAAGTATTCACAGAGACATTGAACAAATTGGTGTCGATGATCACGTATTGCCAATTTCTCGTGCCGAAGGACACATTGCACCACGAAGAATCCACTTTCTCAATTTTTTTACTGTCCAAATTACTTTCGGGTGTCCGGGACCATCGAAAAGTCAATCTGTAACGTGGCCAACAGGTTTTTCTTACTGTTCCACTTCAGGATTATTACATTCTTCGTACACTGATGACTAGTCTGCGAATCTTTATGCAAAATAAAAAATGTTCGCATTGATTGCAGAACACAGGAAACAAATGAAAATTGTATTCTTCTCTTAATTATCCTACTAAGCTGAAACTAATACATTGATGTCCTTAAATATTCTCAACACGTCCACTGCTTTAAATTGTACGTGCTCATTTTTGTCATAGATGTATAAAATCCGCAGTCTACCGATGCCAATATTCGATTACAAATACCGCGAAATAAACATTTTCTACATAAATTACAGGAAATAGAAACCAAACATAGCATCCTTTCTTTCTTTAATAACTTTAAAAAACTAAAAATCGTATAAATTGATGTGTATTGTAATAACTACAAATTACTAATCTCAAGATAACGATGCTTACTTTGAATGCGTGGGATGTCGTTCGAACAACTGCTAAATAAATTGATGCAGTGCCGAGTGGGTTATAAAAGAAGAAGATCTCTTCAGCAAGACATCAGTGATTGCAATAATTCGAGGGCTGAGCATTATACATTAACTTTTAGACGTCGCTGCTACTGGTAGCTACCACAGTATACTCAAAGCCAGCTCCAGAACCACCAAGTTCATACTTCCCACCACCAAGCGGCGGTGGTCCGAGTGGACCAGGTAGTTATGGTCCCCCATCGATTCCGGATCGTTATGGGCCACCTCAACAGCAACCCGTCGTTCACAAGCACGTGTACGTCCACGTGCCACCACCGGAAGCTCCGGAATACAGGCCACCAAAATACATACCACCCGCAGCAGCACCGCAGAAACATTACAAGATTGTCTTCATAAAGGCACCAACAGCACCGACACCAACTGCCCCGGCTCTGCCACCATTGCCACCTCAAGACGAAGAGAAGACTTTGATCTATGTCCTGGTGAAGAAACCGGAAGAGGCACCGGAAGTGATTCTACCGACACAGGCGCCAACGCAACCCAGCAAACCCGAAGTCTACTTCATCAGATACAAAACACAGGTGAAGATTTCGTGAAGTTCTTCGACTATCTTATGTTATAGGTATATTTTTAGTATATTCTTGTAGAGCGTGAAAAGACGAATCCAACGAGTACCATGACCGTACTGTTGCGATCATTTAATCTCGAGATATTTCTGTTCGGAAGCATCAAATATCTTAACTTTCAGTCACGTACATCTCGAGACTGAATGATCGTAACAGTACGGTCATGGTACTCGTTTGATTCGTCTCTTTACGCTCTATAAGAATATCGATGAAAATATACATAGGCTGTCGTATGAAAAATTAGATGCACCCTGTATACATGTTTTAAGCAAATTTTATTTAAAGAAAAATATAGATGAAGATAATGGTGCTATTTATTATATCTCTGTTCTGCAGAAAGAGCAACAAAGTGCAGAATACGGACCACCCCCGCAGTCACCACCCTCAGACAATTATGGTGCTCCACCATCAAGCTCCGGTGGTCCTTATTAAATACTTCGCGTAAACTCGTTTCCTGCGAACGAAATACTCAGAACATACGAATCTCAAACAGCAGGGAGTTTGTTCTAAACAATAGCTCATCGATTACGAGATCTCGAAACGTTGAGTCTTGCAGCAGGTGATACAAAAAACTACCGCTATTAATCACTATAGGTTCCGTGAATAGATTTAGATGTCGATACTATTTAGCTCTGTACATTCCTAGCTACTTATCTGTACCTTGAGGTACCGACTCACTATATTTGCAAACTTTCTTGCAAAAAAGGTTCCACTATAAACTTTCTATTCTACTGCATCAGCTTTTTAATTGATTGACTTAAACTAATTTGTTCGAACATAACTTTGGTATATCTACGTTTCTGAAAATGAGTGTGTCAATATCCACTGATAAACTTTTAAGGCGAATCGATGCAAGTGCAAATGATTGTAATCTATGTATGTGTATTTTAATAAATATATTTGTACTTTTGTAGAAACCCTTTGTTTTGATCTGTTCTCAAAGATAAGCCTAAGGTCTAGCTGTCTAGGAGTATTTTCTCTTCAAAATACTCGTTATCTTTGGTACACTTCGCAATAAGATAGATTTAATTTATGATAAAACAATTTTATTTCTGAAAGAAGAAACGAAGATAGGGTAAATATTTGTGGAAATGAAACAGTTTCATCGAAAATCAATTTCTCCGTGGCTAATCATAATATTTAAACATACACGTGTAAAAGTTTCGCTCGCATACACGTAGCTAATTTTTCATCGAAGTTAATAACATAATTTAACCATCAAAATTCCGGACACTTTGACGAACCGCTTTTACAAAAATTTTCGAATACAGTTTCAAATGCCAATCGAACAGAGAATCACTCTTGATACAGCAATTTATACATCGTTTAGTTACTGCCACTTTCATACGTTACATCACATTGTAGATTCAGGTATTCAAGTTATATGATAATGATCATTTTTCTAAATATTCGACTAATTAATTTTTTATCAAAAATAATTCGAAAAGCGTGTACTCTGGGAGTTACATGTCTAAAAACAACCCCGAGTACTCTTTTCGTTATAGACAAAATTTCTTCTGCAACTTTTATCACGAATAATGAAATTTTCTTAATAATATAGTTTTATATAAGTATGAAAAATAATATTTTACTTTTTAATCAGTCACATTGAAAATTCCTTTGAATTCAATGGCGATAACGTTTGATATACGATTAAGTGTGATTATTGGCAATGCACAAAATTGAAATAGATAAATTAATCCATACATATATAACCAAGCATGTTTATCAGTCGTACTCAATAATCAATGATTTATTGTTATCGGATTTTGGTACAAGTGCTTCTCGTTCAAGCCGCGAAGAACATCATATTGGTAAAATGTATTGTCAGTCGTTCATTATGTTAAAAAGGCTTCGCAAGAAGCCTGCTTCAAACATGTATATTCATAGCCAAAATATTTAAGCAAATGCAATCAGTGATAAACATGCTTTATTAACACTAAACCTACCACGAGGTCAAATGACTCATTTTAGATTTTTTATTTGACAATTATTGAGATTGTAAAGGTGTTTTCATGGGAATTGATTGAATATATTTTTTAACTCCAGCATATATTATAGTAAAAATCGCACTAAATATAAATAAATTTAATCTTGTTATTTTTATAATACCATACACATTAGTCACTTTTGTTGGTCGGTAGGTTTAGTGTTAATACACTCACGAAATGGTGAACTGTTGGTCATATCATTTTCCATTCATCAATTTAAAACAACACTTACTGTTATATCACAAATATCCTTTACAAATGAAACATTACACCGAATAGCAAAATATTATATCATAGATGCAAATACTCCTTTAAGCAGCCCCATTTGGAATCACATAAATTTATGAAAATACGCTTACAGTTAATATTGAAGCCGTGCGTTAAAGGAGTGCTCGAATCTTTAAATTTATATTTATGGAAAGAACAATTCAGTAGATGATCACTACAATGAAAGAAATAATACACCATTGATCAGTGAAGGCTTACATCAAATTAATATTAGTCTCTGCTTACACAGTAGGCTAACTAAAGACACGAGCAAGATGCTGAATAAAAGTAATACCTAATTGATGTATTACATGTACTATTATACATTGATCTGGTAAAAATCATTAATCCCTTGCCTTATATTATGTTCGAGCGACTTTATTGTTCGAGACGAGAATTCTATGGTCGTTGTAAATTTACATTTATCCCAAAAGTGAAATATCGATATCAGAAATATATTCCATTTCAATTTAACAAAACGAGCTCATCGAATGATATCCTTTCTTCTTAAAATCCTTTTTAAAATCTTCACTTCACATGATATGATAAGGCAAAAGCTTAAATTTTCTACACATAATCACTGAGAACTACTTATACAAAACCTTAATTAGTCCATAATCAATTAAGGCGGTAAAGCATATGTTCAGAATTATATGTACATTCAAGATAAACCTTCTAAACAAACATATTTAACAATCTTTAGCTTCCAACGAAGCAAACTATTGACATGGATAAAATTCTACATTTTGGCTAAACAAAAATTATAACTGGAAACAACTTGTGTAGATTTATTTACACGTGTCTTCTTAAAAACTTCACCTCATACTGTTTTAATATATCTATAGTGAAATATTGTTTCTCTGAAATCTAATAAAACAAGTTCAACAGTTTTAAATAAACAACTTTTTGGTACCGTGTATGTATAGGGTGTCCTATACATTTCGAGTAATGCCGTTACATTATTAGCTTCTCTGTATTAATACTACACTTTGGAGTGCAACTTCGCCTTAACATCAAGATGACCCGTAAAAAAGTACGCGTCGAATATTTCAATTTAAAACTCCTTACAATAGTTTCGTTAAAATCAGCTGAAAGCTCGCTCATATAAATTGTCAAAATATCCGAGGACATACTCGTCCCGCGCAAAAACACAGTATATAAAAATTCTTTGTACATAAAAAATTTGTTTTCTCATCTCTGTAACAAGACTCCTTTAAGCACCAAAAAACGTATATATATATATCACATGTATAGTTTTCTTAAACATTTCTTTATGGTAAAAAAAAGAAGTTGGTATCTTTCAATCCACCTTCGTCGGACGTTTTTTAAGAAGCATCTTCTTAATCAGTATAGAGACCAGCGGGTAGGTCAGATAGATTATGTGACCGCAGTAATAAATGGAAGAGTAGACTCGATTGTATTTGGAAAACGATAAAAGATGGAAACAAACGACGCTGTAGCCCATGAAGACGAATGTGTAGACGAACGTAACCACTGCGAATAACATTCGAAGCTCGACGTGACCTTTCATCAATCTTTGCAGCTTCTCTTGCTTCTCGAATATCGAGGTCAACTGAAAAATAAACAAAAGAATTTTAATAAAACATACATCATTTCTGGTTACTTAAATATGCTCTGTTTATAATCTTTGCTGAGGGTGTGTGTGCAAAACACCGTATGCAAATAAGAAAATGATATACAAAAAATTGCGCATAATGCATTTGCATGCAAAACGTGACTGGTCTTTTATGTATATTTAGAAACTCGTTTTTTTGTTAGTGCTTCATCGTGCTTACTGGAAACTGATTAGCCACTTGTAGGAGTCAAAAGTCAATTATTTGACCTAAGAAATCCGTATGAATTAACTTACGTCTTTCTCCGCATACATTATGATGAACTCAAGGAAGAAGCAAACATAGTATCCTGAATGGAATCCATGCCACAGTGCAAGGAAACACAACGTGAAAAATTGACTATACAACCTCGACCCCAAGAATTTCAATCTCTTGTAGACATATTCTGCACACCAATTGTTAGTGTTCGTATTGAACGACATAATATAATGATTGAACCGATTCGCTGTTTCAAAGGTGTACAATTTCACATTTTCACAACCGTTCCACTGGCAGTTGCCTTTCTCATTCTTTCCAGTGTACGTCAAACCAAATGTTGTGCAGACCTGAAACAATAATAATGATGTTAAATGATGTAATGAAGTAACTGAAGCATGCAAAGAATTATTAATTGTACTCACTCCTTCAGTAAACAGCCAGCAACCAATATATTTGTACATATTTACATGCCCCCAGAAACCAATTACGAGAAGCCGTTTAAAGAACGACAGTTTCTGGAATTGGAGACTTAGGACGTATTTATCCGAAGTGTACATTGTTCCTAATTGGTAGAGTGTTATGTATACAAATCCAATGAGTATACGCGAAATTCCAGGAAAGACGCAAGGTGGCAATTGTCCGTTCTTGGAAATCTGAAAACGTAAAAGGTGGAAGTCAATCATATTTGCACAACTATTATTAGCTACATCGTTCTACGAACTCGATATTTAGGATCGATATCGAGTCTGCGAAGCCGAAAACGTGTTCTATTTCTTCAGTGCTTTAATTAGAACATATTTTTCATAATAATTTTGGAATTTTCTATATCGTTATTGTTAACTAATATATACTTATGCATATGCAACCATATAGCAAAGTTCACGCATTAGTATTTGCAAGTAGAATCGGCCAGTCACGATCAGGCGCACCGGTCGTTTCCGATTTAGATTATTTTAGACTGAATTTATTTTTGTTTTGCCTTGATTAAATTATATTTCATTACAGCATTGTATAACTTACGTCAACCATCAGGCGCCCATTTACGTAGTCCAAGTACCTTTTCATACTAAATTGCGGTCCGACGAGGAAAGATCCCGGAAAGTATACGAACGCTGAAATTTCTAAAATTGTTGGTTGCTCTTTTAAGGCCACTTCCCTCTGCGACGCGGATAATTTTGCCTGGAACGACAAATATACTGTTCAGCGAAATTTAACTCTGTTTCAGGCTTCTAATTTCAGAGAAGCCTTTTTATAAATTGTTTATAATATTGTTTCATGTTGTGATTTTACTAAAATTATGAATCGTATTTCTTTCTGGGTGATGTCACCCGTTCCATTTTATGGTCTAACGTTGTGATAATTAATAGAATTTCAATCGATTATTTCCAGAATTGATGGATTATAGCTCCTCGTATTACGTAATTCTTTATTGTCCTATTAAAATAGGATTCAGAACGGCCAGCAGTAATTGTGAGAACGAGACTGTCGCGTGCATGTAATCAAATAAGAAGAGAGATGGAGTGCAACCTAGGTAAAGCAGTTGACCATTGGCCAGTCGTTCATAAACCGTTCTTTCGCCAAAGTTGTATACGTCCTCTCTTCACAGTGATTCACGAGTTAAGTTTATTGTTTCAACATTTAGTGAAATTACATCCGAATATAGTTAATTAACGAAGAAGAATTCCTTCTCAATTGTGAATTATTGTTACATTCTTTTGTGGCTGCAGGAAAGCGATTTAGGAATTTAGAAATCGGAATGATACACTCTTCAGATTAATTATATATATCTTCAAATGCAGTATACGTAATATTACCATAATATTTATAAGTAAAATAAAATAGTGCCAAAATTAATAAAAGAGATGGAAGATTAATAGTGGTAAGTCTAAGATCAAAATGTTATGTATTTACCATTAATTAAATTATTAAAGTGATACGGTTTCGCGAAATTGTTCTAGAAATGTTTTAAGACATCTAGTTTTTGCTCTTAATTTTTATTGACTGAAAAAATTTTATTTGTAATTTTTGATTGTCCGGCATCCTTGAAACGCCCGATATGAGTATGTAAATGACCGTATCTCTAGTGACAGTGTATTAAAAAACGTGATTATCTATGAGACATTGAAGTATACAATTTATATTACGTACGTCAGGTTGTCGGCCATCGAGCACATTGAACGCGAGACCAATTAACCGCAATGTTAACACACACTGTGGCATAGTCCACTTTAGGTCGTAATCATCCGTAGCCGTCGTGTAATATCCTGGCGAAGGTGAAAATAAATATTAGTTTCTCCCTTAAGAGTTTATGTTGTAGTTTGAGTTGTCATTTGTAGACTTCGGATTTTATGCGTTATTACAAAAATGAGCAAGCGCAATTTAAAACAGTGAAAATATTAAATGACTGTAAAAGTATGAATATATTATTTTCACCGCATTAAAATTATTAATGAAGAATACAAATTTATATTTATTTCCTGCGTCTTGCAATCGATGCACAAACTTTTTATTTTGCATAAACATCCGGAGTCTAGTCATTTGTACATTAGTAAACTGTGGGTCTTCGTGCAAATAAAGTGAAAGTATATTATTCATACGTCACTTAAAAACCGTTAAAACGACGTTAAAAAATTTTATTCCATTTTCCTTGGAATTGATGCACGACGATTTCATTTTGCTTAAACATTCATATAATCGAATTGTTTGGAAATCAGGTCTAGTCATGGATTTTTTGTATGCATTTAGGCATGTTATTTTCATATGATTGAAATTATTAACAGAAGAAATACATTTCCGCTCAACTGCCTTTTTTTTGTAAAGGATACATGGGACTTTTATTTTGCATAAAGAGTCGCAGACTACTAATTATTATTTATCAGACATCAGGCTTAACTTGTTAGACTATCTGAATCCTTGACTGACATATTTATCCTAATCATATAGTATGGACGTATAATTTATCATACGGTTGCCACATAAACTCCTTATTTTATCTGTGTCGCCATTAAAGAAATACATATCTACGAAATACACACAGTAGGACCTCGATTAACCGAACATATATGTGCCAGTAAATTGTAGTACTCGGTAAGTTTAACGTTATAATTAGACTACGGATGTTTATGCAATTTTTAATTTTTCTAGACGAATTTTAAGATAGTCGAATAAAATACAATGTTACTTCCAGTGGTAGTAGCCTTTGCAGATCTCAACAAAATAAAAATTCTACGAAATTCTGTCGAATTTTATATTCCACCCTTTTTTGAATATTTTCATAAGCCATAAATGCATAAAGATCCGCAATCTAGTTATAATAGTGACACAGAAGTTAAAATTTTAATGCAAAACGGTTTGTCAAATAATTTTGCAAAGAACAATATAGCAATGTTTCCATACCGAATAGTAGATACACCATGTTGAAGATTAGAGTGGCAATCACTGATATAGTTGTTCCTCCGAGAAACTTCAAAATAAGATAAGTAACGCATATTGCTGTGCCTGAGTGAATAGTATTATATCCTGCGAACATTATTAGTATTATTAATAATATTTGACACGTCAAATTCAATAACGAAACGTAGGTGTTTCAAATAATATGAAAGTACAATACACAACATTTGCAATTACATTGCAAATTACGTCGCACTACCTGTGTGCAAACAGCTTCCGAGATTTGTTCCAGTATTTGCTCAGCAAACATTTGTATTAGATCATTTTTACGAAAATGCATTAAAAACGACTACCAGGCCTGGACAATTTCTTCCCCCCCATCAATCCCCCCCCCCCCCCCCCACCAGGAGTTTGGTGGAGAGGACACAGAAGTGGGGAGAGAAGTCCGAAACTCGCGAGCCACAAGTTGTCCAGACCTGACCTATATTCATTTGGGTGATTTCTTAATTATTTCTACTCATTACGTACTTACAAAAGCGTCACTTTAACGAGACACGAATTAAACAGGCTACAGAATGTTAAGATATAGCAAAATCATGATAATAATAATCTGCAAAAAGCTTGCTACTATTTTATGATTAAAAATGGAATTCACAAAACGATAACGAAACCTAAAAGCTGCGTGAATGATATTACCTGAACGTCAAAAAATAGATATTTAACGGTATTTTTATTATAAAATTTATTCGTCCACAACGGGAAAACATTGACAAAACATGTTTGTTACGTGTGTTTGTGCGAGTCGCAGTAATATCGACTTCAATATTGTACACGTGTATCGTATGACAAACGTTTCTCTTTCCACGAAGACATTCATAAGTAGATTGCGGATCTATATGCAAGTTTGCAAAATGCAAGAAGACGAGCATATGAACAAAATTAATTGCGCCATTACCTGACAAAAAAGCTAGTTGACGCACAAGGATATTTTTTCGGATTTTTATGAAATAGTTCGTGGAATGAGAATTTGCATAAAGATCAGCATAAAGATTGCATAAAGTAATACTGTTAGGCAACAATTCGTTTCCAAGAATTTTCGAAGATAATTTTTCACTTGTCACTTAAAAAATTATCGAATTGCTGGAATGGTTTGAATGTGAAATATGTGCCGACGTCAATAGTTTAATACTTTATAAAATTTTGCTGTATTATTCGCCACATTCGCAATGATAATATTTATGATATGTACAAATGATTCAAACTGTCCTGCATAATGAAACTTATATATCCAATTATTTGTTGGTGCATTAAAAAATTTTGAAACTGTTAGCGAGATCATTAAAAATGTGACTTCCTATTCTATTTTTGAAATAGCTTCATGTTAATTCTATCATCGAGAGAACAATCTTAATTTTATACTAAGAACGACCCTAATTACGATGACATTGAAAAATTTCTTCTTAGAAACATTTTTAAATTTTAACTAATTAAAAAAATTGTACGCTGCAAGTGCAAAAAGCAAATATAATCTCTGTAGTCAAAATGCGATTACCTTAATAACCGGTGATGATATTGTTGAAAATTGTTGTATTGGTTTCTCCTCAGCCAATACCTGCAGGAATGTATAATTTCGAACTAAAAATTGTACTAAAAAAGTTGGGCCGAAAAAATATGTTCATCAAAATAATAGTTTTATGAGGTCAGCTACACTGAATTCATATTTTTCAATTCACAAGTTTTAATTTTTATAAAGTGACACTCCTGTAAGTAAATATATATATCTACAGCACCCTGTCTGTTGACTGGTAAAAATAACGTAAAATAAAATATTTACATCAAAAAGTTCATTTAGATAAAATTTGAAATATTTTACAAAAATAAAAACGTGGTAAAAATAGGAACAACTGCCACGGACAGATAATACGAAGGAGACTAGACATTGCCCTATCTGTAAGATACATAAACATGAGTTACTCATATTTATGTACTGTAATCTAATCACGGCACATCTGTAGACTTAATAAAATTCAATAAAAAATTTTCATCACTAAAATTCATCACTTCCTATTATATAAATTCGATCATATCGGCATTAAATAAAATGTCGCGAACGAAAAATATTTCACGAAATCTGACACGACTTAAAATTTATTTTCCCGAAGAATATTTTAATAAAAATCAAAACGAAAATAATTACCGTAATTCCAGTAGCAAAGCAAAAGGCCGGTACTCGTGAAAAATAAATGCTGAGCAATTGGACTCTTTCCGTAGAGGGTGTACCTATGGATAAGGGCGATGGGAAATCCTGAAAGTTCAATTACAATTCCATTATCCTTTGATATTTATTAAAAACTCATTGAAATTTCACATCCATAAAACAGCCGTTACTAAACACCCAAGATTTATGTACAATTTGTGTCTTAATGTTAGTATTATTTAGACGCTCTTTAGATCACTTTCCTTTATTAATTCTTTCAATCCCGCATTCCGCAGTTGTTTTTAAGGAATAAAAGTATTATTATCTTCAATAGGCTAAAATTTCCATGCTTTTTACACAAATTTCTTGTATCATTTATCAACAAAACTATATAGGCACACAAACAGATGTTAATCTACTCTTGTGTTAGATAATATAATCACGCATCTTGATCGACGAATACAAATAAAGCACAAATGGATCTCTATTCAATTCCTTTTTTTAACATCCATAATATATGAAAGTGAAAAACAAAAACGGGGAAGATCATTTTGCAGAAAGGAGATATTCACATGAAAGTGTAGAATAAATTGCAAGAATGTTTTTGTTAGTTTCATTATTATATTGTCCTTAACCTCATTATCACAAACATTACTATTTACAAGACCATTGCTACAGAAAAGGAGAGGATTGAAAGTTCTACAAGAGGAGAAATAAATAAACATTGATTTTTTATTGAAATTCAAATTCAAATTAAGATTTTATTGAGATTCAAACTCCAATGTCATTACTAGACTGCGGATCTTTATGCATTTATGGCTTCTAAACATTTTCAAAAAGTGCTGGAGTATTAAATTCAACAGAATTTAGTACGATTTTTATATATTATCGATCTACAAATTCTATCACCAATAAAAATAGAATTTTATTTGGTACCATTTTTTTTAAATTTGTTTAGACAAATTGAGAATTGCATAAACATCCGCAGTCTAGTCATTACATATAAACATTTTTTCATCAATTAGGATAGTGGATAAAATAATGATTTACAGTGAAGTCGTTCTAAGTCAGTTCGCCTACCCCTTTCACTGCTCGGTCGCCGAGCAGTGTAAACGTGCTTCGCAATCCTATTAATCCCATTAGAAAACTTTTTTATTTTTCATTATTTTTGTGGCATTTTTCTGATTAAAATGCCGCTAAACACGATATTTAGTGGTTTAATTGACGGTAAAAAATAGTACCACTATCTATGTTACAGCACAGAACCGAAAATCGGCTTTTCAATTAGATAGCGACTTTACTGTATACACAAAGCGATTAAACAGTCATATTATTTTGGTATAAAGCGATCAAATAGTTATATCATTTCGATGAAAAAGTTGCATCGTTTCTAAACAAACACTAAAAGCAATTTATTAACATCGCAGAAAGTACTGTAATAAAGCGCACGATCCCGAAACAAAATGACGTATTCTTGTCACGATAGCGTTATTCGAATGAATCACAATAATCTTTTGTTTACTCGTACCCAACAAACGTTCAAAAATTGAGATGACAATTCTTCCCGTACGAAGAACAGTGGGGGGAAAAAAGTACAATTCGATTCGATAATTATAATACGATCATCGGATTCTATTAGTAATGACAGGTAAACATTAATTCCAGGGTCGAAGCGGGAGAACTTATATCTTACGCGCATGACTTAACGGTATGAAGTGTAGGTAACCTTATCCGAATGCCAAATGCCATAACCAAACAGTATAGTCATCAAAATGTCAAAATTGTGTAGATACATTAAAAAACTATAAAAAAACACACATACACACACACACACACAGCAGATTAAAATATATAAGATCCGTAACGACAGTCGATTATGCAATCAATGATTAAGCAAAGCAAATGAATCGAGGTTATAGGTTAACGAGCGTCAACCACAGTTCGTGGAAATTATACAAATAAACGCGAAGGGAAGTAGGAAATTATGTCTCTGTGACTGGGTTCAATTACCAAGTAAAATGGAGATAAGAAGTCGAAATGCTGTCTCCGAGGCACCAATAGCGTTGGAGATACTTGACAATACACTGATGGACATTGTCAGTCCTCGAATTATGGAGATCATCTGCCTCGAAGGATTCGCTGTTCGAGCAAAAACCTGCAACGTTCCCGCTCGATTTGCTCTTTCTCGACTAATTTGTTTATAGATTATATTTGTAACTTTTCCCAGCAATATCGTAACTCATCACCACAAAGGTTATCAATGTTTAATACTAAAGTGACGATCAGAATATCAGAATGCGAAAATGAACTTTGCGTAATAGTGGGAAAAGCGTTCGAAAATACACTCGATTACGCGCGAAGGAATATTCGCAGGTGAGACGCTTTCAGAAGGCGACATTTGGATATTCAGATCTTATATCTACAAGCAGGGAAGATATGCTATCAGGAATTTACGCAATCAACTGCAACCAACTGTTTATCTCCGAACTTTTATCTGGGCGAAACAATGAAAATTTCAGCACTTTTAGGAACGTTCGCGAATGCATTTCTGCAATGCGCATCAACATATCGTTACCCACGTCATTTGTCGCCCGAATTTTAAATCTGCTTTAACTGCGTTAATACGAAATTAGGAATTTACGTATGCAATTATAATACTTATGCCCGCTTGTTTCCTTGTATTCTGTGAATTTTAGTCATTTTAACGATTTTAACCTCACAAGGGAACATATTCAGTTGATACAAGCCGATTCTGCCAAGAATCCTGGAATTCTGCCTTCTTTTATAGAAATATAAGCATTTAGTATGAACGTGTATAGTATTTTGAACTATACCACTGGGTTATATGTATGTCGTTTATTGTTTTATCAGTAGATAATTTAAGGTGACACAAGTAGCAGCGTAGCGCGGTGCTAATTATTTATCGCGGCAGATTAAGGACAATGACTTCTATAGCCAATACGTAGGCAAATTTCTGAGGTCGTTGGCTGTTTCCTTGTTATTATTGCTGATATGTTTCCATCAAAATGTTTATAACGTTCATCGACCTTCGATTGACCTTCATGTTGATAAACAATCAGAAAAAGTAAAAATAATATAATTATGGGATGTTTACCTTGATTATCGCCGGAAATTATTTGTTATGTTGCACTGTTTTACAAATTCGAAAGCAGTAACCTTAACTTCTTACTATGCGCGCTGCTTTAATCACGAAATCCTACACAACTTAAACCGTAATGCAGAAAGACTAATAGCACACGAAACAAAGCACCTATATTTATACATTATTAAGACAAAATTACATATTCTCCCCTCTTTTACCCTAATAACTAATGGAAATATTTGAAAATATTCGTCTCGTTCTCAAATGCTATAAACTGCAGTGTGCGGCATTTGCTACCAGCTCTTTTCAGAGCTACCATAGAAAACTCCAGTTATGATTATTTTAAGGATCTACAGTTTAAAACGGCTGCAGGTATATTTTGACCGAAGGCTGAATAATCGCAGAAATTAGCCTGCGAATTGGCTATAGAATCGGTATCCGTACTCCGCCGCGATTATTAGGACGTCGTCACGCTGTTATCTGCGTAACCTTCAGTTAGCTACTGATAAAACAATAAACGGCATACATATAACCCAGTGGAATAGTTCAAAATACTATACACGTTTATACTAAATGATTATATTTCTATAAAAGAAGGCAGAATTCCTTCCTCCGCACGCCAGACGCAAGGCTATCTTTCATTATGCAGAATTATTGTTAAATGGCAAAAAAAAGAAAAATCCTAAAACACGTATCCCCTAATTTGGATCAAAGATCACACACCCGTGTTGACATTAAAATAAACTGACAATAAATAAGAGAAACTGCAAAAATAACATCAAGTTTTTAATATATTGTTTAAACAAAAGACTTTTACCAAAATTTTCTTGCACGACTACATTTCCCACTAAAAACACACACAATTTATAAAAAAAATTCCATTTTTTTCGACCTCTGGTCTCCGAGATATCTCAGAAAATGTGGTTCTGACCCCCAAATTTGAGGGCTGTTTTCACCCCTTCAAAGTGGATGGTTGCCGATAAAAAAAACACGTGTCAAATGTTTTTCGAAAAACTATATCTCACATAAGTTTCATTAAAATCGGCTTTTATCTACTGAAATGTTCCCTTGTCAGTAAAGTAAAATTCTCGAAAAAATTGGATACATTGATCACGCCGTAAAATTTTTAAAAATTGTTATGATTTGATTGTAAAAAATGAGTGTATAACATGTGTATTTGTGTATATTTTGTAACTCGTAGGATACATCCTGGAGTCTTTTTATCCGGAACAGATTGTTTAGTTACATTCCCGCCAATGTAACTGCCTCAGATTTTGGCCGCGCAAAATCTTGCACAATATCTCAGCACTGCCTGGACATTAGAGTTGACTAGAGTGTTCATGGTTTTCACCAAGTGTTCACTGTAATAATTAAAATAAGTTTGACTATGGCTTCATTAATGTGAAAATTAAAGGTTACTGATCTCTGGACTAGTGTTCCCGGCGGAAGTCTCCACGATTTGATTACAAGTAAGATTAGAATATAAGACGTACTACTGTATACATCAGATAATTTGAAATATTTAATTTTCTTTAAAATTTATTTGAAACTATTTGCATGCAAATTCGTGCATTTATAAATAACCGGTGTTATTTGAATTAAAACAACTTTTTCAGACGTGCAAGTTCATATAATAGTTTTAAGATTTTCAGTAACACACAAACCCCAATTTTAAAATGTAATGCGAAACGTAGAACCGAATTCCTGGTTCGGGGAATAAAAACGTGAAATACACAATGCTGGTAATAAATAATCATTTAATAACTTAACTCGTGTCATACTATACATTGTTATAATCGCAATATAAAACACGAAATCGCAGAATTTGCTGAGTGGCAGTTTTCCCCATGACAAATACGCCTTCGATTCGACACTTAGAATTGGAAAAATTGAAATTAACTAACCCTTCGCAATCCAGCTACGAAATAGCACAAAGGTATTGGAAATTGTAAAATATTAGTAACTAGTGCTCGGTAGGTATTACGGGCCGCTCTACGAATGCGGGCAAGAGGTAGTAATAAATTAACAATGTCGAAATACAGAAGATAGAACTCTATACGACGTTGGTAGTAATAATTTAATGTTTCCCATTTCCTTATTCCACATTCTTGAATGAATCTGCCGAGCAATATTCCATTGTTCGCGTTAAATAGTAAAATAATAAATTTTTGAATAGCTAGTTTTAAACTTGCATTGTTTTATCCTTCAACTTTTGTATCCAGCATATCATGACCTTGAAATTGATGTTAAGTTCCGTGTGAACATTGAGATTCGCAATCATTTCAAGATCATAATATAAATTGATCGCTGAATTCGTTATTTATGAAAAATTATGAATAATTTTTTGTCGATACGACGTCGAATTTTCTTAGATTATTTTAATATAAATACTGCACATTATGCAGTTCATTAAAGCATTCAGCAAACTACCCGTTGCCCGTCAATATTTTCGACATTTACAAATTGAGCTTCGGAAAATTGAAAGCATACTACAAACGATTTTTAAGCTACGTACGTAAAACAATTTTATTTAAGATTCTTCTAAATATCAAAATAAATATTATTTATAACTAATACAAGTAAGAAAGTAGCCCTTTTGTATTAAATAATCCTGTTCACGAAGGGTAGGCATACCAACAAATAAAAAGTTTTGTCTCTAATATAGAGACAATGAATAAGCAATTCTAGAATAATTTATACAGGGTGCCCCAATCAAAACGATGAAGATTTACAATAAAATAAAATGCAGTATCGCGACGTAGCAAAATATATGTTCAACGATACAATTCCATTAAACGAATTTGTATGTAGAGGGCACGATTTTTGAAACACCCTATATAAGATTTCTTATCAGAAAAATTCTGTACGCTTCGAAAAGGTCGCCGATTCTTATTTAGAAAAATATACCGACCGTAGTAAGTTTTGCAACATTTTGATCGCCCTCCTTACTTTCTATACATATATTATACACATACAAAGGTATTGTTTTACGTAGATACATCTGAAATTTTCTCCTATACAGGCGCACGAGCATACCGGACATACGCACACATACATTTGAAGAAATTTGCTAATACACAACAAGAATTAAATTAATTTAGCGTTTGATTCGTCTGCAAAGTTTAACTCTTCGTTTCTGAAATTACTGATTCATTACTGACTCATTCCTATATGAGAAGTTTTCGTATAAAATATAATTAGAAAATATTTATCTTATGCACTGTCCGATCCCATATCAAAGACGTGACAGTCACATTTAAAATTTGTTCTTTGCTACATTCAATATTCTTTTTAAAAATAAACTATGTAAACTAATCCATAGGTAACCGAACACGTTTCATAATTGCACATGCATTAGATTGCAGTAAACAAGATATACTGTTTATGAAACAGTATCCAGTTGTATTATGAAAGCTGCCTGTTCAATAAAAGTTAAAAGACATTGAACCACTTGTCAACTATTTTTGGCAACCTTCGTGCACAAGCATACAGGGTGTTCATTTGAAAACTTTCCAGCCGAATATCTCGAAAAGTATGAAAGATATTAAAAAAGTGTAAAACACGTGTCCAAGGATTTCGAGGGGGAAAGTGGGGGGCAGTATCAGTTTTTTATTTTTGTTTTTTCAAATAGAAACCTATATTTTTTATTATGGGATTTTATTGTACGTAAAAAGGCCAGCAATTTTTATAGGATACTTTTTTTATCTGCGCACTAATTACCGAGATACTTAACCGTTTGAGTCCCAAGGGGTATTGAAAAAACACCGTCGAAAAATTCCGAACAGCGCGACCGCGCTTTCTCTAAATGAGTACGAGAGAACCCAAGCGGCGCGATAGCGCTTCTTTTATTTTATGACTGCACCGTCAGTTGTCCACAGCGCTCGAAATGTACTAGGATTTTTCGACACAAAATCTGAAGAGCGCGATCGCGCTGCTTTGGAATCAAACGGTTAAAGAGAAGTAGAGCGAGTCATACTTATACATACTGCGAGAAAGTTTGTAATTTCTTTATAACTATAACAAATTTTCAAAATGTTCTCCGTTGTTTTCTAAACAATAATACACTTACACTTACGCTTTTTTAATATCTTTCATACTTTCCGAGATATTCGGCTGGAAAGTTTTCAAATGGACACCCTGTAGAATGCTTGTACAAGTATAATCATCAAAAGATGCTCTTGGTCGTCTATGGATTACTTCTCGCACTATGAAATTATTTTATAGATATGTACTCCCATACACAATCGTTTTTGTATAAACTAGTTGTTTCATAGCTACGTTATCACTTTTATTAGGAAATGAAGAGTCAAATCGATGCTTTAAATTCTAATACTGCCTTATAATTCCTTCACTGAAGCCGATTTAATATCATTCTTACTGTCCTAGAACAGTTTCAGTGCAGAGCAATGATGTGCAACTATAAGCACGCATTGCCAATCACTGCTCATAGAATATCAGAACTGACCGAGCTTTGCATTAAATTCATTATTCATCGTTCAAATCCATAACGTATTTTTACAATTTTTAAGCTATGCTGCCTCCATATTGTCCCATTAAAATGACCGTGTTCACTATAACGGTAACAAAGTTCTAGTTATAGTTTCAGAAAAGAATGATTAATACATGCGCTATGGAAAGCTTAAAACCACATTATTCCTCTAATCAATAATGAAGGAAAAGACCGTTTATAATTTTGTTTGGTCCAAGCAGGGTATGTAAATGGTACCCTGTCCTTCAGGATGATTCTAAAAAATTAAAAAAAGACTCGGTCGAACAATCAATCTTTTAATATTATGCTTTGCTGACTACGAAAGAAATGACATACTTTCGTCTTAACTTTCAGAATTGTTATAACGTTACATCCCTCCTTCATTAAATATGGCCCACTATTCTCAATTGTTAATGAATTTTATGAAAATGTAGCTGTCGATACAGGTGGTTATACGGTGTATTTCGTGTTACATCGAACATACAAATTCCGATACAAGTAACTGTAGAATGTATAAAAATAAAGATATTCCTCTGAGTTTCTGATTACTGGAACTATCATTTTCTATCATTTCACTAATTTACAGTATACTTTGTTTTTGTTAAGTAAGGCAAACTGCATTTAACAGTCAAGCAAAAATCGTATTTTCATGGATTTAAGTTAGTGAGCTTCTATATAAACTTTACTAATCATCTCTAAATAATGTAATGGAAATGTTAATGAAATAAATTTTGGAATTTTGTAGAGTGAATGGAAAACCTCCAGGAATCAGAAAAACACGTCTCAACCATTATTTTTCAAAGAGTATACGGATACTCAGCAAGATAATTTTTAATTAGTGGCGGCAGATGTTCGGTAGGCAATTTGAACCTATTAACAATCAGCCTGGCTAAATGACTAAGACATCTAACTTCCTTTAGTAAAGGCTTCGTCAAATAAATCTCGCTATAAAGTTGGCCGCTATAGTCTACCCACACTTCTTTCCTATGCTCGTCAACACTTTTCGTATATTCCACGTAATATTCTAGCATTTTGATTGGACAGTCAAAAAGTGGTATAGCAAAAGCAAGTCTAGGCTCAGCATCTAATCGAAACTGTCCTACGAAATAATGAACTCGAACAGAGGTAGGTCCCCTGGCAGTTTGCACGGATATAGCGAACGTATATCTGCTGTCAGAACTGTCTCTCATCAACCACTGTCCCAGTGCGGATTTTTTCAATAAAATCTCACTCTGCTGCCAACTGAGACCTTCGTGATACCAACCGCATATTTGTAAAAGTCTTTTAACTTCACAGAGTCTAGCCGCATCTCTATCCATCACAGAACTATCGAAACTCCAGGGACAGGGCATTAGCCACGAGACTGGTGTGGTCGGTGTTCTGTCTCTTCTTTCTTCAAAATGTTCTTCGTTGTCCTCGACCTCGTTCTTTTGTACCAGACCTCCGCCATTAAAATTGTTTCTAGTTTTCGAAGCTATACTTGACACAGAATTCGGAGGATTTGCAGTAGTTGCTGTAATATTTACTGTACACTGTCCTAAACTGGCAGGAAGCTGTACAGTTGCATTTACTTGGATTTGAACTCCTGGATTCGAATCCATAAGTACGAAATTACGATTTTCAGTCACCGACGGATTATTTGATTTCACACGATAAAGATCCATATGATTCCAACAGCAATTAAACTTCGTTGTTGGATCTATTTCTTGGTCGTTCTTCTCAGGATTACTAGATTGTTGAATATGCATGGCTGATGCAGCGTTAGCTTGGAAGTTGGACAGATTTGGTTTTTCTTCAGATTTTCCGCTCAAGAAATTTCCGATCGATGCTTCTATCTCCGTTTTTTGAGGTAAAACGTTCCTTCGAGTCCCAGGTAACTCTTGACAGCCGCTCGGGGGCAGCAGAAACATTCTACCATCTCGTTCTGTGCTCTCTTGTTGACTTTTCTGTTCAGAAAGTGTAATCGATACCTCTTGATTCTCAGATGATAATGTTTTCTGTACAAAACACCCACCACCAGACAACTTTGGACGGATTTCCATGTGTGGTGTCTGCATGAGGATACCAGAATTTGCACTTTGAATCAAGCAACCTCCAGATTGTATGTTCGGTGTTGTTATAGTTACGCTACTGCCAGTTAAATCACAGCTTGTTGTGATCTGACTGCCAGAATTCTGGTTCTTCTCAATTTCTTGATTAAATATTGGAAATCCATGACCTCGGATGTCTTTCTCAGATCTTTGTGGGAAGATGTCCTTTTGTTTATCGATTCTGGGTTTTTCTAAATCGACGGCCATGGATGGATGGTTGAAAGAATTAATAATAGGCTGACTGTGAATAATTGTGGGAGCATTTATGAAACAGCCACCACCGCTGGTGTATCCTTTAGGAACTAGAAGACCACCATAGTAACATGTTGTCGGGTGAATAAAACCATTATTCTTGTCTATGCTTTGTGGTTCACAGCAACCAGGAGCTGGGAACCGATGGCGACAGTTTGGACACATTACTGTCAACATTTTGTGCAGAGTTATATCACTTTCAGCATAACAGTCTTGTATCTGTAACAAAAAAAAATATATATGAAATATATGTAATTTTTTTTCTAAATAAAGTAGTGTCCAAAAGTATAAAGGAAATCTAATATTAAAGATTCAAAATTTATTCGTAAAAAAGCAGTTTAATCATTTTGTTTAAACAAGTTAGAAGTTATATACTTCTGTATTTCAAACATATGTTATACGCGATTATTTATAAATGACTCGGATAATTTACGTAAGTGATCGCGTTGCGCAAGACATTTTCCATGAAAAACCGTTCCAACTAAAAATATACCTGCGTTGTTTTTAATCGTAATTCTTTCGGCACGTAAATATTGTTTATATTTAACATGGATCGTACGTTGAAATATAATAGCACATAATTTTTTCGATGTCGGAGTTTTTTTCACAATTTCAGTCTTTTTTTACATTACAATTTTGTAACATAAAAAAATGTGATTTCTGTAAATCTTAAATCGATCAAAATTCATTTTCAAGTTGAGTATATTAACTTTCCAATTATGATAACTAAATAGAATTTGCATTTGCAAATTGTATTTAAATGCTTCCATTTATTCCGATTGGGTATAACTGAATAATAGAATAATTATTTACGTATTCCGTTTGTAAGTCATTATTGCGATTATATTAAACTCGATACATAAAATCAATACATTACGCATTACAAGCTTCTTGTTCCAAGAATAAAGTACGCAGCAAATTCTCGCAATCTCCGTTAACGAACGCAAAAAACAATGAATAATACGCGGTAAACAAAAAAACTTGTAGGCCGTAGTTAATCATATTTCTTGTAAACAGACCAACTGTGATAACATTTTATCCATAATTTTCGAAAATAAATCAGCAAAATTTTCACAAATTATTTTATGACCGTTTTCAAGTTTCATCGGTATCATATGTTTTTGCAGAATTATTTCAAAAACTATTCGTACAAGCTAAGAATTAGTTGGACATGAAATGCAATATCTTCTAAATAACGCCAATGGGGTGCAAGGGGTTAAGAATAGCCGAATACGCATATATTTCTTATCTATTGACAATTTAAAAGTATTGATCATCTGAGCAGTAAGTTCCACGAGAGCAGACACATATTCTTAAACGAGACGTATGTGTAAGTTCAAACATAATTATGTTAGAAACCTACGGAATAATATTAGGTTGTTGACAACAAACGCAATTTTGTACCTATCTGTATTCTATCTACAAATTTCAAGTTTCTTGATTGTATTACGATAAACATAAGATATTATGGTCATTCACGTATTTCATTTACAAGATTTTTATCTTGATTTCGTAGTTCTTTTTTTACCATCAACGACTAGTTAGTTAATTAATCACCATATTTTAACTTGATTTAAAAGTAAAATTCTACATCCAAATTAAAATTGAACATATTAAGGATTAGCTTTGTAACTCAAAGATTTATATAAAACTTTGAAACGTTTTATAAGAGTCGCATTCTAAAATCGGACATCTCATATGCAACAACCTAATAGTTCAGTTCGATTTCTTTTCTGTGAGAGTATCGCGGTGTTCTTTAAATTCGGTAGTCGCTATGCAACGAGATGTATCTCGTGCGATGCAGGATAAATATTTGGAGCTCTGAATATGTTTGATACAAGGAAACCAGTAGTCCTGGAGGCATGAAGTTGGTGGGGATAGCGAGTGACAGTTGGTGAGTGCAGGCGGCGCAGCGGAGGGAACGGGTGGGGAATACAGTGAGAGTAGCGGTGGGGAGTTGGAGAGGCCAAGAACAACTTCTAAATGGGGGCTTGGCCTTCTAGCGTTGCGAAACATTCGTGGAAAAGCGGCTCTGTGCCGCTTTACTAACACTCGGACGTCTCTCTGCCACGTGGCCCATTAAAACACAATGAGAAAAGAAGGCAGCTGGCGGTGCGCGCGAACGATGTCGAAAGAGATGCATCTCTATTCCTGTCGAGATCGCGGTAGAATGCGACACCTGGCCCTCCGCGTCTCCTATGAATCGGGAGAAGTATCATGGGCATGTTGGACCCGGTGTTTGCTTTGCTCAATTATTTAAATAACTCGATGAGACACCGGCAAGGTTAACGGACTCTCGTATGAACCAGACACTCGAATGATCCTCGCTCCTCAGAAATCGATTTTCGTTCGTTCCCCGAAATGCCCCCTCGCGTCTAGCCGTTGTTCGATGCGTTCGTGAACGCGCAGCTAGGGCACATGTGCCTTTTTCGGCCCCTATCCACTGGTCAGACTTCTTGAAAATAAATCTATAGAAAGTAAAGAATAGGCTGGCTTTTGCAGTAACTTATAGAGATTTTGTTTTAGTAAAGATCTCTGATATTTAAGCAATTTATGTCTCCAACATTTAGAAAATTGTATATTAATAATAACTTGTAGGGATAGCGTGTAGGGTGGCTGACTACTAGAGGAATTATTCTACTCATGAAGTTTTTATAAGACTTAGGATTTGTTAACTTTTAACGCGCATCAAAATTTTAATTTTCTTTTTTTGCAATTTATGAGATCACGCGGATGTCTCTAATTATTAAATAGATTTAATCGTCCACGCATGTATCAGTATAAAAATCGTGTCGAACTGCAAGAAACATATATTTATCATTTATATAAGAAATTGCGAACCAGTCGCTTTTATTGTTGAGCAATTCTAAGTTTGTATTGGTTAATGCAGCGATTTAAAAACGCTAAGAAAAAGGAGAACATATTGAGGCCAACAAAAAGTTGTTCGACACGCTTGTTGCTTTCAACGTTCATCATAGGATTACTTCACTTCAGCGTATAATGCAAATGTTTATTAGCGTTAATAAGAATTATTCTTTTAATTTTTAATCATTACTTTACTGGTAGGATATTATTAATTTCCCAGATAGAATTAGTCTACAAAATATCAAAATACTCTTATTACTCTACTGGTAGAATATTATTAATTTCCTAGATGGAATTAGTCTACAAAAAATCAAAATACTTTTATTACCCTACTGGTAGAATATTATTAATTTCCTAGATGAAGTCCACAGCAACTTGAAATATTTTTAGAGCTCAATGTGAATTGGAAAATTTCCTACGCAATTTTATGCCGGATAAAAGTTCCCCGATGCAACTTGAATCAATAGAATACTAAATAAAGTTTAGCGGGAATCCGAAGAATCAATATCTCTCGCAACTCCGAAGAATCAATGTCTCTTGCAACGCAATGTTCCAGTGAATGGTACACTTTCACCAGAATTATCGCGTCACGATTAACAAACCTGTACAATATTCATTGTATGGGAATAAACGGAACGACAGCCGTTGCCAATTTCGAGAAACGATTTCGCATCACGTCATCGATAAAGTGGTATTATCCGGAACCCCGTAAACGTTTACATCAAAACCTCTCCTATATTCTTGCAACCCCCTTAATTCTCGTTATCGATAGTCGGCATATAACGATGTAAATATGGTATCAAGAGCTGTGACGACAATCAAGATAACAGTTTCCGCGAACGTTCTAATTCGAATGCAAAATCTATCTAATCCGCGATTCCTCAACAAAATACTAGGAAATATTCAAATAGCGAAATTATCTCAAGTGCCAGTCATACATATTGCGTTTTACATCATAAATTGAAAAAAACCCAGATAATTATTGCAGATTACGCTAATGACGAGTGAAACTTAATATTACATCATCGTTAAATTTTTCTTTGAGGCAACGTATTGTCGAATAAACAAAAAGATTCGTTTCTCAGGTTTAAAAAAAGGCTAGAGCTACGTATTTATACATAGAAGCTGTTGAGTAGGTATTGAAAAAATGTTTGTGATTATAAATTGTAAGAAGTATTAAATACAATATCGTGGAATCGAGAAGTAATTAAGTGAAGAACTATATCAGTTCATGACGCAAGAAAACTTTGTTATCAAGTCTTGGCTGAAATATTGGTCATGAATCAACGATAGATAAGCAACAGGTAGTTTAACGATACTAGAACGTTACACCTACATAGGTCTCAAAAAATAATGCACATTTTTTATTTTAATTTATTTGCCGAACTGTTCCATATCTAGAATGATTTTTGTCAACATTCATATTTAGAGGAACATTATTAAATACATGTTGTATCGCTAAATATATTTTTTAATTTCGAAAGCATTTTATATTTTTTTACAGATTGTATCCTTCTCTACTATTTTCAGTATTATTGTGATATTAATATTTATAGGAAAGTTATTAAATGGATATTGCATTAATATTTTAAAATTTTTTACAAATTCTTCTCTGTTCATAAATGAATTTGTCTGCTCCCTCTCTTTCTGTAAGATAAAGTTGAATCGAATTTAGATTGCATATGAAAACCCCATATGTCATCTTCAGTGCACTTTCTCATGCAGAAATAAATTGTGAGGGGACAAATATATTCTTTGTCGGTTATTTTTATTTCTCGACTTTACAAGGAATTTCTCCGGATAATCTTTCTTCTTTGCATGTTCATTAATCTTTATTTTTTATTTATCGCATCATCCTGCCTTTATTCTTCTCTGGCCATCTGTTCTCTTCTGCCGTTGGAATGCTAAGGGGAGTGAAAACGACGAACGCAGGGAGAAAGATAGAGAGGGGAAAGAAAGAGAGAGACAAAAATCTTCAAGCAAAGAGGACTTCGCAGAATTGAATGTCGTAGTTTTATTTGAGGAAACAGAACGAGGCCCCGATGGAGGACCACGAAATTAGAAGAAACCAACGGGAATACTTTTCTATACATATCGACTATGCATGAAAGATTTGAAAATAAAATATTATCCATCTTTTAAATTAATGCATTTAAAAAAGAACTCATTCGAGAGGACAATTCACATTGTATATACAAGTGCACGGACTATAGTACAACTCAATTTAATAAATTGTAATAAAACATTTCTTAAGATAAAACTGAATGACTTAATAGTAGGTCGAGCACAAAATAGTGACATTATTAAAAGATTCATTTATTTAATGTTTGAAGCCACATGCAATAATAAAATCATTTAAACGAATTGTCCATGCACTTTCTGTTTTTGCACTCAACACACATTATTATTTTGCATAAAGATCCACAGGCTGCCGATAACGTATCACAAGATTTGTTCCAGGAATTTATCAACAACAGCACACACCGAATTCCCCCAAAAAGATGCTTCAGTGAAGTAACCTAATGCGTAGGTAAATAAAGGCGATATTTAGTCAAATGGAAGAGCAGATGAGAATTGAAAGATAAACGGCCGAGCAGGGGAATAAACGATTATTTTGTGCAAATATAAATAAGGATAACGGGGGAGCCGTAGATTGCATAAATTTTTTAGAAGCGAAGACTCTGCACACGATGCAGAAAGGCCTCGTAGTTACAAGGTGGTTCGAAAACATCATAAATCGAAAAAGAGGAGAAGAAGGGTTTCGAGTCTACCCTGGTTCTCGAGGGGTCTGGCTAGAAATTCGTCTTCTCGGAAAGAGACGAACTGGGCTGATGACCTGCACGGCCAGGCGAAATACAGTTCGTCGTAGCGAATGCTAATTTTACTGGTCAACTTCATCGATGCCTCCACGGTCTTTGGTCTACAGGTCTGTTCAGAGCTCGCGGATCAGGCTGATGAAATGCTTAGATAGCCAAACAGGTTTTGCATAGACAGTTCTATCGCTAGCGTTGGCAGATTTCGACGAAATAGTTAAGAAATCGGCGCTCCTTTCGCCAGACATGGCTCCGACAAACTAAATATACCCATTTCATTCGCATAACTCCCACTTTTTTACCTTCAGTAGACAATACTTGTGAGTCATTCTTTATTTGATTAATTACATGTCTGTTTAGTTTGTTTAGCTGCTCGCTTATTTGTCACGATGTACGTCGTGCGAGAAGGATAGTTACACAGACTTACAATATAGTTCATAGGTACTGCGAATTTTAATGCAGTATAAAAATGGCCCAAGTCAGTTGTGTAATAATTTTAAACAACAGCATTTAATCCTTCTAATGTCTCCACAGTTTTGAAGAATTTTGAAGATATTGTAAAAATGTATGGTGCAATAAATTATGTACTACCTTTAATAATTGAAAAACTATCGAATAAAAGTTGCATGGCCTTACCGAATAAAATATGTATGTACATTGTATTGATTACTTTGCTAAGGAACATTTATCTTTTATTTTAATCATCTGTTAATACTTTTGTTTCTGTTTCGAAGCTCCAGCAAGTTAAAAATCGTTTAAGTTTCTTAACGAAATGATTTGTGATTATGATATGAAAAACGATTGTTCTTGTTTATTAAAAAAGAAGTAGGACAGCTAATATTTTGTGCACACTCGAAAGGCATTTCATGTGACGGGAACAAGCAGAATCGACGTGAAACACGACGAACAGCCGAGCAGACATCATTCGTGAATGACGCTGTAGCTGGCCTCGTTATCGGCAAGATTTCCAGCAAGTATAATGAGAAGAGGTTCGCCGAATGAGTGGTAACACGGATTTTATCTCTTACAGATAAGCGTGAATTTTATTTTACAAGGCTTCGGGGAAATGAACCTGCTTCCGTGAATGATTCTCTTTTGTCATAGTATGTATTTAGAACGTCAACCTCTAGACATTGACGAAGTTAACATTGTTCTCAGGAACGTGACGAAATTAAAATAACAGATGTTATTTTCTACGTAACCGTTTTCTCGGAACCGTTTGAAAATACTGTTCCCAATGACGTCTCTTTTATCGCATATTTTAATTCTGTTTACTATCGTCAGTGTTACCAATATTCAATCCAATTATACTTTTACCATTGTTTGCAAATTAGTATGTGGCCATTATTCTTTATTTCATTACATTGATTGTACATTGTGCTAAATGTTTGTCGATATTTCATGTGACACAAATTTTTAATATCACATATTTCGTTCTGATATTATGATTAGATTACTCTTTATATTATATTATACTTTATCTGACTGGTTGTTTAAATGTTTCGAAAATTACTTAGTACATAATCAAATTGTAATATTCAGTTTGTACGTTTGTTCCTTTCATGTTTTAGTAAATTTGTCAACATTCATATTTTCGATCATTTGATGTACATATTCTGATTATTGAAAATATCAATGAAAATTTTCAGTAACCTTCGCAATGATAAAAGCGACATTGTCAAAGTTCTAAATCCGCATAGTTAAAATGGTTTTTCCTCCGAGGGAATACCAAAAGGTAAAAAACTAACGCCAAGTGATTCATGTAGTATCTTAAACATTACAACTCGCGATAGTAAAACCGTTTGTAATTCCGGCATAGATTGCGCTCAACGAACTTGAAGTCTATGTCATTTTCTAAAACATCGAAGTCAGTCCGCGACTTCAACCGAAGATAATTGTGGTATACATTACTGTTGACAATAGTTACGAGTATTCTCAAAACACTTTTGACGTGGACGAATATGTGTCAATGTTCTATTAAACTGCCACAAAAAGCATAAAGTACGGCAATAAAAGTTGGAATACTCGAGCCGTTTTCACCTTGGAATTCTTGTCAGACCGAGTCTCTTAAAACATTTTCAAAACTCAAAATTCCACTGATAAGATCGATAAGAATTAATAACATCCCAAAATACCCAGCGAACAAATCGAGAGAAGCAATAAACAAGTATCTATATTAAACCGACAAGTCAAAAACGCGATGAACGCTTTTCGAATAATTATAAATTAACTGCAGATCTTTATTCAAATTTGCATTTTTGTATCTGATTTTATGAAGATTAAAATTTCATTCATTAAAAAATTCTTTCCGATAGAAACGAAATAAATTTTTATTCATCGTTTACAGCTCCAAAATCAGTAGAACGTTTTATTATTCAAAAACATAATGAACGAATTTTTTCTAGTTTCTTTTTCGGTGCATCAAGATTAGCAGTCTAGTTATAAAGAATTTGTCAGAACACGAAGTTTGTTCGAACAATAGCTTAGTACTCGAACGACTTCGAGACTGGTTTACAATGTAAAGTTCTAGGGAATTTAAAAAGGGTAGCTCACCGAAATAGTTTTTGTAATCTGGTGACCACCGGGAAGAAATCCCCTATCAAACTTTCTCCGAAAAGACACTTCCACTTTCACCTCACGTCTTGAAAATAGCTCGAAGCACTGCTAAAAATAATCTTTCCTCGAATCACAATTGAAATTGCCAAATGTCTCGGAGCTAGCTTGTCAAACTCGAGAGGAGAAAGCAGATGGAAGGAGCAATGTCCATTTCTTTTTAAACACTGGTTCTGTTTAAAAATAATGTTTGACAAATGAAATATTCGAGAGACCAGGAGAACGATCTTCCGTGCACGGGTGTCGGGACAGCACTGGCGCTGCTACCACTGAATGAATCTATAATTGCTTTTGTGGAAGGGCGGAGTGGGAGGTGAGCACGTGATCCGAGGGACGGTGGTGGTGGAAATCGTGGAAAACTCGTTGAGGGAGCATTAAGAACTCTATTCTAGCAATGGCTATGACGGCGGTACGACGAAACCGACGAACAACATTCGATATCTCTTCTTCGAGTCGTTTAGAGCGTGGGATGCCATTAATTATTCCCGGAAAAATATAAAATATAGTACTACCTCTCAGGAATAAAAAAAAATTCTTCTTTGCCGCTTCTTTGTTACTATAAAATAGCTACCGCTAGTGAACTACTCTTTATATTATTCTTGTTACTACATAAATACGTAGCAAATTAAATTGTACAATATTTTTTGATAATCGTTGGAATACTTTTTTGGGTCACTATATCTTTAAGAAAGCACATATATAATATAGAAAAATATATCAAATTTTATTAAAATTAGGAACATATCAGGAAAATTTGTAGACAAAGTTATAATATTTTCAACTTATTAAAATTTCTGTTTAATTTGTATTTCATGCAATTAACGCGGACAGTATATATGTCACATGACGATTCGCAGTAGTGATACTAAATACAGCACATGTGTTTCCAGCTAATTGGCTAAATCGTACATGTAGTGGAAAAGCTGGATTCCGAAGAGGACAATTATAAATATTTCGTAATAGTTTAGGCATTCCGCAATAAATTCTTGGATGCAATGAAACAACAGCGGGAGATGCGCCGAGGAAAGAACTTTTGTTGTAATTATTTAAAAAATGTGTTCGTTAACGTAAAGGTAGACGAGTACAATTTTTAAAAACAACTAGTACTATCAAGTACATTATCACTTCACTAAAGGAAACGTAGTTAGATAATTAAAAGGTAAATCATTTATTCTGTCCAGTACGGTATTCGTTCAGGAATTTATTACGTAGTTGCAATAGAATTTATATAACTTTCAATACATGAATGAGTAAAACTTATGTAACTTAATACATACGTATATAAAACAAAGCTGATAATATGTGGAAAGTGATAATAAAGTACAGTCACAGTACCAAAAACATATTTTCTAACATCTATCAATTTAAAAATTGATTGTTGTACTATAAAATCGTCAACTTATACAAACAGTTTTAATATTTTCCTAACCGACTGTAGTATCAAATATATTTTGGCAAATATCTCAAAAACTAAAAGCCTGTTTTACATATAAAAATAAATTGTTCAAAATGATGGTATATTTCAAAGTCATTGAACTTTTGTTCTTATATATCGTATAAATTCGACATAATCCTTAGCAAAAGATACAAACGTTTGTGACCCATTAAATTGTATTCTCAGAAACACGGTTTAATTTTTCAAAAAATTCTTTGGAACAATTTAGGCTTTCACTGTGTGAAGAATCGGGCATGTAGGAAGATTAATGGTTCAAGATATAATCGCTTAGACGTTACACGAACTAATGAAGTCAAAGTCCGAGCCGGCTCGAACCCATCGCTGCGCATGTGCTCCGGCGCACATACCTCGTGGAAAAATGGATTCCTTTTAACTGGTTTACGTGCGATCTCGTCTACGCTATCACGTCATCATTCTCGCTTACGAGTTCGTATTTCCGTGGGCCTCTCGACGAAACGTCACGAATTCCGACGATTTGACGCCGTACACTTACGATCTTGGCTGCCAATCGATTCCCGCTGCCAGTCTGCCTCACCCCCCTCTCCGCCGGCATTCTCTTACCCACTGGTCTCGATATTGGCAAACATTTCGCGGACTGTTATTTACGCAAAAACCGCCGTCATGAAATCGTAACCCGAATAAGAAAACACAAACAAAAAAGGTATGCAAACTGTTCGTCCTGAAAGACCCTTTAAATAAATGGAAATGTTTTACGAAGTTGACGACCGTGTAAACTGATTTTCGAAGCGAAAATTCAAATTCAACTGTAAAAAATTGTGTAAATAAATTGGAAATGTTTTTTTATCATGGTGACGACAGTGAGAGATCTCATTTTATATTTTAAATTTTAGATTATTTATTTATTCGTAGAAAATACTTGCAACACAGACAAGATCGCAATATGTGCAAAATATGAATTCACAAATACTCTCTAGATAAGTAGCAATTATGTTTAAGGTCGTGCGAAATCATTTGATATTTTAATTCCGTTTTTTTTTAGACTATCATGTCCAGCTCGGAGGTCGAAAATACTGCAAAACATGTTTACCGTCGTCTACCGAGCATTAGAAATAGTTTATTATTTTGGAGCTGGTGTGTCTATATACGTTGTCTTATTAATACAGTGTGAACTATGAAATTTACGTTCTCGGAACTGAAGGAAATTCAAATTAAAATTGCATTTATATAAATGCGTATGATAGAAATGTCAAGCTGATTCTCAAATTATCTAAATGTCAGGATTTTATTAACATTGTGTCTGTAGAAAACAATGCGGAAATGGTGAATATAAAATTTGTTTACTTAGACAGTATTTAAATTTATTCCTCCTGTCTCTTACAAATTAGTTCTCAAAATTTTGATTTTGCACAAAGATCTGCAGTCTAATAATAAATAATATGATTAAATTTAGAAATTTTCTGAATATCAAAGTTTGATTAAATTTTAGGATTATGTAACGATTCAAGGGTTGCTGATGGTTATATCTGACTATCGATGAAGAATCCTGAAAGGGAAAAAGATGAAGCAGTGAGAAAAAGGACCAAAAGAAGGGAGACCGGCTGAGGTCTATAGAGAAAGGAAAAGAAAAGGTGTAGAGGGAAGGGAAAGAAAGAGAGAGACAGGATGAGAAGACCGAGAGAGGGAGGGAGAGAGAAAGAGCCGCGTACCTAAGACACGTTATTCTTGTTCATTTCCAAGAATAAATCGGTAAGAATCCAGCTGGTCGCACAATACGAGTTTCTCTCAACAAAATACATATACTCCCTCGATCCCTCTCCCTTTCAGATATTTTGCGAATTCACCAATCCCCTAAATCCGATATATTTGGCTTCCATTAGTCTTTTTTCGGCTCTTTTCTTGGAAATATTGAAATCTTATCTGCGGTCTTTATCGTTTACAAATTTCACGACATTTATTACGTTTTTTATTACTTTCGTGATACACCGCTGAAAGCTCATTTCGCGTCGTTAAAAAAATAAGTTTCAATCATGATTCCCTCTAATCTGTTGAACACATGGAGTACTTGAAATTGTGCATTTCATTCGCATAAAAAACCTATACGCTTTATCAAAGCTTTATCAAAATTATATTTATTGCTTCTTCTGGGAATATTGAAATTTTTTATCAAAAATATATATACAGAAAAATTAAAGCAACACGTGCTTGCATCTTGCAAATGCATATTTATAAAGATCTACCTGCAGGTATATTTATTACAATGAAATATCCACGTATTTCTGAAATGATTGTACTAAAGTTTCTGCACAGTTAGAAAGGATAACTGGCAATTGAAACGGGCAGTTTTTTCCAACTGCATTCCCGAGGCTTTCACGGAAGATGAGCGCATTGCATTCGACCAAATTGTTATTCATAGATCCCATGAATCCTAAAGAATCATCAGGAAAACGCTCCCCTTAGATGCTACATGGTGTGTGAAAGAGGAACACCTGGCTGTGAGTCACGATTCTGAAATATGTATCCTAGCAGACCATGTGGCGTTTCTTTTACTCAGGCATTTGTATCTTCCGATCAACGATTGCCTTTTAAGAGCGTTGCAACATTATTAACAACCGCGCCATCGCTGCAAGAAATCTCAAACCCGTCATCTGTATTTTTAAAACGTTTATCTCCATAAAAATCAATTTTCAACGGGTACAGTAACGCCTACAGTCTTCGCAAAAGAGATATGCTTGATATTTGCGAAAAATTTGTCCCCAGAAGCGTAACAAATTCTTTATGAAAATTTTAGCAACATATTTGTGACATTTTTCTGATTAAAATGATAACTCACATGACACAATTTTGATCGTATTTACCCGTTTAATTCACGATATAGAGGATTTCCTCGATTATATATTATATTAAAATAGTTCATATAACGTACAAATCATATCATCGTCAAATAAAGATTTAAGCTAGTTCGGATAAGAGAGGTTGCATTCTATCGTAGTTCTATCGTGGATTTCTATCATATTTGATATTATTTTAATCAAAAAAGTCAGAATCATTGGTATAAAAATAGTTACATGACTTTTAATCAAGTATTGTTCGCTCGCTACCCTTTCTACGTTCGACGCTAGCGGCAAAAGATCAAAGAATACTATCTATACACGAAGTGTACATACTCTAGTGTATCTATCATACACGAAGAGATATTTCTGTTCCGAAGTGTACACGTACGTGTATCGAGAAATTAATTTACATTTCTCGATACAAATCTATTGGGTTGACGAGAAAGTAATTTCGGTATATTAAGGTGAAATAAAACCGAATTTCTTTATTCAAACGATGCACTTTAATCAATAAAATATTTTCCTATTTATTCTTTTTTGCAAAAGACCATCGAACAAAACGGAAAATGTCTTATTAATTAAAGTTCGTTGCTTGAATAAAAAAATTGCGGGCTCTAATTCGCCTTAAAATACCGAAATTACTTTCTTGCCAACCCAATATTGTTTTGAAACAGATGAGAGGCTCTTCAGTTTTGATGTGACTGACGAATTGTCCCTATCGAATGCGCAGCGATAACATATGTGGCTCGTACAGCGTCCGGGACAATTCTTCCTATATGCAAGTATTTCCCGAAAGCTTTTATATTTGTCGAACAATGACTGGAGGTCGATTCCGTTATTAGGGACACACAATACCATCCATTGTGCATTGACGGAACCCCTGGCGGGGAACATTTCGTGGTAACTCGACGGCGTTTACAGAAATCGTACTTTTTTGATACTGAACGCCGCTTCTTTCAGCTTCCTTGAACATGTCTACACGAAATTCAAATTCCAGCACTCTTCGTCGAATCACTTTTTACACAAGAGCTCGTTCTTGATATTATAATATTTATGAAAATTCATTTCTAAGAAACCGAGGCTACAGGAAATTAATACTGAACGCACCACTGTCAATCAAATGAACGGTTTCGCAGTTTTTGCTTCACAATTGTCGGAATTGCTTCCTTGGAAATTGGGAACTGCTGAATGAAGTTGTTCATTCCAACACGCATTATTATGAAAATTGCGAAGAACCTAAGTAAACTCAATTTTGCAATTTTTTAAAATAATTGAACAATTTATAAAATTGAGTCATTACTAGACTCCGGATGTTTATGCAAAATAAAATGTTTGTGCATCGATTGCAAGACGCAGGAGCTACAAATAAATTTATATTGTTCATTAATAATTTTAATGTAGTGAAAACAATATATTAATACTCTTAAAGTCTTAATATTTTCACTGTTTTAAATTGCAGTCGCTCATTTTTGTTATAAATGCATAAAATCCGGAATCTAGTCATCACTAGACAGAATTTTATGCGAAATAAAAATTGTTTGGGTCAATTGCAAGAACCAAGAGTGAGATAAAAATTAATTTTATCTCGTAATCACTTTATTGGATTGAAAATAATATCTTCTCAAATTCTTCTACTGCTTCTTTACTATTTTTTATTTTATCTTTATAATTTTACTGTTATTTTCACCCACAATATTTTTTAATAAATGCATCAAATCTGTAGTCTATTCATACGTATCAAATATTAACGTTCCCCAGTTCAGCTGAAATAAAATAATGTAACTAAATGAAATGTGATACTATTATTAGTTTCTGGTGGACGTGAAAAATATAGAAAGTTGCAATGTTTCAACATTTTTTGCAAATGAGAATTGAGGTAATGCTAATATTAACACTGCAGAAAATAACGTTGGAATCTAATTGGGACTTACAGTAAGGTCCAATATACATATGTATTACGCTAACAAAGACTCGGCGTATGTACAGAATGTAGTAAGACCAAGTTAAACATGTTAAGAAGGTTGCGAAATTGCATAATGAAGAAGACACAGCTCCCGGAAATTTCTAAGAAAATTATATGTTTATTTTAGTAGCCTCGTGTAATGCTGGTCTTGTTTTGATTAGATTAGAAATTCTTATGCAAAATCGTAAAACTGTGACAAAATAAAATTCTATTTTCTGCAATCACACTGGAGCCATTCGATTAAGGTTTCTATATTCAAACAATGTTATTATTCTACAACGTATCAAAATTCCCAATACAAATTAAATTTTTTTCAACCATTACTTTATACTTTTCCCGTCTACATTATACTGTTGATTAGTCAAAATGCAGATGAATCATTTGAACCGTGATAATTTCGTTGAAAGAAATAGTGTAACATTGAAAGCTTGGTCCCATTTTAAAACTTCTACTTTCGCGAACTACGAAGAGCTGTTTCGCCTCGCAGAAAAGAAAAGAAAAACAAATAATCGTCGATAAAAATGGATCGTTCCGCGAATTGATGTGGGTTCTACTAAATTGGAATATTTGAGGGATACGTCACCAGCCGAAAAGGTGACCTAACGTGTCGCGCGACCACGGCCCGTAAATGTTGGCGATAATTGCTTTCCAAGGAAAGCGAATGATTTTATAATGTTGCATTGCGAGTGCACATAAATTAGAAAGCTTTCCGCAGAGGAGGAATTACAGGCTGCCGGCATAAAGGTTACTATATGGACGTTGTTCATCGGCGGATCGGGGACTATTTCAGAGAGGATTTCCAGGAACGTTTCGAACAGAGAAATCGAGAGACACGCTATGCTCCCATTTCAGCTGGTCGCATATATGGTCCTCATAGAGCCTGTTATCGTATCTGTTACTCTGTGGTGGAGCCCGAGAGCATCTTATCACAAACAAACAAACTCCTTTATGACGATTATACCCGGTTTCACTCGAATCGACCTTTCCTCGAACTGGTCGGCCAAGGGCGCGCCACCAGATTCAAATCGACCGATTGTCGGAAATAATTCGCGGGTATCTCGGTTTTTTTCGGATTGTTTTGAGTCCTTCCACTTAGCAGATATCTCGGATCTAATGGCACACCCTAGACTATTACTTCAGCTATCGCGAATTGACCAAATTCGTTCCACTACTGCTGGTTGTCGCCGGAAGCACTAAACGTGTCCTTTTTAGCGTCCTTGAGAAATTATAAGAACGTCTTTTTTACAACATTTGTAAACAGAATGGCAAGTCATTTCGCCATTGTAGGTCATTTTAATATCTTCGTTAAGGATGGCACCTTCCTAATTTATTTTTAATTTCGCGTCTATTCTAACCATGTAGATTGTCAACAGTGCAAAAAAATGTTTTACTGTCAGAGAACGTTTTTTTTAAATGAGCATTGGATATATCGAAAGTTTAAAAGGAGATAGAATAAAATTTGTTTGTGGGCTTCGCCCCACAACATATTCTCATTTGATTTTTCAGAAATTTATTTTGACATTTATTTCGCGATCAAATAAAATCCTGTAACCGTGCTTGTATAACAGAAGAAAACATAAAAGAAACCTTCAACAGTCAGGAATAGAATTGAAATTAATTAATCGATGAATTATTTAGTATAGACGGTGAACATTTAAATACACGGACGTTCAAAGACTGTGATTAGTTAATGCGGCTACGACATTCCAAAGAATTCAGCTTGCTATTTTAGAATATTGATTATTGTCGATTTATTATTTCTAAGAAAAAAAAATACTATAATCAATCTCAACAGATAATTATATGCATGTATGATTGATTAATAGAGATACATTCAGGGCATAAAAATGTATACGTGCACATAGTCAAAATATGTATTGGTCTAACTACCTTATCTACTGAACCACAGACTTATTCGATTTCTGATTGACGAGCTACACAAAGTCATTACATTGTTTTGGAACTTGACAATTCCAGAAACAAAAACCCTCCATACTAGTAAATAGGAAATGCTGGAATTATATAAAACTAATTCAATTTCTGATCTATAGGACACGCCAATAGTCATTACATGGTTTCGGAACTTCAGAATTGCAGAAACAAAAATCCTTCATAGTAGCAAATAGGAAATGTTCGGATTATATAAAATCAATTGACATAGCACATTGGAAAGCAACAGGATTAAGCTGTTTGCCAATTTCCTGAACACTTGAAGCAGTATACTTATCAATTAAGATTAATACTGACACATATCCCATTCAATGGACAACTTTATATGTCGATGTGTAATATCAAGATAAGAAATAGTAAGAGGTATATGGAAAGATAAATATTATATCACGATTCCAGTAGAAAGGTGAACCCCACTTCTACTATCACCTGAAAAATTAATTTAAAAAATAGCGCATTTTTTCACTACGCCGGTTCTTTCAAGATTTCAGTTCTCTTTGATATGTAGAGATCACGAAAGAAATAATTTACAGAAAAATTGACAAGTGTAGAGAGAAGTGTGTAGCTTAAATGACGTAAAAATAAACATTTAGAAGGATAAAGGTGAACGTACCTTCTATGTATGTCCGTTCTGAAAGCGTCTCCTTCTTCGTGCACGTCACAGTTACAGAATAGACACTTGAGAACAGTTGCACCAGTTTCTCTTCATCTATGAAATAATGAACTCGAAGACTATCAACGATCGATCTCACTGGCTTTACATTTGTAAAATTATTTTGTGCGTGTGTCTCGTTTCGAGGAATGTTTTGTAGCGTCTCGAACGAGCTTGCTTCGCCATTGGCGTTGCTAGTTCGTGGAATTAACGACAGAGGGAACTCGATTGACAGCGAATACAATTCTTCTGAATTTTCAAATCGGAAGAATTGCACTCTGGGGAACGACAACTGAAAGAAGGATGTTATTCGGGAGTTAAAACCACAGGTGTCGTATATAATTTATAATATGCCAGCGTTTGTTACTAAATACAGATAATACGTCTTAGCCATTATCATCAAATATGGTTTTCCGTAGAAATATCAATATTTACAATTTGTACAATTTCCGTGAACGAAAATACTATCGTGAAAGAAGTATTTACATTTATTTCTTCGTATGTATGTATGTTTCCTCGTGGTGATAATGAAAATGAACATGCACAGTTGAAAAATTATTTGTACACCTGGTTATTATTTGCATTAACTTCATGTAAAGAATTAGCAGCCGTTAGTACATCATAAAATTAATGCTAATTTATTACTTAAAAGTAATGCAAGAGAATATAAAAAATTTTATGAATTTCTGTAAGCTCAAGAATAGTTTACGTTTTGGTAATTTATTGCAGTTTTATATTGTTTTTGTAGGGTAAATTAAATTCCTTTGGCAGTGCATTTCAAATCATCGTTCTGCTGAAAATTGTATCTTCTTTTCATGGAAAATTGAAGGTTTCGTTTTAGACCATATATATACTTATAGACCCGGCATAGGTATAGGATATGTATACGACGCAGTGTTCAAATAAGATAATTCAAAATGGTGGATAGCGATATAAATGCGAGGTGTACACGTATATTTATCTATTATTTCATAATCATTTTGAAAACAAAGAATTGTAAGGAATGACAAAACTGTGATACAAATATATTTTTTCACAAGTAAGCATTTTATACTTAATATCGCATATATATTCTTCTTACAATTCTTTTTTTTAAATAAAGCAAGTTGTGAGGAAATAAATAGAGATTTCATATTATCAATATCTACATTAAAATTGAACTTTTTCCAAATTATAATTGGCAAAATGAGTTGGCACTGTTTAAAATAATAAGATTAAAGTAAAAATGAACGAGTAATAAAATAAAATATTTCTTTTTTGATACTTTAGCTTCGCGGTACTGCGGCTTCTGAACAGACTATAGCACTTTGCCCACAACCGTCGTCTGGTAGACGATGTAATCTTGAAACAAGGCATGTTATCTGAAGCCGGGTGTATAAGTATGTATTGTCTAAAGTTTTACTAAAAATACTATCTTCCTTTCATAAAATATTGAAGGTTTTATATGGAATCCATCATAGCTTTCCCTGATCATTTTGTTACACCAATGAAACGTAACCTCATGATTGACGATAAACTTTGAAACAAACTTATTGGTTATGGTGTATGGAGATGTACTAAACAATTTTTGAGATATAAATTTCTTTACAAATTGTTACTATATACAAAAGAGTACAAATAATTTTTCGACGCGCTGTAAATTTTGATGCATTTAGGAATACTTTGCAGTGCGTTCAATCTCATTTATTCACTTTTCAATGATTTATAACTGTGTTAATACCACATAAATAATTTGTTTCTCGTTTAAATTCAGTACGGCAGTGGTTTTCCTTTATTTAAAGTTTTGAACTATGTATTCCTAAATTCATTAAAATTTCTGAATTCTCGGAAGTCCATCGTTGGCGCCATCTACCCGAATATTAAAGTACTTTTACGACATAACTCTAGTCTCTCGAGATAAAATCGAAACACTCTCTCTCTAGACAATTATTTTCATAAAATATTAATAGAAAGCACTAAAATTATTTCATTATCGATACACATATAAAAAAATTACTATTTTACAAAATTAATACTTATAGTTTGAGATGTATTCAGAGGTAATGCGTTAAGTATTCACTTATTGGAAGTTATTCAAAAATTAAATTATAATGATTACGTATTTTTTGGTGGACGAAAACATAGAATAACCGGGGCCCACCATTTTCTTTCTAACTACACTTGCGTCACTTGCGTCACCGTGTGATTCGTGCCCGTATGACCATTGTTATCTATCATAACTTGTTTCCCCGTGTGCCGGGTGATCCTCCAGTTTTTGCAAAATAGTTCATTGAATGTTTTTCTGAACTGTCTGCTCATTGTGCAGTAGAGAATGAAGTTTATGGCTGAATTGACGAGCGTCAGCATGTCGATCACGTCACCTGCAAAATTCATTAAATGATTACGAAAATGTAATTATCATGTCATGATAAACTACTCACACATTAATGTATAATAATATTATTGTATATATAAAATATTATTGAGAGCGACGAATTGATTGTTACACCTAATATTTTTATAGACGAATGTTTAGCAATTCGACAAGATTTTCTATACGTTGCATTCAATGTTTATCCAACTATAATGGTATCACAGGTGTTCAATAAACCGAACAAAAAGTTCCTAAACTCTCGATTTTCTCTTACATGCACCACGCTTTTAGCCGTGATACAATGCAACTACCTTTCACATACATGAAAAATCAATTACCGCATAAAATATTCCTCCATCCTACAGGACAAGTGGTTTTCTTCTTTTATAAACAAAGTTAAAGCTACTAAAATGTAAGTGCACCAGGTATAGGCGTTTACTAAGAACAGGAAAACCTGCTGGAATATTACCAATTGGAAAAGTGTAAATTCGATTCCAAAGATGAATGAAATTTACATATCTGACCTAGAATGATGATACGAGACTGGTAACAGACTGCGTTTTCGTTCGAAGTGGTTCGGAAAAACAAATATCAATCATGGTGTCGTATTTTCTTAAGTCTGGGGTGCACAACATGTGGCGAACATATTTCTATCACACAGTAATTTCAGATTTTCAAACAAACATCGGATCGTACCATAAGTAATAGGAATTTTTTCTTATCAACATAATCATATTAGTGTTCTATGTATAGGGTGTACCAAAAATGTTGTATTTGAAAAGTATAATTCCTAAGATCATTTGAAATAACTCTTTCCTTTACAAAAATGTTCTCCGCGGCTTTGCCAAGAAATTATTAACGAAAAATGCAAACCAATCAGAGCGCGGTTCGTGTTTTTCGTTAATAACTCAAGAAAAGGTTACTTCAAATGACTCGAGGAGTCACCCCTTTCAATTTCTAAATTATTTCTAAATTGATTTCTAAAGAAACCAACAATTGTTTGATTGAATTTATATTTATATTTGAATTAGAATTTAAGAAGAATGTTGCACAATCATTTTTAATCGTTTCCAACATTTTTTTACGGAAAAGAAATTCTTGACAAATATGTGCGAATCGTTTGGAAGAGCTTAAGTAAGTTTATCACCATTCTTGCGATAGAATACTATGAAAATGATCGTATAAATTCCAGTTTATGCGCATGCAGCATTGAAGTCAACGCGCTTCGGAAAGATTAATACTCCGCATTTATAATACAGGCGAGACAAGGGCTTAGGATACCCATGTGTCGCATTGTTTTCCATATAACCCTGCTCCTTTCTCATGGAAATTAGAACAATTATGTGCTATTAAAATACTGACGTAAAGCAACGGAATAAATTGCACCTGGCAGTTTCTAGCCGGAGACGAAATACTAAAGTGGCGTATAGAATTCAGGACAAACTGATTCTCAGGAAAAAGCTGTTGCAACTATATCTATGTATTACATTTTTCTATATACGATACTTTCAGAAAAGTTATGTTTTATATTTAAAAAACAACCAAATAAAGCATAAAGTACACCTCCATAGCAGTCACTCTACATACATCTACATATTCTACAGTGTGGAATCTGCATTTTAATGACACGTGGCAACGACTGCACACCTTTTACAATTACAATTCACAATTTACAATTCGCAAAGCAAATGTTTCGTGAAGCTACCTCATTAGTTTTAAATTTTTGATTCATATTAAAAAGTTCATCCCTTTCCATTTTAATTAGAGTTTATGAAACAGCTGATTCGTTTGAATAGAATCGATTTTGCAATGGTTCCTTATTAGCATTTAAATGACCAGTTCTGGCCAATCTAATTGCAAGTAACCGTTATAATTAGATTTCCTATAATTGTTTAATTTATATCTTCTCACCATTCTTATTTTGTTCGATGATATTTTCGTAAGCATTTATTGAGGAACTTATTTATTTGTATAGGGAAATCAGATGGTATGTGTGTTATTGCTAGATACAATTGAGATTCAAGATTTTGATTGAACTCGGCGAATGAAGTCACGTTCAATGTAACAGCAGCATTGCGCACTCGAGAAAGTAATTTGACGAGCGAAGCGACGCGATGTTGTTTCATGATGATAGGAAATACTATGTTGTCAAGCGGGGCGCGTCGTTAACTTTCAAAGCAGCTTCCAATCCACGCTGTTCTTTTACAGTTGAAACAGTGCAGAGGCCCAAGGCGAAATTTATCGATCTCTCTTGAAATATCTATGCTTCCGATAATACTTGAGGAAGCAAATTAACACAAAAATTAATTTTTCATTCATGTTTTAATCTCGATATGTTTTGATTGTAGGATTCAATGAGGACTCATCACTGTAACTAAGAAGTTACTCTATTATCCGAACGGTTATGTCTCCCTGATGAATTCCGATAGCCGAGGCTCCGACGAACTTTGCAGCGAAGTAAGGTTTGCTTGACACATTTGTTTGTATAACGAACAATTTAGGAGATAATTAAGCCAACACCTCCCACAACAAACGTTCACTTTTTGTTTGTTTGCGAGCTGCTTAAACTAAGAATATCTCAAAGGCTTGTATAGACTCCAGTCTTCCGTTGTTGTGTTTGAAAATATACAACAAAGAATCACCGATCAAAAATGTTCGATTTTTAGAAACTTCGTCAAGAAGCATAAAATTTGCTTTCTAAAATTTCATACGCAACAATCCAATAATGAATCAAGTCAATTGCGTGTAAATCATTGTTCTGTGTATTAACTCTGTGTATTCTGTGTATTCATGCATATTAACCGGTTTTGGTAAAGTAGATTTAGTACTTATCTGTTCTTTCGAAACTTCTTATTTATTCTCCTCGTCCAGATAAGCCTAGACCGGTAAGAACTCTCGAGAAATATATATTTACTATTGGTACTGACCTAACATCACGTAACAGGTTTTGAAAAATCCTCGTCCCAGCAACACGCTGAAGAGTCCCAGGATCCCCTGTGGCAATTCCGTGAGCAGGAACAGAAGCAGGACTGCGAGCAACATCATTTTCGTTCTATCCGTTTGCCTCTCCTTGTCCACTCTTCGGGAGGTCTTCTTCCGATCGAACTTCTCCTCTTGAATATTCGTCAGCTTTTGCCTCCTTCGCTTCGCTTCCAGCAGTACTTGCAAAAGTTTCAATATGACAACCGTCAAGACGACGCAGGGGAACAGTTTTATGACGACGCTGTAAATCCAGAAGTTCAACGCCGTCAGAATCTCGTCGTTCTGGGCCGTTTCTGTTAATCGAACGAAGTAGAGGGTCGTGTTCACCGTATTAGCTACTGGTGAATCTGAAAACAACAGATTTTTATATCCTCTGGTTGTCCTACAACAAACCTAGGCAATTTGCGACCAGTGTCGCCAGGTCGGTAGGCTTAGTGTTAATAACTTTTTAACAAAGTCGAGGCGGACATTTTTGCAAAGGAAAAGACTTCAAGTGACTTCAGGAACCGTCGCTTTCAAGAAACTCGGTAGGAGCAATATGAAATAGTTGATGGTGGAGGGACCGGTACTCTGGTAGTGGAATTAGTACTCATTGTAACTGAAATCTTACTCACTCTCAAGACTTTCAGTTTGATGAACAGGCATTCCATTCGAATCCAGAACTTCCACTTTTTCGTGCACCTCTGTAGTAATGTATAGAGGCACGCATAGTAACGGGCAGAAAGCGTATGTAATCAAAATTGCGAACACCGTTCTCCTGTAACTGCACCATTCTCTGTTTTTCTTCGCCACTGCCACGTACCTCCACACGGCCAGTATCAAAGTTAAACAAATCGAGATGGTATGGCAAACCTGCAAGAAGTAATTGGTGTCCTATGAGTTTCATTTCATCTCGTTGTTTATCTAGAGAACCTGCAGGGAGTCAAGAAAATGTTTGTACAGTGGTCAATTTTAAAACTTTAATTACTTGTATCATTGACCTTTACTTCCTCGTCTTGCCAAATCAATGAGAAAAATGTATCAAGTGTTCGCACGATTTTCGAAATTGATAAGAGAAACTTATTTTAAACGTTATTAATTATTTCGATGTTTATTAGCTCATTTTGGCAAATCATTGAATCCATACATGTTTTTACTGAATATAAAAATGTATCAAGAGTTCGTACAATTTTCGAAATTAATAAGAGAAACTTTATTTAAACGTTACTAATTATTTCAATGTTTATCAACTCATTTTGGCATCTCATTGAGTTTATACATGTTTTTACTGAATATAAAAATGCATCAAGGGTTTGCACAATTTGAAAAATTATCTAGAGGAGCTCATTTCAAACGTTGTTAACTACTTCAACATTTATTAACTAATTTTTATGAAGCGACCAATTCGTGCACGCTTTTAATTTATTCATTGCCCAATTTGGGAAATTATTTTTGTGCCCAATCAGTGTTCTCCATTATAATTTTTCATTCCAACTAAAGTTTGATAAAATCAACACACATTCAGTGATCGCGGAAGAGTTTTTAAGTATGTCCGTGCAAGATCCACGTTCGCGTATCGAAAGCAGTGTGCTTCGGAAATAAAATTGCCCCGAATTCTCATTTCCTCAGCACTATAAAAAAAATATTGTTCTGAAATCTCAATATATAAACCCGGTGGTTCATTATTTCGTCAATAAACTGTAATGTACCAACACCATGTGCACTCGTGCGACCCGAACAGTTACGACACCGCAGTTGCCAGCAAGTTCTCTGGTTTCCATTTTTTATTTTTGTTTCTTCACACAGCACAATAATCCAATGGTCACGAAAATTTAGAACTCGCTGTCGTCCGCGAAAATTAATTTTTTTATACCTCATTGGCGTGTTCGCGTTGTTATTTACGAATTTCAATTTTTATTTCAAGTCATTACTTCAATTTTAAGAGTAATTGAATGAAAACATAAAAAATTGTTTTTAACCCGAATGCTCGAGTGTCGATTCTTGTTTTTTAAAAGGTGGAGATAAAAATACAGGCTCGTGATTATCTTCGAAATAACAGAGGTGTTCAATTTCCCCGAAAAATGCATGCAAAACCTGATAAACAGCAATGTATTATTAGCATATCAAATATTTCTTTTTTACGGACGAAACAGTTTTGATTCTGTGATATTATGTTTACACGAGTACTATTGTAAACACCGTCTGCGTATTTTCATTTGTGGTTCTTATCCAAAATGTTCTGACAGACTGTTTGTTTTCGTTGAAAAGAATGCTGCGAATATTTTCGTTCCTCTCTTTAGGAAAGAATAATCGGAAACAAAAAGGGGAGATCGAGAAAGGTATCATCAACGCTTGTTCAAACACAATTTAGTCTTTAATTATAAAGGAGAAGACTGATTCACTGGATTCAGTCGACTCCTTTCCAAACATGTAGGTCAGTTCTCGTCAAACAAAATAAGGAAATTGTGATAGGGGGAAGTCCTCAATCTTGTACACGACGAAACCATTTCCCCGGCAAAGGATGCGGCAATTTTATATCAATCGTCGAAAATGGTGTAATTTTATTTCAATTTTAAACCTCAGCGGTGGAAACCTGAGGGTATAAATTGTTAAAAAATGGTTTAAGGTGATGCAGTCATTTTATTTTCATTCTAAGCCTCGAAGATGTAAACTTGAGGGTATAAATTGTTAGAAAATGGTTTAAGGTGATGCAGTCATTTTATTTTCATTCTAAGCCTCGGAGATGTAAACCGAAGGGTGTAAATTGTTAAAAAATGGTTTAGGGGATGTAGTTATTTTATTTTGATTCTAAACCTCAGAGATGTAAACCTGAGGGTATAAATTGTTAAGAGAGAGTTTAAGGAGTTGTGGTAATTTTATTTCGATTCTAAACCTCAGACGTCTAAACCTGAGGGTACAAATTGTTAAGAGAGGGTTTAAGGGGTTGTGGTAATTTTATTTCGAATTTTAAACCTCGAAGATGATTGGAAATTATTAAATATTTAAAGGATTGTAGTTATTTTTTTCCATTCATAATCTTTGTACTTTAGGGTGTATACCTCAGGATGTAAATTCATCAGGGTAAAAAAGGTAGAAAGGGCTGTAGTCACTTTATTTCAATTCGAAACCTCAAGGGTGGCTGTAAATCGTCGGAAAGTGTTTAAACTACACTTCAGTATTCGACAATTTAAATGCTATTGTATAAAAATGGATTTACGATATTTACATCGGAAATTTTTGGGTGGAACGAATTGTTTTCGAAAATTGTATTGATGGAAACAGGGACTACAATTGTTATCACTCATATAACAATAGTTATTTTTTAACGTACCACGTTACTATATTTTTGTGCAAAATAAACATTTTAAAAATGTAATTCTTCAAGCAAAGCAATATATGTATGTATAAACTCGATTTTTAAAGAGTATCTCAAAAAAATCTTGTACGACAATAATTCCATTATGTAGTCAGAATAATTGTAGAGAAAGTTGATACATTAGCGCCACTTTGTAATAAATATCAAAGATGATCTTCAGAGATAACGGCGGACACATTGGACACATTTCCATATTCAACGAGGACTGAATAGAACGTGATTTCCATTACTAATGCTCTCCTACGTTAAAATAAAGTAGGAAGTCGTGTTAAAAATTATTTACGTCATTTCTGTACATAACAATACGTTTTCCATGGCAAATTTCAACTTTATTATACTTTCAATTCGCTTCCATTGACAAAATGAAGCTGATCCACAAAAGTACTTTGCAATCTTTCTTTCGAAGTTAAAAGATCTGGTTTATTTTTAATTCGCAGTATATTAAATATTTTGAAACTGAATTTTATAACTTTCTTATTAAGCCTCCGAGGACAAGAGTAATACAAATTTGTAGAGATTATTGGTCATAATTCGAACTTATTAAAATCATTAAGAAAATAATAATTCAATCAATACAATTTGTATATATCACAAAAATCCGCTATCTATAAAAATATGGCTACAAAACATTTTTCAAAATTGTACAATATGCACGCATGTGTCCTGGAGTGTTATTCACAATCAAAGTGAAGAAACGAACACTATAAGGCGCAACTTGGAGGCCATGAAAGTTACCATCAGTTTATACGACCCGCAATATTTATTACAAATTGTGAGGAAAATTCACTCGTGACTGAGCAGGTTATTGCAGAAACAGATGATTATCGTGCGTACACGAGAAGTTCGACAAAGTCTACTAACTTTATCAGAGATAAAGAGCCAAATCACGTTTCGTAAAACCAGTTCTGAACTAACACTCGCTGTTCGAATTCACAATTTCGGAAAATATTAAATGTTCAAATTAATTCGTCTTATAATTAGATTGAACGATGGATGACAAAAGTAGGAGCTTCAAGCTTTAAAATCAGTTCAAAGATTGTACTATTTTTCCAACGAAATTATCATAGTACAAATATCGACAATTTCTCGAGAAATTGATTGTTCAAATACTTTTTGGGTCCCGTTTTTTTAATCCTATGCCGGTGTCATTTCTGACTAACACGGATATTTCACTAATGCAGTTGTATTCTGATTCGATTCTGGCTTTCGTCGTATTTCGGATGAGGGTACCTATGGGTAACGAATAATTCCGTAAATCTACAATCACCGATCAGAATGTCCGGTTCCAGAGTTTTTATTTTACAATTATTGAAATAAGAAAAATGATTTCATAAGGAATAGTTGTATAGATAACATTAGTAGAGCACGTATTACAATAGGGCCCACACAAAGTCTAGATAAAATCAGTCTTGTAATTTGTATAAGGGAACATGCACCAGTTATTTTTAAGACTCGGTAGGTTTAGTGTTAAGAAATAAAATTAAGCAATTTTTTGATCGCGTTACGAGGGAGTTTGCTGTTCGAATTCAGCATTTCGAAATTTATCTTTATCCCGACAGTGTACTCGATCATAGTGTTCTCTTTTCTCCTCGTCATCCCCTGCGTTAATAAAATATCTAAGACAAGTTCCAAAGTTCTCGAAGGACAAGTAAGGATCGCCTGTTACCTGTGCGAAGTTCGAATGGAACAGCACGAAAATCGCCCATCCGTATGTGAACTTGTCCCTTCTTGATCGACGATACAGGTAAAGGTGGAACGAGTAAGGAATGTACTCGATCATAACGAGCAGATCTGCCACTGCCAGCCCCGTCAAAATTATATTCGTCGGTGAGCGCATCTCCCGTCGTGTTAGCACCAGGATGTTCAGTATGTTTGCGATCGAGCCGAAGATGCAAACGAACAGCGAGATCCATCCGTGTAATTGAGAGTAATGATAGTGAAAAGACTTCAGATCACAAACGTAGTCGGCCGACGACGTTACGTTTAAATCCATGGCTTCCGTTCTCTTCTTCTGTGTACCGATGCGATCTGTCGATCCCACAATGATCTCCCGCAGAGTGTGTCTTAAATTTTCTGGGAGACAGATTCCTCACTACATCAGCATTGTGGATCGAATTTATCAATTCGTTCCAATTTTAGTTGATTAATTTGGTTGATCGATTGTTTTTATTGTTGGATAGGAAAACTAAAAGACTTCTTCCAAAAAGTCTGCTTGCAAAAATTTTATTGGGAAATGGATGGTGAAATTTTGTACGTTTTCAACGTATAAAATTTGAATTTTAAAGTACGTTCGACGTGAATTTTTAGTTATTCGTTGGAATTCGTTGGACAAAAGAATTTCCAATTAAACGATTGATTAAGATGTACTTGGAGTACATTGGATACGTACTTTTAATTGTCCAACTTATTGAAATGCATTTAATGTGAATTTTTAGTTAGCCAATTGAACGGAGTACATTGGATTCGTGCTTTTAGTTATCGAATTGATTAAAATGCATTGCACCTGAATTTTCGATTATCCCATTGATTAAAATGCATCGAAAGTGAATTTTCAGTTATCCGATTGATTAGAGTACATTTGACACGCATTTTTATTTGTCCAACAGATTAAAATACGTTTCATGTGACTTTTCTGTTATTAGGAAATTTCCCGAGCGAACTTCCGTTTATCCTCTAGAATTCCTTTTGAAATGATCCTCGATCCACAATGCTGTTATTTCGAATCGGAACAATAGTGTACGGATTCAAAAAGCTCGTCGATTTCATCGGGAATGTTTCCACCCAATTCTCGTGGAACGTCAAAACAATATTTCTGGAGATTTCAATTCCGAGTCGAGCAATAATTATTCACGTGTTGCGCGTATTGCGACTGTTCCATGCGCGTATTACTATTACTGTATTATTAACTGACGATTTTATTTTATTTTATTCGTTTATTATTTTGATTTTATTTTACGCTATTTTAATACATTTTAATTCTATTCGATTATTTTCTGGCACACCTTCACCGCGTGGATGACAGAAGGAAAATGCGGTTTGGTTTAACGAATTGATAGGTCGCTGGATGTTTCCATGCGAAGCGGATGTTCCGGTGTGATGTCGCACACTGTGATTAATTTAATTTCGGAATCGTAATTAATTTTAGTTGGTTGTCTGATTAATTTATCCGGGTGTACGTTGAAACCCGCTCGGAGGCGCACTACGAAAAGCAACAAGCGTACTGTGGATAAACAAACTGCAGATTGCCACGATTATACGTCCACGCGCAGCGACGTCGGCGGAGTTAGTGCCGACGAGGCGTCGCGACGCCGCGCCGATATGCAACCGCCCCGAAATCTCAACGCAGACGCAGATCATTTTTCTCTCCTTTCCGTTCGGCTTTTCTTCCCTATCTTTCCACTTGTTTTTCTTAATTATGCAAACGCCTTTTGTCGATCTCCAACCGAACGTGCGCAACAACCCTTTCGACCGCCAACGTACTGCGAAGACGTGCACAAAGACGTGCAGAATGTAGGAGATTTGGCAATAATTTCGGGTTGTTAAAAATTAAATGTTTTTAGTTTATTTTGAGCGAGATTTTGAGATTTGAGTGGTTGGTGTGCCATAGGGTTAAGCAAGTAGACCATGTCGACAATCTAAAAATTTTTATCAAGGATAATTATTGAGTAAAAAATTCCGGGTTTCTTAATTTCATTTTCCAAACTCTGTTTTCCATTTTTTCTCATAAACTCTTAATTTCATTCTGCATTTTGTTCAGAACAAAATATTAAAAAATGACAGAGTTATTCGTGGTTTTTGAAACAGTTTCGTATTGATACATCGATTAATGGTCGGGGATGATTCTGTCCGCTTCGAATGCTATCACGACGGATATCCCGGATTGCTAACCTCTCCTAAACTGTGCTTTGGTTTAATCCGTTTAAAGATATTGGCCAAGTACCTATCCACGATTAACGATCAGACAATCCACGATAAAGGCATGTAGAAGGTATCGCAAGGACATTGGACGTAATTTGTGGTTGGACACATACTTGAGAAAGAAACGATTTAATCAAGGAACAATAGGAGTTCAGAGTTAAATGGTTTTATGTACATAGTCGCATTGAACGCTGAAGTGCTCAGCAGTTTAGCACAATAGGTGACTGGCGTTTGCAGCTTCGTTAAAGTAAGGAGAAATTTAATTTATTTAAATTATGCACGATTCTCATCTACATTTGAATAATGAAGTTCATTAAATTACAATGAAAGCGTTTTTATAATTTCAACAATTTATTTAGATTTTGCACGATTGTTGTCCGAATATGCACTTAAATAATCAAGCACTGTTCAATGATTTCATACAACAGCGTTTTCATAATTTCCATAATTTTTTTAGAGTTTGCACAGTGTTGTTTAAATATGCACTTGAACAATATGAAGTCCGTTCAATGATTTCCTATGAGAGCGTTTTTATAATTTCCATAATTTTTTTAGAGTTTGCACAGTGTTATTCGAATATGCACTTGAACAATATGAAGTCTGTTCAATGATTTCCTATGAGAGCGTTTTTATAATTTCCATAATTTTTTTAGAGTTTGCACGGTGTTGTTCGAATATGCACTTGAACAACGAAGTCTGTTCATTAATTTACAATGAAAGCGGTTTTATGATTTCAATAATTTATTTCGTTTTTGTACGGTTCTCCATGTACTTAAATAACGCGAAGTTTATTTAACCATGTCTCATAAAAGTTAAATGACGATAGGTATATTGAAAGTAGATGCTATTTGAATTATTTCATACAGATAAAATCAATAAAGTAACTAAAACGGAAATTTTTTTAGAAATTCCTTTCTATTAATATTTAAAATTGAATAAAATGTTCGTTTCATTATATTACATTGCAAAAGCTGTGTCACTGCTGTCACGTTCGCGTCGAAATCTTCGTACGAAAATGAAACGCGTTTTACTTTGAATGGAAGCGGATTTTATCCATTAATACATTCGCCATCCTGTTTGACAATGTTCCTCCAATTTCCGCAGGATTTAATCATTTTTATATAAATATATATAATTTAATTACAATTCTCATAATAATTCGATAGGTTTTATATTGATCACAGAATTTAAATCATTATTATATTTTATAAATAATATTTTAACAGGACCGAAAGTTCAAAAACCACTGCGGTCGCATATGTTCGTTCGCGACACAGCCTCTCGTGCACAGGACAAACAAATACCTCTGTTTTGCATTTCCGTCTATAGTGAAATAAAAAAAGCAGGATGTATCGGAAAAATTTTACCATTTTCAAGTTGCAAAAAAAATAACAGCAATTATTGCATCAATCTTGTCGCGAGATATTTTTTAAAGCTACATTCGGATAAAAAGATTTCTTATAAATATATTTATATATACATATATGTATATATGTAAACAAAATGCTGTATATATAAACAAAAATGTTCTACATCGATTGCTAGAAACGGAGATCGAGCAGAAATTTAATTCCCTATAACCAACCACAATTTTTATTACTCATACTGTACTAAAAATGTTAGTACATATATAATCTAATAATACAAATGTGATTTCTTGCACTTCATAAATTTGCGCTTCATCATATTCGGTCTAAAACAAAAACTTAGACACAGTGAAAATACGTTCTTTCCAAAAATCGTGAACAATTTGCAGATCGAAAAATAAAATTCTAGCAAAGACTCAATCGACTTGGTAACAACAATAAAAGTGATTAAATCGGATCGATCGAAGAATGGCACGGTACTCGAACTCTCATTCGCAACAGTTCTCCGGGCACAAGTACTGTGAATTATAAAAAGTAAAAAGAGGGAAATGGAGATGGGCTAAAACGAGGTGATTAATGTTGAAGCGAAAAGAAGATCGCGCGGATAAAATGTGGGAAAGTGGTAAAGCAATAAACAGTGGAAGCGCAACGGTGGTGTGCGCTCCAGAACCTATACCAAAGGTAGGTAGCGAAGCTCGCCGGAACCCTGAGAAAAACATTAGAAGCAGGAAATATTATAGAGGAAGGTAGGGGAGGTCACGAACCTGGAAAACCTGACAAAGGACACAGAGACAAAATACGAATGGAGGCGAGACCTCGCTCGTGCAAACCTCAGTCTCGCCTAATGTGTGCAAAAAGCGATAGAGTCGTGAAAAATCGTTAAAAATCATAGGGAACGGATGAAACCGACAGGTCCAAGAAGAAATAATAGACCGACTCATAATTCTCGAATGTCTTCGTTCAAATATCGTTTGATTTCTATTATTTATTAGTAGACTGCGGATTGTATTTATTTATCACAAACATTATCAAATTCGAAACAGTGAAAATATTCCAAGAATTTAGTTAAATGTAGCTTCTGTATCTTCTAATGAATCTGGAAAATTTTGCGGATGTGTCACAACGTCACGTGACCAATCCGATACTGGCAGAGAGGGGGTAACTGTATTCCCCTCGATTCAATTCCCCTCACGTCAGTCTTCGTTCAACTCACGTTTTATTTCTGTTATTTATTAATACACGTTTACATTTTATTCATTACTAGTTTTATGTTTTTATGATGACATAGAAAACATTAAAAATGCTAGAAGAGGTTAAGAACATCATTCCTTTCGGTTTATTGAAATTGTTAACAGACGAAATAAATATTCATTCAACTGTTCCTTGCAATCAAGTCAGAAAATTTGTGCACAAAATTTTGGCAGTCTGTTCACCATGTAAGAATCCAAATTTGCATAAGCATTCGCACCGTGCAGGCAGGCGAACGCAAACGTTTTGATGGATCTTGAATGGATAGTCCTCCAACATTGTTTCACGGAAACAATATGCAATTTTGCTGATGCATCGCGTATTCCCGATAACGTAATGCAGCCGGTTGTTACCGAACAACGATTAATTGTGGCCGTAATTATGAAAGTGGTCTAAGCCATATACTTCTTGTTTCGAGATATTTAAATACGTTGGAATAACATGAACTATCTAACGGTTCATTTTTGACAATATCGTAAAAATTACATTGAATAAATTTAGTTTAAAATAATGCGATGTGAAATAACCGATAAACTCATTCTATTTCAATTTTGACTAAGACCACTTTCATTATTATCGACACAATTCGTTGGTGTGGTTCAGTTTGCTGCTTTTATCCTCGAATGTCATACGGAATATGTTAATCCCTGCGACGTATGGGTTGCCAAAATTAAGCGCAGTGATGTTTACTTTGAGCCCTGTACCGTGTGACTTCCTATTCTTGATGGGTTGCACTAATTTGCAGAAACTGGAATTAATCCCTTAAGCTGTGAGGGTGAATATATCCGCTCCAATTAATCTAGTACTAATTTAGTGCTCATCCTACAGTGTAAAGTAAATATAATATAATTACGAGACCTTTATGCATTATTAGATCTTTATGCATTTATAGGAAAATTGAGTAGATGAATTTGGTGGATTTTTTCTCTATTAAAATCATTAAGGGAAGAAGTAACAGCTAATTTAGTTTCTATTTCTTGCAATCGATCCATCAAATTTTTATTTTGCTTAAAGATCCGCAGTCTAGTAATTACTCTAAAATAACTGCGGATTTTATGCGTTTATGACAGAAATGGATAGATCAAATACAAAACAATGAAAGTATTTAAAGATAAAGATATTGTTGCACGGACACACATATTATTATAGGGTCTATACGGGGTGTTTCAAAAATGTTGTATTTGAAAAGGGGGATTCTTAAGGATATTAGGAGTCATCCTGTTCAATAAAATACAAAATTTGTAAAATTAGTTCGAGCGATTTTTACTTTGCTAAAAAATCCTTCATATTGGGTTGGCAAGAAAGTAATTTCGGTATTTCAAGGTGAAATACAGCCGAATTTTTTTATTCAAGCAATTAACTTTAATGTATTTATTAAATAATATATTTTCCCTTTTGTTCGATGATCTTTTGCCAAAAAGAATAGATAAGAACATATTGTATTGATTAAAGTTCATCGGTTGAATAAAGAAATTCGGTTTTATTTCACCTAAAAACCCAGTATTACAGATTTTAAAACATCTGTTCTCCGAGAATAATTTTTAGAGGTTTCTAAGAGCGATATTTCATTTCATAAAAATGTATGAAAGTTATTCCCGAATGGATATTTCCTTTGAGAGGCGACTGAGTTTGACAGTCCGAGTTAAGAGACCTAACTCGGACCCCTAGACACAAGGAGTCCAGGGTAATAGCTTTGTGCAGTAGCGTCACTAGTAAACGTCAAAGAAGCACGTCGCTAGAATTCGGATGTTGTTCAAGCGCGTTTTCCTCGTCCACGAGCTTCTGAACGTCCACGCAACGTGGAACACTATGTTTTCTGTCCTCTGTACATGTAGGGAGAGGAAGCAATACCATGGTTCTACTAAAATCGCCGGATACGTGACATTCGCCTTTTCTCCCCTTAGGTTCATCTAAACCAGAAAGTTTACAGGCCTGAAATCGATTCGCAGAATGGCCTGAAAGGAACACACCCGGTGAGAGAATCTAATAATTTTAAATCGGCATTGACCCTTCGAGGATCTAAACTCATTTTGAATCGACGACGCACAGCGCGTTGAAAAGAAACAGAATTGTATTATTATATTATACCCAAAATTTATAGGCGAAAAAATGTTTCACACGAAAATTGTAGGATATGGAAGAGCATACCGTGAAGATTACAATTGGAACTTTTTGTTTTTGCATAAACTATTATCGAGATACAAGCGTCCAAAGGGTGCCGACTGTTGTAAGAAAATTATCGATTTTTGGGACTTGTTTAAAATTTAAATACACCAATTATTAACACACAGTAATATTCAGAAATATTTTAGTACCAGTGTTTACCGAAACTATCATTAGCAAGTACATAAAAACATTTAAATAAATCGATTTCGTACCTCGTATATTTATTAATACGGCAAAAATATGAAATACTGTTCTCAATAAAAATATTAATTTAATCGAAAGCTGTAGCTCTAGTACAAAATTGCACAGTGGCAACGTGCTGGTACTACGTCACAGATAAGTCGAAGATTATTGTTCAGAAAGTACTGTTTGATAGGGAAGAGAAAAATGGTGACAGAAAACTTGATAAAAAGAGATAACGAAGAAATCGGAAGGTAAACTGCTCGGGAGAAACTGGTAAAGAAAGTGGTAAAGTCATGAAAAGAGGAACTGTAGGGGTGAGGGTGTGGTCAGCAAATGTACACTGATTATGGGGGTAGCCAGCCCACAGGAAACCTTCGAACAAAACATTAGCGGCAGGAAATGTTATGGAGAAAGTTAAGGGAAGTCACGGAATGGCAAAAGCTTGCGAAAATACAGGAGAAGAATGGAGATGTACTAACGTGATCGACTAACAATGAGATTTGCGAGGCAAGTAAAGCAAGGGTAGAGTCCATGCAGTTCATTGTGAAATAAATGGAATATTTTTAGAATCAATACGTCAACATATGTAACCTGTGTGTATTTTTGCAGAATTACTATTGGAAAATAACCGCGTGTTGAAGAAAAAATTGCTTCAGAATAACCAATTTCTTTTTTAACAATTGATTTTGGAAAACTAAAAATGCGTTTCTCGAAAAATTAGATCATGGAACAAAGTCCTAAGTAAGCACTGGGAGGAAATAAGAAAAATTCTTTTTCCATGTAAATAATTATATTATTTGTTTGCAACTTCAGGAATTAAAGTCTTCAAAGATGCAAATTGATGCGAATCGTTGGTGCAAAATTTTCTTGTAAAAAAGTACTAAAAATTTGCTAGAAAAAAAACAGAGAAACTTATTCTTGCATATCCAAATTTAGTTTAATGCTTAAATACTGATTAAAAAGGAATCGAATTTTTTGACCAGTAAGAAAATAAATATTTCACTCATATCGTGAGACTCGTTATTATACTGGGAGAAATAAAAGGGTATTTAATAGATCTAGAACAAAATTTAAAAAAGAACGCGTCGAAAGTGTTGACTATGGTTCTTTGCAAAATAAGCTTGAACTGTTTTTAATTTGCCTTCAATTAGCAATTTCTGGGGTCTAATGGAAGTCTTTTGCAGGCGTAGCATCTTCTTCAGCAGCTAATCTTGGTAATCACTTAGCAGTCTCGGTTTCCTTAGTGGCTCGCTGAGCTCCACATGCATTTGATAGTTTCTGTTAGTGCTTTTCTAACCACGTAAACTGCAGTTGATATTTATAGTAGAATATCGATCATTTGAGTGCTGACATCCGGATGTTTGGAAGTTTAATTTGTTGTTTTACTAATTGATTTATAACGTAGACTCCATTATATTTGTTAGTTTTCTCTTCCAATTAGCTTGGATAACGAACGTTATTTTGTATCAAGTATTTTGTTTCTTGTTATTCGGAGTTCCCTCCCGCAATTAATTGATTTCTATTATTATTCATTCATGGCTCGCGTAATTCATTTAATACTATCATTATTATTAATGCATTCCACGTGCAATTAATTGATTTCTATTATTTTCAATTCGCGGCTTTTGCAATTAATTTATTTATTATTATCCTTATTGTTGATTCGTGGTTCTCACAGGTAGTTTATTTTTATTATTATCCGTTCGTGGCTCTTGCAATTAATTTATTTTTATTATTACTATTTGTGGCTTTTGCAACGAATTTGTCGTTGCTGATAAAATTAGTCACCATTTTTTTTTTGCATTGTCGTGTTATTTTTATAATAATATTTTTTTGTAGAAACAAATTTGCATTTTCTTATGCAACTGTAGCTACAGGGTTCTGGTTCTAGATCTTTATTCAATGTTTGGTTTCAGATTAGCATCAATGTACGAAGATATATCGTTCATTATGTATTACATTATGTATGTCTCTGTTCCCTGCGCAGAAACCACAAGCAAGGTATGTTCAATTATTAACGTTGCCGCTCGCGGCAATCAGAGTGCGTAATAAACATTGACATTTGGCAATTAGGTGAATTCCGACGATTAATCAAGTGTAATATCGTATATGCTGCGATGTCTCTGTGTGTTCTTTAACGCAATGTACATACATACTGGACGGTCTAACAAGAGAGTCCTACAAGATTCGAATTACATCATCAATTGTTTTATCTTGGAGAAATTGAAAATTTTAAAGCAGTAATATAAACATTTTAAAAATTCAAACGAATTTTTTTTCTATACATTTTTTTCGAATTTTTACATACGATTTAATCGACAAATTGGCTCGAGAGACAACAATTTAATTCTTCAATTTATTTAAAAGAGATCAGCACTTTTCGAATAAATGTTCCATGAAAAAGTTAACCTTTCGGGCGTGTGATTTGATGCACGTCATGTGAAAAAGTAAATACCATTTGTTATTTGAAAGGCAAACTTTGCTTTTTAAAGCTTCGTTGGTTAAAGCTTTGCTGGTGAAAGCTGTACTACCATAAAAGGAGTTTATACATGTGTTCACTATTATTACATAATTACAAATCTAATATTATTCGACTCGAAGCGGGAAGTGTCAGTGAAATAATTCTGCCTTGTAGGAGAGACCCAGCTAAATATACAGACACATGTGCAGTGTGATATAACTAAATACATATTTCGTAATGTAAATGCTCTTACTCCCAGAATAGTAATGCATTATACTTAATTTTTCCGAGGTTTTCCGAGATACGTGTGCCTTCACTTATTTGCACTGGTAAATAATAAGGGAGAGAAAGACAAATCATTCAGGGAAGGAAAATCACATTACAGAAATTTTCGACCAAATAATAAATAAAATTATGTCACATTTGAGATCAGAACATAAATTAAATAAAATTCACAAAAGAGTGTTAAACCAAATAATAAGTTAAATAAAATTATGTTAGCGGTTAAACAATTAATTTATTGCTTGCATTCTCTTTTTAGAAAATGCTTCTCATATTTTATTGTCTCATTATTATGATGTCTATACAAGCATAAAATATTTCCGAAATAATTTGTGCCAGAAATTAGAAAATCTTTCAAATCACGATTCTCTAAAGTACTAATTTAAAGGACCATATGTATATTTAATTACGATTTATGGACCTGTAAGACTTCTTATGGACGTTTCAAAGACGTCTGAAATAAGACATCTTATAGACGTTTTGAATGTCCAACACCAGACGTCTTTGTGCTATTTGGAACAATGCAGTTCCAAGTCTCGAGCGATGCAAAAAACACATTTCGGTTTCTTCCGAAATTGTTGATCAAAGTAAAGAGCATTTCTCCATCGCGTAAGGGTTCGCAATTTCTCATACACTCGCGAATATTCCAGTCGCTTCGAACAGCTCCTTGCATAATTGAACAAAGACTTAGAATTCACTAGCAGCGTTTCATCGTGCCCGTTGAACTTGGCGTGTTACATATACCCGAGGAAATGAAATGAAGGTAAGGCAATTTGTTTGCGCACATTTCCAAAAATGCCTTCACTCGAACATGTTGCTCTTAAACTGTCTATTGCCAAGATTTTGTTCAAAATGATGCAAGCATGATCCCAACATGATCCGAACATGATCCAAAATGTGTTGTGTTTCGTATCATTTTAATCCGAGAAGTGTCATGAATAGACTGCTGATCTTTATGCATTTACAGCAAACTTGAGTAGATGAAATACAAAATTGTTGGAAAATTGTAAAAATTGAAGATATCGATATGTGATTTCTCCTCTATTAAAATCATTAAGGGAAGAAATAACATTCTATTTAGTTTCTATTTTTTGTAATCAATGCAGACAATTTTTATTTTGCATGAAGATCCGCAGACTAGTCATGAATATATTTGTTAGATCTCCACTACTTTTAGAGATTTTCCAATTAAATGTTAAAGACTACAACAATTATTCATTAAATTATATACACAATTTATATATACTTATATATACAGCTCCGAAAACCATCTTTATCAAATTCTGCTCAACGTTTTAATCCCACGTATCATCTTTGATTCTTTCACTTAGTTGAGTGATCTACTCGTAGAATATTTTCAGATAATACTGCAGTACGTATCCTATAGCTTTGGTTTTGCTTTACAAAGCTATCGGATTAACGTGAAATTCAAGTACACGTTTCAATGCTATTACATTATTGCAACGTAATCGGACTTGAAACCTCTCAAATTCGTCGAGTGAAACTGTTTTTACACTGAACTACTCCACGTGTTTCAGTTATATCGTATAAAAGCAGTAGAATTACATGCAATTAAGATGACCAGTACATAAATTTCTACTAAAATGAAAATGTATATACCTGAAATAGTGAAATTAAATGGAATCGAGATGATAGAAATAAATTCGGTTCCCTGCAATTGATGTAGACAATTTTTATTTTGTATGAAGATGTATAATGGCAGTTCCGTGCTTACGGGATACACAAGTTTCGTTGACACAAATATCAATCTTTCCAAAACGTACAAATAGGCATAAGCTCCCAAAAGTTGATTTCAGCTGCTACAATATACCGCAGCACGTGCCGGAAATAAGTCTGCGTTATGGACGACTCTATATCAGTTGCTCTACTTGCGCACAAAGTGCCGTTATCTTTAGAAATTCGAGATTCTGTAACTTTTCTTGTAAACTAAAAATGTGGGATGAAAGATTGGCTCGTTTCTTTCCAAGAAAAATTAGACACACACAGCCTTGCAATGAATAAAAATAGATAGAGTTTTACAGCAGTAAAAATGGTAAATAATGTACAAATTCGTCGAGAGTCTGATCTACAGTATTCAATAAACATATAAATTCGGTTTGCACTACTTGAATGTAGAACATGTAATAATAACCAGTAGTCTCTGGAAGAGATGGAATCTTCCAGTTCTGATTTTGCATAAACATCCACGGTATATTTATCAGTGTTATGATCAAAATCGAATTTACATGATAGTATCTGCCGCAAATAACCAATTACGCATCGAAATTGTTTGTCTTTCGACAAAACCAACGTATAGATTGTTGATACATCGCGGGATATCACTTCAGTAACTAATTACAACAATAGGATCGTATTAAACAGTTTTGGTTAAAATTAATCAGGTGTAACTTAATCTTAAATCAAGAAGATTTATTAAGTATTCGTAAAATGTAGTAAATAATCAACAAATTCTCGACGAAAAGGAATTAACCTGTCCACCGAATAAGTAAAAGGAAAAATAAATACACGCAAAAGTGTTTGAAGTACGCACTATATTTTCAAATAACAAAAGTATGTGTAGAAATGTTAACAATTAATCTTGCATATTATCAGTGCGAATGTTGCAACTCTTTTAATAATAAAATATCATACTGAATAGTACAAACACGAACGAAACGATCGATGCGAACGAGAAAACGGATCTGCAAGTTTTAATAGGATCTCGAAAGAAATGAAATTCTAAGCAGAATCCCATTCGAGTGGAAAATGTAGGTGTAACGATTAAAAATCGCTTTCGAAGAAGACCAAAGAAAAAGTGTGTACGAGCGAGAAGAGACGCCCGCGTCTCTTGTAAACTGAAACGAAGTGATCGAAATAAAAGTTGAACAGGGTGGAGCAAAATATATGAAAGTAATTTCGCGGACATCGATTTTCTACTTTTACGTCGAATAAATCGGATACCCAGTCTTCAGTGAGACGACTTAATTGGCAGGATGACTTACTTTCTTGAAGGACCAGCCAACACCATCAATCGATTCCGCAAAGATCATAAATTAAGTCGTTCAAACATGTGTTCCGAGGAAGATTACATCGAGGATCGGTTTTCTTAAGAACCGCTACGATCATCCACCCGTGCTTCGCGTGCAATGCGATTTACAATTAATAATTCTCCGTCGAATCAAATTAATTTTTGAATCGATTTTATGCGCGAACAACTTGATTAACAGGCGAGAGAGTCTGCATGTATTGCTTCATAGAAATGACAATACGGAATTTATTTTAATTTATTGCCATCTTTATTACCATATATGGTCGCAATAAGAAATTCAATTTCCATCTCATTTCCCATGAAATGAGCCTTTATAATTTCAACAATTATAAATTGTTCGAAAACGACACCAATTCCGTTCAGAATCTAATAAATTGTTTGGACAAATTAATGTAACAAGTTCTACTGAAATCAACAGGTGAGAATTTTTAAATAAACTTTGTAACATATATAAAATATAATTATAAATATGTTTGTAATATAGAACTGAGTTCTCAGTCTTCAAGATTTCTCATTCTTCAAAATTGAGATCTCAGGTGCGAGAATGGTCGACGATCTCCACTGCAAGTAGTATAGGTAGCTTATAGTTCAGACGGTGCTTGAGCTACGAGGTGTGATCAAAAAGTAAGGTGACTTTTTATTTTTATCAAAAATTATTTATTTATTCATCAATATTTATATTGTCCCCTTCAAAGTAATCCCCCTCAGATATAATACACTCGTGCCAGCGCTTTTTCCAATCCTCGAAGCACTTCTGATAAGCACTTTTTGGTATAGCTTTGAGCTCTTCCAGCGATGCAGTCTTTATCTTCCCAAACGTTGCAAATTTTCTCTTCAGTTTTGGGAACAGGAAAAAGTCGCAGGGGGCCAAATCCGGTGAATATGGTGGCTGAGGCATGATCGTGGTGTTGTTTCAGGCCAAAAAATTACTCGCAAGCAACGATGCGTGAGCAAGTGCATTATCGTGATGCAAAATCCATGAATTGTGTTTCCAAAATTCCGTTAAAATTGCTTGGCACGAACCAGACGAGATGCCGACATCATCGGCAACTTCTCTGATGGTAATTCGACGATTCCCCAACACTATTTTCTTCGCTTCTTCAACGTTTTCATCGGATGTTGACGTGCTGGGACGCCCAGGGTGAGCTTCGTCATTAAAATCTTCTCGGCCTTCTTGGGAGAGCTTGTACCACTTATAAACATTTTTGTTACTCGGAGTACACTCACCGTATGCCACTGTCAACATTTCAAGTGTTTTGGAGCATTTAATTCCTTTTTTTACACAAAATTTGATGCAAATTCTTTGATCCATTTTTTTGACAGCAGAAAATCGCCGAACACGCAAAGCGCTTCTAACCTTTATGCTTCTCACAGACAAACAAAAAGTGCTATATAGCTGAAACTGTGAACATATGTTCGGGACGAGTGTACCAGCATAAGAAAAAAAAGTAAACGAAAATCGACTGTAGGTATCCCGCGAAATTCAAAAAGTCACCTTACTTTTTGATCACATCTCGTATGTGCAGTTCCAAAGCAATCCTTAACACCTCGATCTCAGCCACGTGTGGATGACAGAATTAATCGTTCGGAATTTGAGAATTGAACAATTCACAAGTTAAATCGATTAATCACCTTTCGAGTTTTTTTTTACATTTTACGATACCATAACAATACGTAACATGCATAGGCAACAAATATTCAAGTTCGATTATCAGGGAGATGAAACGTCATACGAAAAATTGTACTGTATCTTTCGAGCTGGTTTTGCAAGTGGAATTACTTTTGCTCGTCTGCAGTCTGGACCACAATTTCTGGAACAGTCTCCGTAGAAATCGACTTCATACATTTGGAACGAGGTATTTGTTGGAATATCTTAGAGAGGGTGCGGAATGAAAAATGCATGGCATCGTGTTCAATCTGTACCTGTTTTGTAGTACTAACGTTTCGGACGCTGCACTTCTCGCCAATTTCAGTTGGTCTTTTCATATTTAAATCGAAAAGGAATGAATAGAGCGAATAGATAAATAGTTAGGTTTCCAATTTATTTAATGAGAAATGGAGAAACCAATTTTTGTGAATATTTGTCTCCCTGCTATCGTTATGCTATTGTCTTACTGTCTATTGCCAGAGTTACATTTTGCCGAGAAAGTTTCCTTCGAAATTTATTTTTTTATTTTCTTTAAATATGGATTCTTCTGATATTCCTATAATTTTTTTATATGAGTATAAGCTTGGCAGTAATTCTGCAAAAACTACTCGTAATATCAATCAAGCTTGTGGGGAGAACACTGTGAACGAGAGGAAAGCGCAGCGTTGGCTCTCAAAGTTTCGTTCTGGAGATTTTTCCTTAAAAAATGAGCCGCTAGGAAGACCCAAAACGTCTGTAAATTACGGTGTTTTGAAAAGATTAGCGGAAACAAATTCAAGTGTAACAGCAAGACAACTTGCTGTCAGAATGGAGACTCGTCATACAACAATATTGCGGCACCCTACAGAAATTGGCAATAATATTCATTTCAAAATTCGACATTTCATATGCACCAACCTAATATATTACACATTGTTTTTTTTTAATTTATGACAACATATTTTATGTGCAAAAAAAAGCATATAAAATTGACACATGAGGTGCCTGAATATTAATAAATCATCAATTTATTCAAAATCATATTGACTTGTTCATGCAGTGCTGTTCATTCGACAGGTTTTTAAGACTATATATCACGTGAAGAAAATCAAATTTTGCGCACGATGTTCGAAGGGTTCACAGCTTATTTATGATACTTTCCATATTCTACTGTTGAATACGTTGCATTTCATAAAATATTGTAACTGCGAAGGCTGAAAGAAATGCTGGCAGCGAACGTGTGAATTTTATTGATCTATTACTCTGCAGAAATAAAACAAAGAAATCTCGATACGGTTTGTTGTGTGTTCCACAACTTAGCATTTATAAGATTTGACAAGATGTTTGCAGAAAAGAACTTATGTTTACGAGCATAGACACCTGTACAGAGCCTAACGACTGCGTCGACTGAGGTGTTCCAAATGAAGTAATCGATTACTGCCTACGAGCGTATGCAGGTTAGTGTAAGACGGTGTTTAGCGTCGATATAAACTTTTTGAGAAAACCTTATCATAGCTGCTCTAATTTGCATGGTAACTGCTCACTTAGGAGCGTCACGTTATGTGAAAAGAAACGAAGGTAGTATACTGATACAATTTAGTTTTATCAGCACTTTGTTAGTAGTAGACTGTTGATTTTATGCAATCACGACAAAAATGAAAAGACGTAAGAATGCAATCTTTTTTAACCTTTTTCTTAATTCAACAAATAATTCTTCCACTTCATTGTTATAATAGCCATATTAGCTAATATTGAAATGAATTAGCCAGTCTTCCATTTGTGTATTTCCATTTTACTTTTTATAATTTAAAACTATTTCCTGTTATTGTCCTGTTTGGGTTCAAGAATTTTTCGTAAAATTTAGAACAGGATTGCTGCAATTGTTACATTTTATCCGATTCATATTTCTTTCGTTAACTATGAATGTCAGTACACCACTAAATTCTCACATAACTACCATCTCCAATTATTTCCGCTACTCGCTCCAAACAGTCTGTTCCACAAGTTTACAGTGCCAGTAGCAATGCAATGCTAACAATTCCTCGCAAGAACTATGCGTCATCCCAACTATGACATCAATTGGAGATTTATTGAAAAGATAAACCGGTAGTAAAGATAAATGGAATGGTTTAACGAGTTCCTTGCATCCCAGCTGCGTGAATAAAATCCAATATTTAACCGTCCAAAGACCAATTTAAAATTCGCCGTGCTCGTCGACTGCTGATCGTTCAATATCCTGAACGATTCAATTGGTCTTTTCCGAAAAACTGCTGCGACTCACGTACCTACTCTTTTATTTCAGTTTTGTCTTCAAACCGAAAGAAAGAACACTTTTAAACTGCATCATTGAAAGTTTTGTTTAGCAAGCTACAGATGTAGCTTTCCGTGTGGAAACATTTAGTTGAAAGTAGGAAAAGGATACTTTGAAATTGCATTTATAATTAAAACTTTTATTTAGCAAACTTCAAATCTGTTCATGGAACAATTTTGTTGTAACTATACTAGAGAATACTTAAAATTGTTTGTTCAATTGAAAATTTTGTTTAGCAAGCTTTGGATCCTATCATGTAGAAAAATTTTGTTGAGACTGGAAAGTGCTTTGATATTGCATTTTTAATAAGAATTTTATTTAGCAAACATCAAATCAGTTTATAGGACAATTTTGTTGGAACTAGACTAAAAAATAGCTTATAAATTGTTTGTTCAATTGAACATTTTATTTAGCAAGCTTTGGACCCTATCATGTAGAAAAATTTTATTGAGACTAGAAAGTAGAATACTTTGATATTACATTTTTAATTAATAATTTTATTTAGCAAACTTCAAATCTGTTCATGGAACAATTTTGTTGTAACTATACTAGAGAATACTTAAAATTGTTTGTTCAATTGAAAATTTTGTTTAGCAATCTTTGGATCCTATCATGTAGAAAAATTTTGTTGAGACTGGAAAGTGGAATGCTTTGATATTGCATTTTAATAAGAATTTTATTTAGCAAACATCAAATCAGTTTATAGGACAATTTTGTTGAAACTAGACTAAAAAATAACTTAAAAATTGTTTGTTCAATTGAACATTTTACTTAGCAAGCTTTGGACCCTATCATGTAGAAAAATTTTATTGAGACTAGAAAGTAGAATACTTTGATATTGCATTTATAATTAAAACTTTTATTTAGCAAACTTCAAATTTGTTCATGGGACAATTTTGTTGGAACAAGACTAGAGAATACTTAAAATTGTTTGTTCAATTGAAAATTTTGTCTTAGCAAGCTTTGGATTATGTAGACTGTAGACAAATTCTGGTGAAACTAAAAAGGAGGATACTTTCAAATTGCATTTTTAATTTAAAATTTTAGTTGTTAAACTTCAAATCAGTTTGTACAGAACAATTTTCCATTGAAGGTTTGGTTCAGCAAGCTTGATATAGGAAAAATATCTAGAGCATATATTTCGTATGGGATACATACTTTATATAGAACATATATTTCATATAGGACACATAAGATGTTACAAATTGTTTTCTCTCGAACTCCTGTGACATGCATATGTTGTATCAAGGATAGACAACCCCCAGGTGTTCAAGGTAGCATTCCCCCTTCACCATTTTATATTGAATGACAAACCAGTTTTTGAAAGATTGAATATTTTTTTCTGACAACCGGAAAATTTCTTCCATATTTTACATAATTTCTGTTTCACGTTGACAATTTTTCCAGAAAACCATTTTTACATTATCACATTAATCTACATTAATACCTGCAATGAAATTTCATATTTTCCATATATTTATTATTTATTCGAAGATAGTTTTTCCTCTTCGCTTGTTCTTTCGGTATCAAAGTGACATTGTTAATAACCTGGTATTCAGATTTTGTTTTTGAGCAAGAATCTGAACGAATTTGTTCATACATTTTATCCAATCTTATTTCCGAGTTAGTTTAGTCCTTTCATTGCTAATTCCTCTGTCTTGAAGTGTGTTTGACTTGGTCTTCGGCTTGAATATAAATCTGTAAATCTTTCAACATTGGCCTTGTAACCCTCTCAATGCTGCCAGGTATTATCAAAGTTAGCCCTTAATCCTTTTAATACTCCTCCGAAGTGTCTCACCGTTGTTTACTTTTGTGTCGCAAGCTGAAGACTTCAGTTTGTTAAAAGAGTTATCGGAAGACAGAAAACGGCTGTAACTTGGAAACAGGGTCAGATAAGGCGAACTATGCAGGCTGCCCGGCAACAGGTGGGAGAAAATTCAAGAGGTGATTTTTCGTGGGGCAACGGAACAGCAAAAATTGTAGTTTCAGAAGATGAGAAAGGATACTTGGGAGAAACAAATTATTCAATTTTTTGTCCTCGAAGATATTTCCTGAGGCTGCGAAATTAACTCTTCTGAAATATTGAGAAAACTGATCAAAGCGATACGAAAGCGCAATTATTGACATATGTGACTAGCTTTAAAAGCTTCCGGAAGCGCGGTAAAATATTTCTATCGCTGTATCAGCGTTTCTTCTCGACTCCAGCTCGCTTTTTATCAGCTTTTTAAGCTAACATCAACCTCGCACAAACGTCGTTTGCTTCTTGACGTTGGTCACGTATCCTCGGACGTGCTTTCTAATTTTAACCCTTTTAGTGCCGGAGGCCGATATATCGGCCCGCACCTTGTACCGCTTTACTATTATCAAAATAAATTTATAATACGTTATAAATAGTCTAATTTCATTACGAGAGAATTAAAATAAATAATTTTTCGGTTTAACTTTCCCTTATATTCTATGCCAGTTGATGTTGAGACTGCTTATTTATACGCGAGAGCGATACGGTAGAAATTCAACACGGGCGGCCGGCGCGGCGTCGTTGGACCCTTATAACTTCATGTGCCTTGGACTTATTTTTTATGTTTCTTGTGTAATATTACTTATTTTGTTAAAAAATATATTGGAAATTTAAAGTATATACTTTGCAATAAACGGTCTATATAAAGTTATGATAAAAAGATGACTTTTCCTATGTGCAATTACGTTTTAAAACAGAGAACTCAATTTTTCTTTTTTTTTTGTCATTTATACCTTTGTTATTTATGTAATTTTCAATGAATATAGAAAAATTAGCGTCACAGTTTTATTCTCTATTTTGTCCTTAATACACTGCTCTTTGAATTATGTAAATATTGCTTTTCATTTGGTTTTTATGAGCCTTTTTCCAAATCCTAGTAAAATCGTAAAATTCGGCCGGTTATCTTCGCATAAGCACCTCTTTTTCGCCCGGCACTAGAAGGGTTACAGTTCAATCTTTCAAAAAATGCATCTTGCCAATATACACTACTGTGCAAAAGAAAGAAGCATCCAGTATAATTATAAGATATAATGACAAACAATATCTTTATGTAGAAATTGTATTGTACAATGATTGATTTATTGCATTTAAAGTATTAGATAATCCGCAATAACACATATACATCTTAGAACTATTCAATTAAGCAGCAAAATCCTTTTTCAAGACTTACCGTGTTTTTATTTGATTTTTCACGCCTTTCTATTAAATATGGCCGGGTGCTGCTTTCTTTTGCACAGTAGTGTATATATTATAATATTTACAATTTCAATAATTGTAAAATACATTCATCAGTCAACAGATTTTCGTAACCTGAATTACCTGACTGCTTTTTCTTTTAGGAACTGATAGAACAGAAATCTCGAGGTGCTTCGGGAACTTCTATACTGAATTAACTGTCGAAAGTTATCCGAGCATAGTTCCGTTAATGGGTTCTTCGATATCCATTTAGCCATAAAGCGTCCGTTACGATGCGCAGTTGATCTTTCGATCGATCTAACGATAGGCGCGCGGTGTGTCTAGTCAATAGAATTTAAAAAACGACTGAGAAACTTTTATAAAATGACTAAGAAATTATTTAAGAAAGACTGTGTAAATGAGAGAGGGTAACTGTTTCCCCTCAAATCGTGCTCCATCCTCATCTAGCGATACTGAGTGTACAGTCATTTATTCCAGACAATAGTAATAAAAATATTTATTGAGACTACTGATACGGAGTGACTGTAAATTTTCGGAGACTGCTGTTGGAATAAAGAAAACACTTGAATACATATATTAGTATCTAATCCTGTGAATTCTAATGTACCATTTTATGAACAAAAAACGTAACTATACAATATAGGGCAAGGGAATATTCGCGAAAGGACAAGTTACTGTCAGGGGGAAAATGTGTGACATAGAAGTTGTATAGCGTGTCCCAGACGACCCATTCACCCCTATTAAAGTGGTGGTGAGTGGTTTTATGGGAAATCTGAAAATTTGTGATAAGTACGTCGAGTGTGCTTTATCGATTGACGATATTTTTTACTTCCGGTACCGTCCGGAAATAGTCTACTCGGATTAGAGATTCACCCTTCGGGATGGATTTCGACTCCCGACCAATGCCGGCGCCTACATTTTTGCAAAGGAGAAAGTTTCTCTCAGTAATCATTCCCTTCGTCAAAAGGTGTATATCTGTGATACAATATTAACCTTCTCGGTCATGGCGTCCTCATATAAGGACATACTAAATAAATGCTTGGTGTATCTAGATAATATAATAATAATTCACTTACCTTTTGTTCTGAATAATCTTTTTGGTTTTCACCCTCAAAAACGCACTTTTCTACCCAAAAGTAAAATTTTTCTCATAACCTCAGAAAATATATACCGGTTCACGGGAGGCACAATGATAGCTGGGAAGAGTCCACTTGAATGCGCGTCGTTTAGTTTTGTTTTGTGATAACACAAATTGACAAGAGAGGTCGACACTATTGTCAAATAGAATCTATGATTGCGACACAATACGAGGACAACGTTTACAAACAATAAAATTTACCGAATTTAGATACACCAACCATTTATTTCGTATGCCCTTACATGAGGACTCCATGACCGAAAGGGTTAAAGAAACAGTATTCCTACGTAAAATACAAAATGTAGGAACTGTTTCAAAAATTGTCATAATATAAAAATGTATTATATGTATATAACGTTGAATGCAGTAAATAAAATTGATAGAATTAATAGAATTAAATGTCAGAAAAAGGAAATGCTAGAAAATAGGTTTGGGAGGGATTAAAATAAGCTTGTGCAGAATACGTTCACGATGATTATATGTATACGACCAAAAACACATTTACGTTAAGTGCAATTGCAACGCGAGTAACAAACATTTTACAGATCGTTTAAATCTAATCGATCCAATAAAATTAAGGACTGAACAGGGCTACAAGGGATTAAAGGTTTGAAATACGAGTGCTACGTGTAGAAAGGGTTCGTACACAGTAAAGTGCATAGATTTATGAACGGACTTAACACAACTGCATTTGCAGGTGAGATATGTACTTTTCTTCCGCTTCGTGAGAATTACCAATTTTCTGTCTCTCTCTCTCTCTGTTTCTTTTACTCCCACTCCTACCCTCGGTTAGGTCTGCCTCACTTGCTGCTATCTTAATTGCCATCTCGTATGGTGTCACGAGCGATCGACTCCGAGGACCTAAAATGTCGCTTTCTTGTGGTGGAGACTTATTGCACTTTTTATAGACGGTATCGCCCACTAAAATTGTAACTGGAAAAAGCGGTGATTCGATATGAAAAATTACACAAAAAAATATTACACGATTCCTCGGTTGACGGTTCTCTTGAAAAAATTTGTTTAAAAAATTTGTTGAAATTCAAGCTCCATTTTTAACTGTCAGTTACACGCACTTCAATTTTTGCACTACTATTTGTGTGGTTGCATGCACTCTTACACGATACCAACGCAAATGATACACTTATTATAGATATAACTACTTTAAATAAAAATAAATAATTATTAATATAGCAAACATTCCAAGAACATTAATATATTATTTCTAGACTGCGGATTTTTCTACGAAATATTGTTTGCTTTTACTGCTAGAAACAGGAACCAGATACATATTCGATTTTTAGTTTAGTAATTTTAACATGTTAAAAATAATACATTAAAATGCACCTACTCATTTTTGCTTAAACGCATAAAATCCACAGTCTACTTATTTTCACCTTACTAAAATGATTCAAAATACAAGTAGATTTTTATTTGGTCCGTTTCCAGCGATTCATGTTGAAAATTTTTATCTTGCACGAAGATCAACGGTCTAGATATTATCATGAATTTTGTAAAAACTATTTCGCATTCAACTGCAGTATATTATTCGCTGTATAAACGAAGTTAAATTTATTAAACAATATAATTAATTTTTTTATGAATACGGATACGGACTTTGCACGAGTATGTCGTAAAAGTTCATTTTATAACATTACAGCGAATAGTTCATATAAAATTCTCTAGGAGATTCAAATTTTCCCTTTGATCATGAAAATTTCATTTTCGTGCAACTGCGATCCAGAGCACTTTACTAAACATTTTTTTCTACCATTTTTTACCGTATCTTAATCCTTCGATGGAGTCACATTATCAATGCAGATGCCCCTCGAGAATGTTAATAAAGATATAAATTAGATTAGTGTTTGTACCAAGTAATTATTTTATAGAGATTCTAATCAAATAATTTAATTTATTGCGTGCATGCAGGCAAGTCGGATAAGGGGTTTCGTGAGTACCGAAACAATTAAGAAAATGTTCTAGTTGCAGAAGATCAATAAAGCCATGTATGTGTTGGAATGTGTTACGTACTAGTTAGTTACTTACCTGAAATACGTTATTTACTCGTAATTTGTGTAGAGTTCGCGTACTTACCTTCATTATAATTATAATGAACGTGTAACTTAAAGGAAATCGTAAATCCCTACATAATTTGTTCATGAATTAATACTTGAAAAAAGAATGGAAAGTGAAATAGTGTTTCAAAAATTTTTGATGTTTGATATCGATTTAATTAGACTAGTGTGACGGAGATGACCACAACCGCAGTTTCTAGTTGCCCTAATCTGAAATCATAAAAGCCTTAGTATAGGTTGCGAAAATAAGATTTTATCGAAAATTTGTGTGCCATTGCATTGATTACGAATAACCGCAGATTTTATGCATTTATGACAAAAATGAGTAGATGAAATTTAAAACAGTAAATACATTTAAAGTAATTGAAAATATTATAGTATTATTTTCATGTCGTTAAACTTATTTGAAAAAGAAATAAATGTTTAGTTCCTGTGTTTTGCAATTAGTGCAGACAATTTTTACAAGAATTATTATATTATTCTTTTACAATGAGGTATTTTTTAATTGGCAAAGGAAAATCCAAATATCCAAAAATTTGACATATTTGAAACTAATTACTGGACTGTGGACCTTTGTGCAAAATATAAATTTTCCAGGTCAATAGTAACAAACAAAAGTGGAATGAAAATGTAGTCTAGTCTCGATCAAATAATTAAATAGATATATGAATGCATAAAGTTAACGATCTAGTCATCGATCAAATAATTAAATCGATATATACGTAAATACATAAAATCACCTATCTAGTCGTCCATCGAATAATTAAATTTATATTATACATAAATGTATAAAATCTACAATGTAGTCGTCGTTCAAATAATTGAATTGAATTAGTTGAAATGTAATGCAGCTTTACAATTCCAAAATGGTTGGTCCACGTTTAACGTAAAGACAAGTGTTTTCCCAGTAGCTTTCAAAATTGAATTGCAGTAGGCAATCCGGCAAAGTAATTCCGCAACTTACCACTTTGCAAGGTTGTCTGATTGTTCTCCTTTACGAGTTAGTCTTCGACTGCGTTCGCTGCCTCGAACAATAAGACGGAACAATTCCGACGGTCGTCTGCTTCGACGAAATTTTGCGCAAAATTAGAACGCTGCTGGAACACATTCGAACGATAAATCCATATGTGGTATGTGGTTCGCGAAACGTTTTAATGTTTCACTGACTCCTTGAATCATTGATTGTCTTCTAAAGGCGCAATTGCTGTACTAATTGGACGTAGTAAAGTGCTCCTAATTTTGCAAAATGGACAGAAATTTATGATGTTGACATTGTGAAAATTGAATGCCAACTTGTAGCTTTACAAAGCACGATTTCTACATAAGGACTTCATTGAAAAATAATTATAGAATATATTCGCTATTATTATTATTACTCGTGCTCTCGTGCCAACTTCCTTGCATTTTTTGGATACATAAACAAAAAAAAGAATGAAATAGGCACTGCAAAAATTCCTCACATTATTTCTTTTTATAAATTAAATCTTATTACTTCGTATTACAAATTAAATCTTACTTTTGAATAGGGAGTAGATGAAAAGATTGAGGAAGTGTTAACACTAAACCTACTCAGCCTTAAAAGTAATTGGTACATGCTCCCTTATAAAAATTACAAGATTGATTTTATTTAGATTTTGCGCGTTTCCTATTGTAATACGTGCTCTACTAAAAATATCAATGCAGTCATGTCTTATGGAATCATTTTTATTATTTCAATTATCGTAAAATAAAAAGTCTGGGACCGGCCATTCTGACCGGTGGTGGTAGGTTTAGTGTTAAGAAAAGCTGAATGGTGAAAAAATTAATGAAATTTATTTTTAATAATTGTTAACAACATACAGGAGTAAAAAATAATTGAAAATACAGTAACGAATTGAATGGAGCTCACGATCCGAGTCTTTTCATCTGAATTAAGAAATTTTTATTTTTTGATAGAGAGAAGATGAAAGTATTGCGAAATTGTTAAGAAAAGATGAGTACCGAGAGATCTGGATAGAATGTAAATGAAGTCACCGAATTAGGTCGTTATAATATAGGTCTTACCTTATCATGTCTGTACACACATACACGTTTTCACGGGTATTAACGAATATCCCTCCTATCGGCACGTACATCCGCAGTTTTGTGACGTCGCCATGTTTGCAGGGATGAAATAACACGCATGAAATAGGCTTCCGTGGTGTAAACAACGTATATGCATTTTATTTCAACATTGAACATTCACTAATGTGTATACAATATAATATATGTATTTTGTATGTATAATATATAATGATAGCAATAATAATAATAATAATGATAATCATAATAATAATGATAATCATAATAATCATAATAATAATATATTATCATTTATGTATACAAGAACATCGTTTACGATTGCTGCTGTCAATGTATACACATATTGTATGTATGCATCTTCATTTTTAATCAATACAATAATTTATACTAAGGTATAATTAATTTATACTCATATCGTATATCGTTTCTCTATCGTCATCTAAATTGTGTGTCGATTAATACGGCCCTTAATAAATTACCTTAAATCATTTATCTGTTTCGTGGATAAAATCTCGTCTTGTATAATTGTATATATATACATATATATACGTGTACATATATATAAATATATATATATACCTACACACGCGTGTGTCTTAGCTAACAAACGGTTTCTTCTTCACGGATTTTCTCTCATTCTTTCAACAATTGTTTATCATCTCTTTTAATACGCACGCGTGTGTGCACGAATAAATTCCCTGTATCTTATTCTTTCACGGTCAGCTAAAAAATTTACCTACCACTACGTGTTCTTCGTTAATTAACTAATTTAATTGGTAATCTTCGTCTTCGTCGACATTATACGGTTTCTTTGTCTTATATCACAATTACCTGGTATTATCGTGTAGAACAATTATTATTACTTCGAGCTCCGCAAATTGTTGTTCTTCTTCTTCTTCGTTTTGCTTTCTCTCTCTCTCTCTCTCATTTTTTTGTTTTGTTCATATAGCTTTTGGCGTGGGTGGATATCGGCGCTACGGAGTTGCATTGACAAATTTTTCCTCTGGACGATAAAAGCTTCGCGAGCCAACGCAAGCGAGAACCAGAGTGGCCAGAATGAGTCTTGTTCCCCCACTCTATCTTCCCGAGAGAGGATTTCCCCTCAAATCGTGCTCCCTCCTCTCATCTGGCCACTGTGATCCGAACTCGAGAGACGACACAACCGAATCATTTTAGCTTGTCGAAGAAGAACTACAACGTTGCAAAAACGAATTAGAAGAAGATAGTCGCACGAAGCGATTCCGAAGAAAGTTCAGTTTTGCAAACGAATCGGTGCGCAGCATAACAAATTCAATTCCGTGTTCATTCTTTCTTTTTCTCTCGAATTTCGTAATTTCTTCGAATATTTCGTCCCAGGGTTTTCTCGTTTTTTCTTTCTTTCTTCAACAACGCGAACACCGTTTCGCTCGAACCGAAAGAAGTTTGAAAATCAATTCACACGTTGTTCGCTTCGTCAACTTTATTTCTTAATGTTCACAGCTCGATCACTTAACTAGTATCCATTATCATTAACAATATTGTATAGTGATCGCATAAGAATCATCATTATTGCTGTTGTTTCGTGCATTGACTCGGGATGTTATGAGAAATGGCGCTGAGTAGCATAATTCAAGTCGTCTCGAACAGTATGAAGTCTATGAAGAATTGAACTTTGGCAACGAGTTCTCGAGTGAATTAAATAAAACATTAATGTCGAAGTTGTTGATTGTTTACAGTGAGGAAAAATAATGTAGTCTGGGAAGATTTGTGAATGGAATCAGTGGTTTCTAAAATCATTTGAAAGGTTATTTAACGTTAACTTGATGGCACTAAAGTTGCAAAAATAAACGACGAAATAATAAAAAAGATACAATACATTCTAGAATTTTTATGAAAAAATTCGAGTGTTTTATCTAAAAAAATAAATTAAGAACAAAATCAAGATTGTTCATAATTAACTGGATTCCCGCGAGCTGGGACAGTATCGTGGAAAGTAGGAAGGATCAAATAAATAAACGAGACACGTAAACAAAATAATCCGTGAATTTATTAAAAATAACACAGGAAAGAATAAAAGAAATGACAAACAACAAATCAGGACAATGAAGCCGCACTAACCAGTTAGGACGTTCGTCTAATTAATCAATTAGTATATATCAACTAATCGTAACTTAGTACTAGTAGCGTATCACAACCGGCGGTACTTCTCTCGATCTGTTTTAACGTTAACACAATTTCCATCTTTCGAGAGAGGGCCACCGGTATTGCCATCACTTCAAGTTTATGTGTTTTCGCACGTGGGGCAATTGTACAAACTATAGTAGGATTTCTCCTCGTTCACGCTCTTTTTTTCCAGAACCGATTCCATTCCGCCTGTTCCATTCGCTGTCGAATCAACGGTAGAAACGTGAAACGCGATTGGTTACGGCCGGCTCTGGTACAGGCCGTAAAATGTGATGTGGCTACACCGCGTACAGATACAATATCAGTCCGATCAGCTGGTCTTTGAAAGGGGCAAATCCTGAGGTGATTTCAAGAAACTTTTTCCTTTGCGAAAATATTCTTCGCGACTTCGTTCTGGAGTTATCAACGAAAAACACGGGCCAATAGGAGCGCAGCTGCTGGCTACGCTGGGCGTGGCGTTGCATTGACCTTGGACGCGATTGGCCCGTATTTTTTGTTAATAACTCATTAACGAAGCCTCGGAGAAGATTTTCGCAAAGGAAAAAATTTCTTGAAATCACCTCAGGAATCATCTCTTTCGAGGAAGTACAATATTTTTGGACAGCGTTACCAAATTTACCATGTTACGGCCTGTATCAGAGGTAGCCGTGGATTGGTAGTAGCCGAGCACTTTTCTTCTCGTCGATTGTAACACGTTACAAACTATTTAGCCGTTAGCGTAAGATTATACTAAACGGTTTCGTTCGCTTCGTTGTAAGGGAGATCGTATAATTACTTATTAGAAATATTTCGCAAAGCTCTCAGAGATCCGTTACGATCATAGTTGTTTCTATGCGGCGAGTTATCCGGCTGACATTTTCGAAGCAATATACCCACCAATTGCACGGTTGCAATTTGTACTAATTGCAACAAGGGAACGATCAGTATGAAAGGGCGATAGTAATTGCATCGGCGCGCTTATAGTTCCCCATATCGATGAAGAGTCACTGTACCATCGAAACTTACTGATAAACTAATTATTAGATAAGGAAATGTGACGTTCAATTAAAGGAAGTGACTTCTCGGCAATTTATGAAATATCGACATTAAATTAACTTTTATGCTTTTACTGCTTGATCGAATTGATTCGAACGGTTGATTGAATATCTACTATAAATAAAAAATTTTAATGGAGAACACTTTTTCTTAACAGTTCTTTCACGCCGACGAAGGCAGATTTAATTGTTTAATATTTTTGAAAAAAAAACTAGGAAGGTAACATAACATGAACAATATTCTATAGTTGCCATTTTGTTCTAACAGTTAAGATTTGTACCAGAGAATTACATTCTATATTATACTTTTGTTTCTATCCTAAGACTCGTTTAATTATAAAATCTCTAAAATCGTAGTCGCAATTGAACAACTTTGTACAATGTTTAATAGAAAACGAAAGAAATAGATGAATTGTCAATAATGGTTTCTCTTAAGATTATTAGGGCAACAATTGACAACACAATTGAACAATTTTGTACAGTGTTTGCTACAAAAAGAAAGCATTAAATAAATACAGAAAATAGATTGTGAATTGTGGTTTCTCTTAAGATTATCAGGGGAACAATTGACAAATTGGCCCCGACCAATGCCAGCGAAGATTCGCCGCATTAGCAACAACTATTTAAACAAATTCTACCGTTGATTCGTTACAAAATTTCTGGAAAATCGTTCACACGTCCGCTCGCAATATCCAGAGTCTACCAAAGCAAAGCCTAGCATGAAAGCTCAACTAACTACAAAAATCGATAATGATGATTTTGTCTCAATCTTCCCACGTGATTATACTCGTTTCAACTCTTTATCATTTTTCGATGGTGCTGCTGTAACAAGTATCACGAAAATCGACTTAGTTGTTCGACAGACCTGATCGAAAAATTCTAAATGAAAAAATTTCAAGAACATTTCCAAAGAGTCGAATCAGTGTTTCTCAACCAGTTAAAACGACATTTTGCCAGTAAAAATAAACTGAAAATAAATTGAATTACCATATACTAATGTACTATACATAACAACGTTAGTGTTAGCGCAACGGTTGAGAAACACAGGTGATCATTTGTTAATATAAAAATGGTCCTATGCGAATGAACACCCATCTCCAGAATGTCTACGTAATCTTGACTTAAATGTATACTAGTGTTTAATAATTGAAACGAACAAACAAATTGTTCGATTCTGTATATCATCGACAGCGATTATTAATTATGTCACAATTTCTTTGTCAACGAAGAAAATAGTACAAAATTTGGGGTTAAGCAACAATTCTCTCTTATTCGCTAATTAATCGCAGATTAATCGATAAAACCAATAGTAACGCCATCAGCCGATTATTTTCATCAAAAACTGGTTATTTAGTATGTTTATACTCAAACATGAAGACATCTCCGACTTCATTTTGAATCGTCTCCGCGCCAACGACTTACGCTAAATCGCCTAATTTAGCCTATTAAAATCATTAAACGTTTACCAGAGAACTATTAAAATTATTAAGAAATCAATAAATTAATGAATAAAAGGACTTTGCTCTTTTTAAATATTTCCACGGCATAAATAAACGATGGTAAATAAATATTTATTATTTGTAATTGTCTTATCACACGGTAACTATGCAGAAGTCTTTCTTTGGGGAAATGAATCAGCTTTTACAAATAATGATTAGTAGATTATTTAGGCAACAGTTTCATATATATTTATAGAATTTTTTTTTATTAAAAGAAGACGTTTTAAAAAGGACGTACTCTGAGAGCAACAATTTTTACAAGTTTTTACCTCGCCGACCGAGAATACTTAACAAATTTATTAATCTTTATTGTTACAAAAATTTTACGCGGTGTTTTCTAGAAACCTTTCTTTACAAACACGACGAACGTTGGTTCGAAACGTTCCATGAGATGAACGAAAGAAATGCGTTTTAAAATGTCGTTTTACGAAAATCGTTTAATTTCGAAAAGTTGTCTGTTCTTTGTTAATCAGCGCCACTTTCCAATCTAATTAGGGTTACAAATTGATTGGAAGAAAAGCTAGATCAACGACGAATCCTCGATGTTCATTTCCTATCCACAATTTTTGTCGGTAACAACTCGAATCTAAAAGTATACAAATATTTCCAACTATTGTGCACTTGTCGGTAGAAAATCGTGGATGGAAATCTTCCCCTCGAGCGGCCGCACGGTTCGCGATTCACAACCGTTTCTTTAGAATCATTAAAACGCTATAAACACCGTAGAAGAATAGAACGGTACGCGCTTGTTCTCTTTGTCACGACTCGAAAATTGAGAATTTAACTCCACAAAATAAACGATCGAATTGATAAAATATTTGCATAAAGTGTCGTTGCAGTAAAATTTCAAAAATCGATTTGGTCTGGCGCATATACAGGATGTTGCAAAAATATACTTCCTTGAAAAAGGTTATTCCTGGCGTCATTTCGAGAAACTTTTTCCTTTGCGAAAATATTCTCCGCGGCTTTGTTCAGGAGTTATCAACGTAAAATCGCGGACCAATCGAAGGGCGGCTACAGGTTACGCTGGGCGTGGCGTTGCGTTGACCTTGGCACTGATTGGTCCGCGTTTTTCGTTAATAACTTCTGAACGAAGCCTCGGAGAACATTTCCGCAAAGGAAAAGGTTTCTTGAAATGGTCCGAGGAATCACTCCTGTCGAGTACAACATTTTTAGGACATCCTGTGTATTTCACAATAATGAGCTTACTTTACAGCGGTTAGATCAATTCAATCCCATGTACTCTCGCAGTATAAAAAATCCGTTTCCTCGCCAATTTTACAAAAACACTATTTCGCGAGATCGTCTAGCGTCACGTTTTATTGCACACATCAATTCGTCGTTAACCATCGCGTTTCCTTCGTCGATTTCGATTAATACATCTAATTAGATACATCTACTTAGGCTTAGATAATTCTATGTAAGGCATGGAGTATGTCATCTCGTTATCTGGTATCTAGATTATTCGTATATCTTCGTCTCGAAAACTTTTCGCTTCTCTCACGTCTCTTTCTCTCTATATTTTTTTTTGTTCTCACTCTCTCTCTCTCTCTCTCGCTCTCTTGCGTAATGAAACGATCAATTTCTGCTAGAAAACTTCGCTTCATCGAAAACAATTCCGGACGAAAGTGTCCGTTCTATCTGTGTCTCGAAATATTCTCATGTCTCTCGTAAATTTCTACGTATTTGAACTTTTTTTTACCGTTTACTTTCACTGACTCACTCAGATCGCGTTTTCGATTTGCCACTTTTTCAATTACCCTTCGAACTATATATGTATATGTATACCCGAACGATTAAAATGTGTTCCGTTTGAGAATGGTTACACGTCGAAGATTCGCGGAAGAAAATTCGTCAGACGAATAAAATGGGAGTCGGGCGAGTCTTTGCGAATGTCCTTGATGCTTGGCGAATTCGCTTTTAAAAAGTGTACGCGCGCAACCAAGGCGCCAGCACGGCAGAGAACAGAGCAGAGAACACGAATCGTTCGGTGATTAGATTAGTAATTAGTCGCGGTCTTGCGCGTGAGAATCATTGGAAAAAACTCATCGACGAACGGCTGAGACTAGGGTCGTCGGTTCGAGTACTTTCAAATGCGATTTGATGCCGATCTGTGAGGTCAAGGTCGATGATTTCGCGTGATATTTTGTTTTTCATGGGCTACTGTGTTGACTCGACGACTGAGCCGCTCAGCGTATGAGGTAGATAAAATCAAAACAGCATATTTGTTAAAGCGAAAATTAAGAAGTTGAGATTCATGACTAGATTGTGAATTTTTATGCAAAATAAAGATTGTGTAGGTGCAGAAATACAAGAGATTTTAGTGACTCGAGAAATTATGTGTTTTAAATTCTTGGAATATATTCACTGTTTTGAATTCAGTTTAATTTTCGTTATAACTGTACATAACTTTTCACAATTTGAGTGAGTTTAAAATAATGCGACAGTATTTTTAATGGATTCAGATATTTTGCATTTAATCTATTTATTTTAGTTACGAATACATAAGTAATCTAGTAACGTGAAAATGAATTTTTTGTTCTGAATAACTAACTCTGCGATCGAAGTTTATGAAAAACACTTTTCCGTATGGAGAATGAGAAAATTTAATTGTTAAACGTGTAAATGTAAGCGATTAATAAATAAAACATCAAAAATTGATTTCGAAATTATCAGAATAAAAGTGTACACTACAATAATGTCAAATTTGATGAACAGAAGTTCTTTTGTTGTCCTTTAAAATATTGTTTTACAGTTTCCAAGCTGTTGATCAATACAGTCCGCGATAAATTCCGTTTTCAATATATTTCTATTACATTTAACGTAATTCATAAAACAATACGAAAGTTTTGATATTCGTCCTGAAATATTGATCGAATATAATGAAATGTAAATAAAGTGGGGATGAACGAAGATATTTACCAAATTTACCGAAATATAAAAAATTGTTTGGGGTTACGCTGAAATATTTCATAGATTTCATGAAACGTAAATAAAGTGTCGAGGTTAGACGAATATTTTTACAGAATTTAATGAAATGTGAAGAACAATTCGGGGTTAAACCAAGAGACAACACAGCAGTATGTTTCATGAAAACAACGTCTACTTAGACCTAAACCTCGGATCAGTTTGTTTAATAATAAAACATTCCGTTTTTCGCTGATGAAAAGATGACAACCCTAGCTCTCAACACCCTTCCGCATCAACTTCCATTTAACCTAGAGTAAAAGACCCCGCAAATTCTCTGCCCTAAGTAAATTAGCTCGTTGATCAATGACTAATTTGTTGGCCGGCCATTAATCAATAAATAACAAGAATTACATCCCGTTACGAACAACTGTTGTGCCGAAATCGATTGTTATTTATTAATTACCGGCGGCGGCCATCCATCACAAAGGTTTCTGTCTTTCGTTATCTCTAATTGTTGTTATTATTATTATATAATTATATATTATGTACAATTTATTTATTCTTATAAAAAATAATTGTAGAGAATTCTAATAATTGATCCTAATAACATGAAATCATCCCTCTGCGAACGTTTTCTTTCGAACGAAATCGTAATTTGGTCGAATGTGTTTTTGACAACGAATTTGCATAGTAATTTTTCGAGAATTCTTCTATCAAATTTACAAACTATCTTGGAAGATTTTTAACAATACAACGAACGAGAATATTTATCCACATCTCAAATAATTTTCATTCTACGATAAGCAATAGAATTATTTACAAACTCTCAAGAAGTTGAAAATTATATTGCACGAAAATGTTTTGGAACTTGTTTCTAGAAAAATAGGAAATTGAAAATTTGCACAGTGATCGATTGATTCCTGCGATTAAACTAGTTTCGAACCGAATAGAATGCTGTAACAGTGAAAAGAAAGTTTAATGATAACGCAAAAACAGCACGAAAGTAATCAAATACTTTGAATGAAAGTTCACTAATTTCCTCGTCAATTTTAAAGACTATCTACCAATTTAGAAAATTTATTGCTACGTTCGGTTCTCTTATATGTAAAACGTTTCTATAAATCGTTTTCAATATTCGTTCGTCTCGTAACAAAACCGACGAATTTTCCCGTTTATTCGAACGCTGATTCAAAACCTATTCGAAGAAATTAATTATTTATTATTTCGTGTCTCCCCGCGAACGCTTAAACAAATCGTCGAGTTCTACTTACGAATGATCGACAAATGTTTAGGTACCCTATAAATCAGCTTGAATTTATGGCGATTGAAGAATTAATAAATCTGTTAAAAATATTTCATTATTTTACGTAGTACCGTTATTAAATTAATTTATGAAAGAATTCCGGTAAAATAATTATTTATCAATTGCACTCTCCCAATTTTAAATTGTATTTGTACAATTCGATGCGTTTAAAAAGATTCCTGAGGTGGTTTGCTGTGTTTGGTCGGTGAAAGACGAATTTATAGTAACTTTTAACGATAACAGTTTTAAAAAACAATAATAGTTTTTGCCAATTTATTTATGTAATTTTGTGCACGATCATTTTGTACGTGAAAAATTTATATTCTCAAATATAATTTATTTTATTTCAATATTTTCATAAATTCAACATTTTCACTTATCCAAAATTAAAATGACTTTTCTCAATCAAGTAAATTTTAAATTATATACGTGGGTATTTTTCATTAAACGATGTTTATGTGAAAACTACACTCTCGGGACCTTTTTAAATGATCACATCTTATTGCACTTGTATCGTTAAACAAATTCATCGAGATCGACTAGTCTCTCATCTTAACTGTAATTCTTCGTAGAATTGAAAACTCGATTAAATGAAACAAATAACAATATCACACAAGGTTAAAATAGTAAAGTAAAAGAGCATTTGTTAAGACGCGTCCTTTCCATCGAACATTCATAATTAATTACCCTCCAGCACTAATTATTATAGAATTCAAATATGATTCACTGACAAGAGATAATTAATATTTCATACAATAATTGTGTAATAGACAATACAGACAGAGACAGTCGATCGCAGTAAAAAATTTAACAAAACCCTAATTTTCAACATCAATCATGACTGAATCATTAAACGAAACCTAACACAACAAATAATCGGCGAACAATAAACAATACAGACATTGACCTCGTGAAAGTGAATAATTGATTATTTCCCCGTCGAAATACCATGGTTTATTTGTTTAAACCTTTCATAGGCCTTGTAAAAATTATTTAGCTATTTATGTATATATATATTTATCTATGTATATTATATATATATTATTTATATATATATATATATATTATCACCAAATCAACAAATAAATATCCTAAATATATTAAATATCGTATAATATATGCTCTCCCAACAAATAATATATAAGTTCTCATCTATTCTCGTTAATAATAATTCAATATAATCATATGTATGCATATGTATCTGTATATGTACCTGTATATGTACCTACACACATATACATATACCTATACTATACACATATAAATTCATTTATTTATTTGTATTTATATATTTATATATATACCTTTTTCATTTCTTTAATTCTTCGATTCATTTGTCTATTTACTTTTTTTTTTGTTTGTTTAAACCTTAGGCGTTTATCTATTACGAAAACGACTACCCTTGTATCCCGGTAGCTTTGCTTTTTTACTTTTTCCACCCTTCTTCGTTTACGTACATACCTCGCAGAGACGCAAAATCATCCAATGACTCAACACAAAGATGACGTTAACACATTTTTTTCAATAGCATCGTCGCTTCTCCGTCGACCAATAAGACGCGAAATAAAATTATTTATAAAGAAACAAAAAGCTACACGGACATTTCCAGCGCGAATGCTCGTTTCTTGCGTTTCAATGGAAAATCGCGTAGAAGAAAAAATCACCTGTAAGCGTGGTTCCGATTGATTAACAATATCTCCAATTTATCCCGCTTTGTAAACGATTATACAAAGAATATTAAAAGCTCGTCCGAAACGTCACGCTTCGTCGAACGAACTAATTGTTTTTAAACATGTGTTTAGCGTTTCTATTAGAAAACGTTGGTCAATCAAAAGCAGGAAATTATCCCCCAGGAAAAAAACAATTAGATGATTCTGAATATATTAAATAGTTTATCGCTAATTCAACAGGTCAGTGTACAGTCAGATGGAAGGTATTTGTTCAGATCGTATGCGATAGAACAGCTGAGTATAGTTAATTATCATTCTCTCCGTGAAAATGTGGCCCGAAATAAAAATTCTTAGACTGTCATAATAGTTGTCCACCCCACTCCCGCTACTCTCATTCAACGAGCCAGGAATGATTGGAGTGCAGCGGGCAGCAATTATGAGCATCATTATACCGCTGGTTTCATTTGATTCAAATAACTCGTAATTACACTGCAGAAAAATATTAAATATAGCAATAATTAAACCAAGAATCTTTATGCACATTTCCATGTTCATACTGAATTTTATAACGATTATCATCGAGGAAAAATTGCTTTCATTGACTCGAAGTGTCTTTCAGGTGAAAATAAGATTAAAATATTGTTCATTTCAATATTTGCTTAAATTTTGTTTAGCGAGGGTCCTAAGATTGGAATTTTGTCGTAAAAAAGAATCTGGAATTAAAATTTTGTGTAGAAAGAGTCCTAGAATTTTAATTTTGTATCGAACTAATAAAATTTTCACGAAAGCATTCGATGTGCCATGGGAATCGAAACTTTTGTAAAATGTAAATATCCTCGTTGTACGTCAAGTATAATCCCTAATTTTCATAATTAAATTCCTCAGCCCCTCTAATGCACGTCTACCCTGATCAAGTATCTTCGCACCCCATGTACCTGCGTTTATGCTACGCTCGTATCGATACTGAAGCAACAGTTGTTCTCAACGTTTCATTATTCGAAAACAGAAAATAGATCGTATTAGTTCTCCCTAGAAATCAAGTTTATTAAGAATTAATCAGGCATAACTTCAATCCGTTTCATCACTTCCCTAATTAACTCGTTTAATGCCTTTCTAAGGGGTTGCTAGTGCTACGCTAGTTCACGTATCATCGTGAACTAAATCTTTCTCTCACCTCTTTTACAGTTCCTCTTACTTTTTGTTTAATCGAATTTCATCCCCGAAAAAAATCGTGTTACTCGATTCTCACGGGATTTCGTAATTAGTTGGTTCGATCTGTCGGAGGATGATCACCAAAACGGCGTTCATTTTCTCGCGTTTATCAGAGCTTATTGCACGCTAATTAGATGGGTTTCTCTCTTTAGTTTAACCTCCTCGTCAAGTTAGATAACTTGCGTAATCACGCTTCGTCTCTTTTAGTGTTTCATTAGAACGTTTACAATTTTCTTAGAATTTAGAAGTCGTCTTAAATCCTTTTTAAAGCTTTTCCGTTTTAAAACGATTGTTTTGCGTCGCGTTAAAATTGATTACGAACACGTTTCATTTAATGCAATTTTTCTTTATTCGTAATTGTTTATCTTATGTTGCAGAATTTAGGTTCAAATTTTATTCCCCCATATTATCGAATTTTATCTCTGTCCATTAAAATTGTTAATCATTTAATCGTGGTTTCTTCGAGTTCCAAGGATATACTAGATACAAATTTTGGAAAGTAGTCGAGTCGAAATAATTTCGTGCGATTCGCTTCCTTTGACTAAACATTGACAACAAATATACATTACAATCAATCAACAATTACATCCATAAACGAAAGTTAAGCGTTGTTCTTATTACTCATGTGGAAGGTTGTTTAAGTAAAACACCGAAATACCTATGCAAAATTTCCATTCGCCATTTATAGACACGAGTAATAAATAATTATTAAAATTGTTTGCTTCTTAACTTTCGCGTAAAATGATTGGAAAACAAGAATGAAACAATATATATATTAAAATAACAATAGATTTAGAACAGATTTATAAATACATATCAATGTTTAACATCGTTCAAATAAATTTCATCGATAACATAAATATTTACTTGTATTCTTTAACTAGACAAACAAGAAATGCAATTGCGAAATCACTTTCGTATTGTATCTGTATGTATTGGCAAGAAAGTAATTTCGGTACTTTAAGGTGAAATAGAGAGTCCAATTTTTTTTTATTCAACCAATGAACTTTAATGAATAAGATATTTTCCCTTTTGTTCGATAATCTTTTGGCAAAAAGAATAAATAAGAAAATATTTTATCGATGAGAGTTCATCGAATAAAGAAATTCAATTTTATTTCGCTTTAAAATACCGAAATTACTTTCTTGCCAATCTAATCATAAATAAAATATGTTAGTTAAAGAGCTTCAACGACTTCCGCACTATTTAACTTCGACAACTACTTTCCAAATTTGAAAATCGAGTGATTCGTAACGAAAGCGACCATATAAATCAGTGTCTGAACAAATTGACGTCTATCCTCGATAATAAAAATCAGCTGAAAATCTGAGAGAGTAGCTTATCGACTCTGTGGCACCGAAAATCCCCGACAGATCAATTTACACAGGCCCCGATAATTGGGCCAAGTACAAGTGATAATTTCAGGTGTCATTAACGCGCCATTGAATGCAATTAATACGGCATTCATATAATAAATGAAACGTATAAACGCAGATCGGTTTTAAGCTTTTGCTGATATTCGTAATTAAATGCTACGTATCGAGCCAACGAGTCCAAACAATTTCTGAAACCGATGCAGATAGTAACCAAGAATCACCGGGGATGGTAGCATGACAGCAATTAACCCTGAATTCGATGGACAGGTTTCGTTACGAATCCGGGGTCGGGACCGTACGAATAGAAACGAAGAAATCCGTTCTCGAAGTAATTGGTGCGATTTGTCGACGCGATCTTCCTGGAGCCGTTTGTTTGATGGCTCCAGATCGAACGCGATCGAGCAAAACGCAAAGGTCTCAGGGGATCAAGGCGGCGGCGGCTACGAAACAGCTCGATCGAAGAAAGTACTTCGAAGAGACGATAGACGAGAGAGGTTGATGAATGCAGGCAGGTTAGTCGCGAGAAGCCTTTGGAGTCAAATGAACAACGCTCCGAAGTTCTTCAAATGTCCGAAGTTCCCATGTTCTCAACGCACACCTACCACCTCTCACTTATCCTCCTGATTCGCTCTCGGCGATCTTTCCGTTTCCTGTCTCTCACTGTGAACAGACACCAAGCCTTCTAAACATCTTTCTTTTCTCCTCTCTACGCGGTGTCCTCGCTGAAACATAAGGATTTATTTACTCTGAACATCCATCGACCACAGTCGCCAGATCGATTTACTCGAATCAAAAAGTTACCCCCGTCTATGCCGGTAGCGCCAGTAGCGGATTAGGCCCGCTACATACGAGGTGTGATCAAAAAGTAAAGTGACTTTTGAAGTGAAACTTCTTTGCTGAGGGTAACAATTTTCTGATGTTACGGAAGTCGATGTGTTACGGATGTAGAAAGTTAAGCGCGAAAATTTAAACTGGTAATGAACGGAGAAAAAAATTTCTTACTCCGATGGGATTGAACCCGGTCCATCGATTGGTAGTCCAACACCTTAACCGCTTGGACAACCAACGATACCCTGAATATAGAGATAGACTGCGCCATTTAACGGGCGAGTTAAAGACCACACTGTCGGCGTGGGGTAGAAAGAGTGAGAGAGAAAGCATTAGCCGGGATCTATAGTGCTCTCTTTCACTCTTTGTAATCCGCGCCGTTATTGTGGGCTTCAGCGCTTCGTACAAGCCGCGCAGTCTAATGGTTTCTATACAAAACGCAACCACGTTTTTGTTTTGAAGTGTTTGTTGTTTTGAAGTGTT